>JBBBDQ010001827.1:777500-915000 GCA_037127315.1 Ascarosepion bandense | reverse complement strand
ACAATTTATATTTATATATGCGGTTTTCCGGATATTGACATCTTTTATCATACAAACACATTATACCTTAAAACTACATACATACATACATACATACATACATACATGAATGCATGTATACACATGTATGTATGATAACTGACCGTGCGTATCCGATTAAGCCTCTCGGTTAGCGACCAGACACATCTATATTTGTTCAACACCCATAGAGCCCAACCGTGGCTTATACTGCAGCTATGTTGAGTTGACATTAGTTACAGTTTCTGGGAGAAAACGAATAGTGTAGCAGGAATAATAGTTTGAACACGGCCAGTACGCTACAACCCTTGGCCATGATAAACATCAAAGAACAATTACCTTTACCTATTTTCACTTACAAGGCTCGGAGCCACTTATGGTACAGTTTTCAGGCACTTTCCAACGGTGTCGCTTGCTGAGATCCGTTCCCCTTTCTGACAAATCGAGCATAATGTGTTTCGAACCCGGGTCTCATGGCCGGAAAGTGAAAATAATCTCATCATATTCTTATTTCTTGTACGTCTACCTAAGAGTACATATTTTATGCATGCATGCATGTATAAACTAGGTATTTGAGAACACACTTTTAGCGTACCATAAAATGGAAGACGGTGTAATTACGCGGTAACGTATGCCAAATTTTAACATTCTTATTTTTCAGACGTAACAAGAAGATGATATAACATGACACAGGGAATACAAAGGGACTCCGTGTTTTTCGCAACAGACACCGACACCAGTAAATGGAAGAGAGTGAGGTTCTTGAAAGTGGTCAGGTGAACAGGGGGGAACAACTGGCGCATTTGGATTAGCCACATCATGAAATCAACCTCGTCTGGAGCGATGGAAGCCATGTCATATCTATTTCTTCCGCTCCATATATATATATATATAAGCACGGTGGAGTAATTGATAACGGGTTGGATTGAGGAATCGGAGAGTTCATTACATTCACTTACAAGTATGAATTTATCTCTTATCCAACGCTATGGGTAAATAAGAGTACAGAATGGGTCCTATAGTCTTTGGTGGCAACCCGTCTAGGAAAAAGACAACTCTGAATTCAAAATCTGCAGATGGTCGTTTGGAGACAGTGTGACATTCTGTGCACCAGTTCTCTTGTGCGCAGAATGAAACAAAGAGCGTGCGAAAATGCTCAGGAGGCAATAGCGATAGCAATGGTAGTATATAACCAGAAATGGTGCATGTCAGTGGAAATCTGAAAGAAAAAAATTAAGGCAATCAGTGTGAATCAGTTTCACACATTTTTTGTTTTATTTTGTTGCTGTATTTTGAAACCTTCTGATGAGTGGACTAAACAATTACGGAAAAGTTCGTCTACGAAGCGCTGGAGTCGAGATGCTGAATAACATTAATCAACTAAGTGAATAACGTTTGTATTTGCATTAATCTTATATATATATATATATATATATATATATATATATATATATATATATATATATATATATAATTTGTAAACGAATTATTACGCAAACCAGGTTTCTACCATCTGGTATCGACTAGATGGTAGAAAACTGGGTTGCGTAATAACTCGTTTACAAATGAAAAATATTCAAAAATTCTACAATATAATTGTATTGAACACTTTTTTATACAACTCTGTACTGGTCTAATTTAATTATGACCAAAATCTAAGTAATTATATATATATATATATATATTTTAAATTCGCAATAATAATAAAGTGAATATATATATTTTTTAAAATTTGCAATAATAATAAAGTGAATCTAATATTCAATTAATAATGCTGATCTCAATTTAATCAAATATTAATACTAATGCCCCCCAAAAATATTTTTGGGTCTGCTCACATATTCTCCAAATTAGAAGTTACTTTATTCTGATTGATCCGCACTGTCTGCACAACAATGCCTCCCTGATTAAAGGGGTCTTGCTTGTTTTTAACCTTTTAAAACCCATCAACTTGAAATAAATCTCATCACTTGATAAGACACAAAAGTGTCGAAACAAAATAGGTACTTTTGTAGTGATATTATAACATATTCATGTTATAATTTCTAAATAAATAAATAAATAAATAAATAATATATATATATATATATATATATATATATATATATATATATATATATATATAGTCAAGGGCAATCCACAACGTATTTCGTGGTCTTCGGTTGTCGGTCTTCGGTTGCCAAAATCCAGAGTCCAGTATATAGATGTATAAAGTTAATAATGCAAATAAAACTTAATGTAAAGCTAGAAATAGTATCTATAAGTCAGTGGAAGTTTGAAAGAAAGGGCATTTAAGGCAAGCGAGCTTTGCAGTACATGAAGTGCTTGATATCAGTGGTGAAGCATAAACACAATTAATACAAATATCTCTGATATTTACGCTGATTGTCTTATATCATTTCTTTCAGATTTCCACTGACATACAACATTTCTGGTTTTATACTATCATTGCTATCGCTATTGCCTCCAGAGCACCTTCGCACGTTGGGCGCCGCCAAGCTATCTGAAAGCCCACTGAAACGAGCACAATGAAGAAAATTCAAAAGTTTGTTTGTTTTTTTGCCCCAAATACCCCAGACGATTGAAGTAGTCGCTGATGATAATGATGATAATGATGGCATATGAATCGAGATCAAATATAGAGAGTACGATAGATAAATTGTCTAAATTATGCAAAAATGAAAATAACGCAACATCGCATTTTAACAGATATATTTACTAAAATAAACGCAAAAATATCTTGATATACAACAGAGTAAATGCATATAAAATTTAATAAAATCACCATTGACTTCAACCACGCCCTCTAGATGATTTTGGATTCTCCTGCAACTCTTCTGGACTTTCTCCTTGTTTAAGTTGGTAAATACTGCTATGATCCTAATCTCCAATTCATCTTTGGTGTTGCAAAGAGTTTTTTGTTGTCTCTCGCTTAACTGCACCCCACACATAATAATCAAGTGGTTGCAGTCTAGGAAGTTAGGTGGCCAGATGTAAGGGGTGATATAGCCGCAGAAATTGACTGATAGCAATGATTGTGTTCTTTTATTTGTGTGGCATGATGCAGAGTCCTGTTGCCAGACATAGGGCCTGCCAGAAGCCACCCTCTTGACCCAAAACAGTGCTACCTCCTGAAGCCACTTGATATAGATCTGAGGCCCTGTGGGAAGATGAATGCAGGCATAAAATCGCCATCATTTCTTAAAATCGCCATCATTAATAATCACTCAAAACACCTTCGTAATCACCGTTAGACTCATCCAACTCTTTCCGAATTCACTGAACTGCTCCCAGATTGACATTCAAATACTCTGAAATGTTCATATTGGAGCTTCCAGTGCGAATGACAAGCAGTACAGCATGACATTTCCTAATTTCTGGCGAAGTGAATTGGGTCATGGTGTTCTTTTTCTCACAGATGGTGCCCAACTGATCCTACTATAACTACAATAGGTAAAAAAAAAAAAATCAACCCCCGGCATGTGTGAAATTAAAAATGGTGACACTTTGTCTATCACATATAAATATGGATTGAAATCTAACAGATAAGATATATAACAAATAGGAAACGTTTACCAGTATAACATGTTTCACCAATGAAAATCAAACAACACAAAAGTAGAAATACCAGAATGTATTTTTTCTTCATATCTCATTCTCTGATGAAGTTTTAATAAAAGTGAAGCATGTGAGATTCATAAACGTTATATATATATATATATATATATATATATATATATATATATATATATATATATATTCTAAATTGTACAATTAAATCACACATTATGCGCCAGCCAGCACAACAACAAAGAAAATAATAATCCAACAAATCTTTACCAATAACAAAATAGAATACTCCATAAAATGTGAAAAAAAATACTGCAGATGCTAGAAACGTCAAGTACAAAAACAACTGACATCACTGAAATTTAGGAGCAAACATCATAAATATATTTAACTATCAGTATAGCCCGGCGTTGCTCGGGTGTAATGAAAACTTTAAAACTAATCCATGGTCCTGGAGCTCAGACTCAGCCTAAAGAATATTTGTGTGAAGTTTGGTGAGAATCGGATAAAAATTGTGTATAAAGGACACACAGACAGATAAACAAGCACACACAAAAACATCTTGTCTTTTATATATATAAATATATTATCAATTTACTGCAGCCTTGAAACTTCTGAATATCGTTTCTTATGTCTTTGTCTATGAGTGTATTCAATTTGATTAAAATCGGACCGCTCCTTCTATAACTCGATTTTTTCGATTATCGATTTTCGATATTTATCGGATGTATCTCGACACAAAACCTAGCTAAGAACACTCGCAGACGCTTATAGTACAACTGTGTAAATTTTCAAGAAAATCGGTTCAGCCGTTTCGGAGTCTATAGGTAACGGTAACACAGACGCACACACACAAACAAAGTTCCATTTATAAATAAGTTTAGATATGTAAAAACGACACAACATAAACTAACACGTGAAGACGCGTTAATTTAAAACGCTGATAGAAGATATGAAGACGCGATATTTAAAAATTGATGAAAATTATATAAAAAACAAAACAAGTTAAAAATTCTTTAATTATTAAAGAGTTTTTGCCTTGTTTTGTTTTTATATAATTT
Organism: Ascarosepion bandense; assembly: GCA_037127315.1. Taxonomy (NCBI): domain Eukaryota; kingdom Metazoa; phylum Mollusca; class Cephalopoda; order Sepiida; family Sepiidae; genus Ascarosepion; species Ascarosepion bandense. The sequence continues at coordinate 910,351 of JBBBDQ010001827.1, read as the reverse complement.
TCATCGATTTTTAATAATCGCGTCTTCATATGTTCTTACTTATGAAACCCGAAGGTATTAAAATATTTTGGCCAAGTTATTTTTAACCTTTCACCGGAAATCAAGAAAATATACAAAAATAAAAAAAATTCTTAACTTTGGTTCTTACTAAACTTGTATAAATGAAATTTCCTAGACAAATGCACTTAATATTATCTATCTATCTATCTATCTATCTATCTATCTATCTATCTATCTATCTATCTATCTATCTTTGTTCATTATCTATCTATCTATCTATCTATCTATCTATCTATCTATCTATCTATCTATCTATCTATCTATCTTTGTTCATTATCTATCTATCTATCTATCTATCTATCTATCTATCTATCTATCTTTGTTCATTATCTATCTATCTATCTATCTATCTATCTATCTATCTATCTATCTATCTATCTATCTTTTTCTTGTTCATTATCTATCTATCTATCTATCTATCTATCTATCTATCTTTGTTCATTATCTATCTATCTATCTATCTATCTATCTATCTATCTTTGTTCATTATCTATCTATCTATCTATCTATCTATCTATCTATCTATCTATCTATCTATCTATCTATCTATCTATCTTTGTTCATTATCTATCTATCTATCTATCTATCTATCTATCTATCTATCTATCTATCTATCTATCTTTGTTCATTATCTATCTATCTATCTATCTATCTATCTTTGTTCATTATCTATCTATCTATCTATCTATCTATCTATCTATCTATCTATCTATCTATCTTTGTTCATTATCTATCTATCTATCTATCTATCTATCTATCTATCTATCTATCTTTGTTCATTATCTATCTATCTATCTATCTATCTATCTATCTATCTATCTATCTATCTATCTATCTATCTATCTTTGTTCATTATCTATCTATCTATCTATCTATCTATCTATCTATCTTTGTTCATTATCTATCTATCTATCTATCTATCTATCTATCTATCTATCTATCTATCTTTGTTCATTATCTATCTATCTATCTATCTATCTATCTATCTATCTATCTATCTATCTATCTATCTGTGCGAATGAATGTGTGTGTACGCGCGTGTGTTAATTTACATTCTCTCTACTTGTCCCGAAGGCAAGTAGAGAGAATGTAAATTAACAAGGCAACAAGGCAACAGTTAAACCACTTGACAAACCTGAGAAAATTAACGGAGAAACAGAGAGCTAATAAACAAGCAAAGATCGGTTAGAGCAACAAAAGGTAGGAAGCTGGTGACAACCTTGATCGCCTACACCCTAGAGAGAGAGAGAGAGAGAGAGAGAGAGAGAACCAAAATATTAAGAAGAATTTAGATTACAACAACAAGTTTTAAGTACAGATTGTATGTTCGTCCAGATTTTCTTTCATTTCTGTCCGGATGATAAAATTAAAATGACAATATCTTTATTTTATTTTTAAATACTTAATGCAGAATTGGCAGTCAAATGTTTACACTCATCTTCCACACAAAAAGCTAAAATAACCAGGCATAATGGATTTTCTGCCATTTTAAAAGAAATGCTGTGTAACCTTTGCCTGAAAGACATTATAAACTAACCGCGAAAATTTCATTTAATATTGATATATTGTAACACTATAGATTTCTGCATTTAATGGAGAATTTTAAAAAGAAAAATAATTTTAATGTAGCCATAAATCTATTTTATAATGTCAAGATAGATAGATAGATAGATTGATAGATAGATAGATAGATAGAGAGAGAGAGAGAGAGAGAGAGAGTAAAAGAGCTAACGAGAGAGAGGATGAGAGTAAGAGAGAGGGAGAGAGAGAGAGAGAGAGAGAGACAGAAAGAAAGAGAGAAAAGATGGATATACACAGGGTGTACCAAGTACTTGAAAACAATTTTTACTGGGTTTTACTAATTTAATTTTACGCAGCATGCGCCAAATTTTTAACAGTCATTTTTCATTTAGATAGATAGATAGATAGATAGATAGATAGATAGATAGATAGATAGATAGATAGATAGTAAGAGAGAGGGAGATAAATAAAGAGAAATAAGGTGGGTATACACGGGGTGTACAAAGTACTTGAAAACAAATTTTTAGTGGGTTATAAATGAGAGACGGCCTAATTTAATCTTACGTGGCATGCGCCAAATTTTAACTTTCTTATTTCTCTTTCAGACATATCGTCAGCATTATAATGGCAGCTACCAGTCTAAAACTGTAAATTAAAAGGAATGTCGTGCTCATTGCACAAGCTGCCAATAGCAGTAACTTGGATATAGTGAGGATGGTTAGGCGAACAAGAAGAATAAGAGATGACTGCACTGATATCGTTGAGGAACCCATGGGGATGTGCACCAAATTCCAGTCATTTATAATGTTTCTGGAATGGTGGTGATTAAAGTGGACCGTGTCATACTGTTTTTATTCCAGGGGCCTCAGGATCAATGCTACATCAAGCTCCTTGACACGGTAGTCAACTCCTGAATTGAAAAAGTAGCCGTTCGTGTTCCAGTAGGACTCTGATAATTTCTACATGACCTAGGTGTGGCTGACTGGTGAGTTTTCGTGATTGTATCATGCCCAGCATGTGACCACCTAACTCTCTTGGTCTGAATCCCCTTACTTACTAAGCCTAGGGATGTCGTCGAGGAAGATATCAAATAGCAGCTCTAAAATATTGAGGACTTTTTTAAGGCTGCCATCATGAACTTGATGGCCAACATGAACAAGATCCTCCTGACCTAGACACACAGTCACTTCTGAAGCTGAATTGAGAACCCTTTTTACGTTGAAGCCGTGTTTATTTAATAACATGTCTTTGTTTTTCTAAGTTGAATATGTGTATAATTAAAAGTTTTATTCATTGTTTTCCTAATGAATAACTTTGTTTTTCATTGATAATTTCTTCTGAATGACCTGTTGCTTCTATTGTAGAAGCAACAGGAGAGGAAGTAAATAGGAAATGTTTTCGGTTCGACCATTTTTTAAAAATGCTAACGTTTAGTCATATTTTCAGAATATTTTCAGAATGAGTCACGCCAAAATCTTTTTAGCATCTCAATGTTGGCAAGAAACAATTCAAAATTAGGAAATTAATCATTATTTATTTTCGAGTTTTGATTTCCATTCAACCAAAAAGTTTGATTATTGGAAATGGACACCTAAATTTATATTCTTTCATCATCTTTTCAAGTGGAGTTATCAAAATAATGCAGTTATTGTTACAATGCAGTTATAGTTACTTGGACCACTACAAGAAACATCCTCAATTAGCTTAGACCCTGCTGTAACAATAAAAGAATTAAAGCCAAAAGAAGCTTATAAATGTAAATGAGGGTGAAAAAATTCACCATAATAAATGAAAGAAATAGTGCGTAAAGAGTACTATAGAAGACTACGACTGATATTAAAAACTGAATTGAATTCTCAGAACAGAATTATGGCCATTAATAGCCTTGCAATCCCAGTTGTCCAATATAGTTTCAACATCTTAAAAAACACACATAATACAAGACTACCACTTAAAAACGAAAAAACTGCTAGGAAGAAAATAATAATAATAATACTAACTCGGCATGATAGAGTGGGACAATATCCGGCATGATAGAGTGGGACAATATCCGGCATGATAGAGTGAGACAATATCCGAAATAAGAAATTTAAGCCGTGGTGTAAACGCCTTCATGAAGAAGTTCACATTAAAAAAATTGAGTTATATGTCAACTTTGTAGAACTGGTTCGTCAATTTTGGTATCGACGGAGTGGAAAATTACAAGCGACATTACTGATTCATATCAGTAACGGTTCTTGAAATAGCGATGAAATCAAAAGAGGCACACGTAGAGTGATGACAACAAATTTCCGGTTTAGAAACTGAATATAATTCGTTTACACGTGTATAGTCAGTTATTTTTACAGGCCAGAATAAATGTTCGATAATGGTTCGATAAATCTGAACAGAATGTAATGATTTATTTGTCTCTGTCAAAATACGTGTTTTCATAAAGGCTCGAAAACCATATCGAATTGATACAGCGGAAAATATTGAGCAAAAAGGGACATTTCCGTTAGTAAGATTTCAATAAGTGATTTATTCCAGTGACATCTTTCACATAATTTATGCTAACAATTATACATGAAAACCGTCTTCAATGATTTGTGCAAAAGAGAACAGATTTTGTAAATATAAGTTTCGATAAAAATTGTGAAAACAACACAATAGGAAAAAAGCAAATACTCCCATCTATAAGAATTTCAATGCGTCTGTCTTTTCTATAAATATTTTCATGGTAGTTGTCTTAATGATCTCTCCCACCTTGGTACCTCGACCGCATGAACTAAAGCCTCCTACTAGATTGGCTATTAGGTCTCATCATTTTGATGTTGAAATAGCCAGATGTAACCGTTCTAGATGTTCTATTAGATGTTCTAATAGCTCATTTTCTCACACTACTCGTCTGTGAAACTCTCTTCCAGTTACTTGCTTCCTTGCCAACTAAAATTTTCAAAAAATTAAAAGCAACGTTATCGCCATCATCTGCGTTCCTGTTCTTTTGTTTTTCTTTTTCTTCACTAGGGTTTTCTCATTCTTTTTCATTCCCAGCAACTCCTTATGTCTTAGTAGGATTATCGCCTTGTCTGGGGTGAAATGATTAAAAAACACAACAACAAACAAACAAACCCAGAACGAAAAACTAATTGTAAGTTGTAATATTCGATTCGAAAAAACTGGCAAATGAATCAAAACTGAAATAGCTGACATGAATTCTGTTCCGGTACCTGCGAGAAATATTTGGATACCTATTGTTGGTGAAAGCTATTTTTATTTGTAATATCCGTTTGGGCTTGTTTAGGTTGAAGCTGTAAAAACTAAAGATAGAAAGCAGAGAAATAGAATAAAAAATGAGAATAGGTTTTTGGAAACATGTCTTTAAAATATGGTAATCGTCAGTTCAGAAAATTAATCTATCTATTTACCTAGAGAGAGAAAGAGCGAGAGGGGAGAGAACGAGAGGGGGGGGGGACGGGGGGGGGGAGAGAAAGAGAGAGAGAGAGAGAGAGAGAGAGAGAGAAAGAAAGATATGAAGAGATCAAAAAAGAAAAAAGTTAATTACAGAGATAAGGTCTTTTGGGGCAGATATTGTGACAGCTGATATGAACGATAAAAAAAGAAAAACAGAAGAAGAAAACTATGTTGAGAGGCGGGGAAGTGGGAGGAGTAAGTGAAAAGGAAAAAAAAAAAGGAAATGGAAGGGAAGGAAGAAAAATATTTAAAATTCAAAAGTAATCTACAGAACTACGTGGGTGGACAGGTTGAAAGCCAAAAACAAAAAACAAAAAATCAAAAAAAAACAAAACAAAAAACAAAAAAACAAAAAACAACAAACAAAAAAAAACAACAAAAAACAACCACATACGTATCCATCACCACAGGGTCATAAACAACAACTAAAAAGAAAAGAATATTAAATTAAAAAGTGCTGCACAAATTTTGCATTTAAAAAGCCTGCCTCATTTTGGGGCTTCAAATCATGTATATTTATGACGTCATTATAGATTAGAAATTACTTCAGCCGAAATAAAGCGAATAGAGAGGTAAAAATAAAAGGGTACAAAATGGAGAAAAAAGGATTAAAGAAAGAAAAAAAAAAGAAATAGAAAGAAAAAAGGCGCTCTTTATTTTTTATTTTTTTCTATTTCTCCCTTTTTTATATTTGAAACTTTAAAAAGGAAATGAAAACAATTCAGAGTTAATCAATATGAAGAGAGAAAGAGAAATAGAGAGAGCTAAAGAGAGAAACAAAAAGATAGTGAAAAGGAGAAAGTGGAAGTAGAGAAAGAAAGATAAAAAGCATAGAAAGAGAGAAGCAAGAATAAATAAAAGAGAGTGCTTGACAAGAAGGCGAGTAACGAAAGAACTAAAAGGAGAGTGGGTGAGAAAATTAATAAAGAAATTTAATATAATGCCATAACTGTAGCACACACACACACACACACACACACACACACACACACACACACACACACACACACACACACACATTTCATTTGAATGTTAGTTGTTTACGCAACTTTTGCTATCTTCAGGCGTTTTAAAACAACTGATACTCTAATGTTTTCATAATTTTCAAACGTACGAAGATTTTTACAAACGCACAATTGGAAGTTTAGAATAACTGAAATTGTAAAATAAGTGGGGAGCTTTTTAACGTTTTTAAATACTTTCATCAGGTTTTTATGATCCTAAAATATAATTTCTGTTGTGTTTACATCCGGACATCACTTCAGATCTTCCATTCAGTAATTTTATTTGTTCTACAAATATTATAGTTAACTTTTCTTCATGGCACAGTTTGCAGTCATCACCACCTTTCTAACGTTTGGCCCTTTTCAATGTACTTCATCATGTTATAGGCCTTTTTTTTTTCAATTTCCACACGTGGTTAGTTAATTTGATACAACTTTTAAAGCTTAAGAAGGTTGGCTCATTATGTCGATCCAGGATGTTTTTTCCGCCTGAATCCATCCTGCATGCCAGTACTGCTGCCATTTATGGTCAGGCGCCCCTGCCGTTTACCTCAGTGTTCTCGACAGGCTCCAATGTGATAGGTACTGACTTGGCAGCTCGACTGCAGCCACTTCCCCACCGACGAAATGTGGCCTCCCTTTGTCTGTTCTATAAATACTTTCATGGCTTCTGCTCGGACGAACTTAAGTCACTGGTGTCTCCACAACAGGTGTTTACTCGTGCAACCAGATTGGCAACTGGGTCCCACCCATTCACAGTTAGGTTAGCCAAATGCAAATGACAATTCTACTCCTACAGCTTCTTCTCTCGCACTTCCCGCCTGTGGAACTCTCTCCCATATTCTTGCTTTCCTGATGGCTACAACCTCCAAGAATTTAAATGCAATGTCAATACTCATCTATTAACCACTGGATTCTAGCTCTCTCCCCACCCCCTATATCCTTCCCATTCCCTCCACCTATGTAATTGTCATCACACCTGCATTCTCATCTTTCTATTGCTCTTTTCTAACTGGTCTGTACTCCTCACACTCTTCTAATTAATCTTTTTGCAGTTATGTAGCCCCCCCCCCCGCACACCAGTGGCATTTCCGCCTTGCTCGCGGTGAAATGATTAAAAACAAAATGTAGACATTCGGTTATACCATCAGTATTTAAAAATTCCTTCAGTAAATCCTAAATGTTTTTCTTTGTCCATCTGTATCCCGTACTTCTGCTTTGTAAATAATTCCCTGTTTCACAAAGTCCGTCAAATGGGCATTTATTTTTTTTTGTACTTAAAAACTCTACCCCATATGTATTGAGCATTTTTTAAAACAACTGTATATTAGTCTAATTTAATTATAACAAAAAACTGGATAACAATTATATATATATATATATATATATATATATATATATAAATTCTCTGCACTAAAACTATCAACGCTCTATCTCCACCCACTTTACATTTTACGATAAAGCACTTGGCGTTAAAGAAAACCTGCTTACCAAAATATCTTTTATCAGTAAAACTACTGAAAAAACAGCAATCTGGCAGCCCAATATCGCAATTCAAGACTATATATATATATATATATATATATATATATGACTGTATGTATATATATTACGGAAGGTCCCGAAGATTAACGAAATGTTTTTAGCAACCGACATATTTAATTTATTTCTTTGAACATTACCTGCTTACCAAAATATATTTTAGCAGTAAAACTACTGAAGAAACATCAATCTTGACACCCAAAAATATCGCAATTCAAGACTATATATATATATATGTGTGTGTGTATGTGTGTGTGTGTGTGTGTGAGAATGTATATATATTACGGAAAGTCACGAAGATTAAGGAAATGTTTTTAACAACCGATATATTTAATTTATTTGTTTGAACATTATTCTTAATCAATACTCGTATTTGAGTAGATATTGTGTTTTTAATCAAACAGTATATATTTATTTCTACCGGCGATAAATTCTGTTACGAAAAGGTGTGTCATTCGACAGGATTCGAACCTGCGACCTCTAACAACATAGAGGAAACCACTATTTGCTTTTATTTTTTCAATTTTAATTTATCCTGAATAGAAGCAGACAGGTTCGTCTATCGCCCGGTTCACACACTTCTCCGGTTTTTGGATCAGAAGTAGAAGTTTATCCTTTTTTACCTGTTTAGAATTGGGTTTCCGGTTCCTTCTAATGTCTTTTTTTAGTGTTTTCCATTCCCACTCGTCTCTTACGTCTTAGTAGCATTATCACCTTGCTTGTGGTGAACTGACAAAAAATATAAAAATTAAAACGACACGATCAGATAATAAAGCAACATTGTTATCAAGTAGTGTCGCTTTAAAAACTGCTGTATTTACTAGGCTTCCCACGCAAGCCCGGATGTGACACATGGTCATTTTAATGTGGGAATTCCCAGCCATATAGCCGGGCCAAAAATATGTCTGTCTATTTTTACCGAGTCGTGGTTCTACCCTTCGGCGGAACCACGACTGGGTTTGTGCTCTCTGCTCGGAAGCAGAGAGCTGACAGTGTTATAGGGTTATAGAGCAGTCATCCGAAGACGACTGCTTCAATGCAAACCCTGCACACAATGTCAAACAGTAAAGGCGAATTAGGAAGTAAGTAAGTCAATCAGTTTCTCGCTCGGCGTTCTTGAGGCGTGATGTAATATCACTAGGTCTTTTTTTGTTTTGTTTTCAAGTTAAGAAAATAAAATAACAAAATAAATATTTTCTTTTATTTCTATTTACTGAATGAAGGTCAATTTGTATGTCAAAGTATCTAGCCCATGAATATTATTTAAACAATAATCAAGTGAGGGCTGCCTGGACCTGATAAACAGCGACTCCAACACCTTGAGATGGAACAACGAGTGCGATCTTGCCAAAACGGAGAACCAGTTTGCACTAAAATCCGCAGCACAACTCGGATTATTTATCAGATGATCGCCATCATCGAAGACTCGTGTGTGTTTCGAATGGTATCACCAGACGAAAAATTTTTGTTGATTTTAATTATGGCGTTAAAGACAAAAACATGTGCCTGCTAAAATGCAGGCACATGTTTTTATCTTTAACGCCATAATTAAAATTTGTACCATTAATATATATATATATATATTTTTTTTTTTTATTTGAGCATTATTTTTAATGGATACTCGTATTTGTGGGATAATCTGTTTTTCTATAAAAACAGTACATATATATCTACCGGCCTGGATATACGAGAAATATTGTTGAGAAAATTATCTTCCGGCCAGATTCGAACCCGCAGTTCCCATATACCGGAGACGTACCGCCATTAGATCTAACGTGTCTTACCACTAGACCACAGAAGATTGGTGAGATGCGTCAGATTTAATTCGCATATTCTGGGCGTTTTTCTTGAAATGTTGCATTTAATTCATTCCGGTGCGAGCAGTAATTTTCAGAATCAATTGACTGGTTATTTGACAGAAGCTCATAGTATAGGATTTCTTTGCAGTCTAACCAGATACCCAGCATGACTTTCTTAGAATGAAGACCTGCATTTGTGGTAGCTAAAGTCACTTACCTCAGGATATCTTTCGATGAATATTGTTGTAATCGAGCCATTTTTCATCATCCGCCACAATTGGCTTCGAAATTTTCAAAGGCATTTTCATCACCGATAGAAATTTGATCCAGAAAATTCGTTCCACTCAGATCATGTGGTACCAAAACATCATAGCGATTTTCTAATTTTACAAAACTCTTTTAGAATCCTATTAATAACGTTCAAGAACACATCTTTATTGAACTTCTCCTCACCGGATTTCTTTTCATGGAGTTTCATAAATACAAAGGTTTATCGCCAAATGATCAATCGTTTAGCTGAGCTTAAAAAACGCATTCATTTAGCAATGCAGGAGATAACCGAAATGCTTCAAAATGTGTTTCGCAAAGCTAAGGATAGATTTGAAATTTGCAGGGATGCGGACAGAGCACAAGATTTATAAATCTATTTGTTTTGTATAATAATTAAATATTAAGTATAAAAATGTATCAGTTTCTTTTTTAATTGCTCGATTCTATTGAAATAGTTAATTTTGGGACGCCCTATATAAATATATTGCGTTATTTCCGACCGTGAAAGATTGTGAACTGACATGAGTTTTAGTCGGCGTGAGATCTTTAGGCCGATATGCATCCCCTTGAGTGTCCAGGCTGCCGCGAGATGTGTGTTTTATCGAGTCGCAATCTCTTGGTTTGATTGATAACCAAGGTTTAAGTGCTTCTATCTGCCCATTAGTAAAGTAGCAATGACGGCGTCTTAGCATAACATCGACGTGTTCTGAACAGTTTCGTCTATCCAATTTCAATCACGTTTGCGCCAGGGGAAAAATAAATAAATAAAAATAAAAAAAAATAAAATAAAAGGTAAAAGGAAAAACAGGAAACTACATTTTTTCTGCGTGCTTGGATTATGTGATTCTCGTTCACGATGGCAAATTTATAAAAGTCCTTGACATTGTGGGGCTGCTGGTTGTCCCCCATCACGATGTCACACTCGTCGACGTAGCTGGCCAAGGAATTCAAATCAGGAGAGAAAACCCATCAAAATGGATTGCGTCATAGTATAAAATTAGCAGTCGGTCGTAAGAGGTCGTAAGAGGGTGCAGAATTCTGCTCGAACACATGGTCAAGCCTTCTATCCAGGGTCCTGCGGAGAGAATTGCAGCGTTTACCAGAACCGTCACAGACTACGTAATTACTTCCGTTGGGTCCATACAAAGCTTCTTGTTGTTTCTCTTTTTCATCTGGCCTCTTTCAAAGATTTGGCATTTCCAATTCGCTTGGTTGTCCTAGTGTTTACTGTGTCTGATTAGAAGTTGCTATTATAAATCTTTCTATAATTTTATAAGAGAAATGAAAATATTAAAATTTAATCAACACAAAACAAAATAAGAACAATAAAGCTGAAACAGAAATTAACAAAATACACCCCCAAATACGTAACTGATACAAATAAGAATTCAAATAATTAACTTTGGCGAATTTAAATGAACTAATTCGGAAATTTGATAGACGGAACTTGTCGATATTATTTAACCAGACATGTTTGAAAGAAATATTACTGCCAAAACCTTATATATATATATATATATATATATATATATATATATATATATATCCGCACTCGTTACACTGATATATAATGATGAAATATTTTAACTTTCTCATATATATAAAGCACCCCACGCAACGCGATAGCAGGACAATCGCAAGGGGTTACTGGTAGTAAAAGAGAATGAGAAGATTTTAGAAGCAATCGAAAACCCAACCTTGAACAGGAAACAAGCGATAAACCTCTACTTCTATTCAAAACACCTAGGAAGACTGTGAACTTGATGATAGGCAATATATATATATATATATATATATATATATATATATATATATATATATATATATATATATACATTTGTTTTTTTCTTAAGGTATACTGTATTTATGGGTTAAAGTGCTCAATATCAGGGATAGAGCTGATGGAGATTTAGAAATGTACATTGAAGTCAACATCTATAGACGATAGTTTTTTCATGCTAAACCGATGGCCTGACAATTGCGTTTAGCATGAAATAGACAGTGTTATGACCAGATTTAAACGTGATTTTATTAAGTGTGGGTTGTTTGGATTTAATGTAGATGGCCTCTAATATCTGAAGGTTCTTTTTGCTGTGCGTAAAGTGAGGATTATTGTATTGTTAACTAAAATCTGTCTGATATTACCTACATGGCTATGTTTTTCTAAGAGTACAATTAAACAAGATTTCTTATAAAAACACAACCGTGTAGGTAATATCAGACATATTTTAGTCAACAATACAATAATCCTCACTCATACACACAGCAAAAAGAACCTTCAGATATTGGAGGCCATCTAAATTAAATCCAAACAACCCACAAATCACGTTTAAATCTGGTCATAGCACATTACATTGCATTTAATTATATGGTTCTGTTATCATTTCGAGCTCTCACGCGGTGTGACGTCATAGAACCGCATTACAAATTTACAAACTGCGTTTACTATTTTTGGTAACTGTTATCATTGCTTAGCAAAGTTTTAGGTGAACACAAGATGAAATCGTCGCTGATGGTGGATGTTTTTATGTTAACGTCAATTAAACCTCTCCGAAGATGGCTCATGTAAGCCGAAAGCATAGAACCAACTTAATAAAAAATTATCCAAATGTTGGAGAATCTTTGTTTATATTTTCACCTGAAATTAAAGCCAAAATAGGATGTTTAAAACGGCTCATGATTAAACATAATAGACGTTCATTGTCTCTTATATTTAACGGTATATGTTTAGAAAATGATTTGTTGCCTCGATAAACTATATATATATATATATATATATATATATATATATATATATATATATATATATATATATTATTAAAGAGTAGTGTTTAAACTATTTAAAATAAATACATTGCGTTTGAAAAAATGTTAATGGTAAGACTTAATGTGACATTAACACAGGAGGTCAACCTCTTCTCATGACCCTCTAAAGATGTGTTTTCAAATATCTGACGCGTAGTACGTATATGCATACATATATGAACGCAAACGCTGATCAATCAATAAATCAATATATATATATATATATATATATAGTTATAGTTATTAGATGAATGTTCCTCTCAAATGATTGCTATATTATGGTCAGAATATGCAATTATTATTTTTTATTGGTTTAATGATGAAGTGCATTTCATTTATGTGCAAAATGTATTAAAAGTATTTGGTTGGGTAGAAAAGTAAGATTAAGTTTAAAATGAGAAACGATTGAAGATAAAGAGGGAAACAAATAAAAAAAAACATCGGATCAGTGGCTGATTTACTAAATTTGTCTGTGTGAATGTGTGTGTGTGTGAATGTGTGTGTGTGTGTGTGTGAATGTGTGTGTGTGTGTGTGAATGTGTGTGTGTGTGAGAAAGAGAAAGAAGGAAAGAACAAATTAACCAGATTTATAGATAAAGAGAAAGATATAGAGAGACAAATAAAGAGAAAGAAAAAAGGGAGAGAGAGAGAGAGAGAGAGAGAGAAAGAGTGATGACAGGAATCACTGAAAAGGTATATGAGTCAAATTCCTGAATTAAAATCCGACCCCCACCTCGACATTTTTTTATTTAAGAATCTGTCAGTTTTTGATTTTTTAGATTAAGAAAAAAAATGCTCACAGCCATTTAAATCCCAATATCATTATGCAAAATTGAATGCATGTTAGGTGGCTGCAGATGCACTTAAATGTCTGCTTGTGTGTATGTGCGTCTGTGTTTGCGTGCATGTGTTTGTGCGTGTGTATGTGAAAAGTAGGTTAGGCTTGCCTTAATTTAAGTGCAAAAAAAAAGTTTAATTTTATGTCCTGCGAAAAGAGCGAAATAAACAGATGGTTGCTGGTGCGTGCTGCTCTTCAGAAGCGTTACCTTGAAACGCACATTAGGTGCGCATCTCTGCACACATGCCACAAATCTCCGATTAACATCACCGGTAGCATCCACGACAGTGTAATTGAAATGAAAACAACTTCAAACGAAGAATTTTTTTCACCTTTGTGTTTTTATCATTTGGAGCTAAGAGTAAATCATTTTTTTTATGAGGAACATTGTTGATCGGGGCTACTTCCGCATCAACATCTATTCCTTCGATTTAATGATAATGTTCAAAGAACAGACAAAAAAAATCTTTTCGCTCTGTATTTATTTCAAATGTGAGAGTGCGTTATTGGTATTTTATTTTAAGATTTAACTATATACGCATACAAGAATGCACGAGGTAAAAGTTGTTTGGATAACTTTCCAAAAGCCTTTCGTGTGTCATATATGTAAAAAGGTATCGAGGCTGGTTTGCAATGTCATCTGCGGGTACACGGACGCTCAGCTCAACCAGTCAAGCGATGTATTTCTTTTGTAGAGAAGTGTCACTTTATATATATATATATATATATATATATATATATATATATATATATATATACGCTCTCACACCCTGATTGAGCACTCTGGAAGAATGGTAGACTTTGAAAAACACTAACTACTCTGGCATGTACGCATCGCTCATTCAGTAAAATGAATTAGAGCACTCTAGCTATTGGGCGCGTATCATGATAATATACGCTCTAAAAAGTCTGCTTTCTTCCACCGAACGCCCATAGCCCAGAGATAGAATCGTCGACTGACGCCAATTCGGTCGGGTTTCAATCCTGGGTTAAAAAGCAATCGGAGTCTAACCTTACTGATGAGCTGTGATACAGCGAAACAGATGTCTGCGGATGACAATATATATATATATATATATATATATATATATATATATATATATATGTGTGTGTGTGTGTGTGTGTGTGTGCGTAAAGTTTAACTAATGTATATTTGGGCAGCAATCTTTCATTTAAACATGTTTTGTTAAAAACGACCGACAAGGAAAAATTTTATTAATTTTTGATTCAATTTTTCCAGTATTCTTACACGTTCCTTTTTGCTAAAGATGAAGAATGCAAAAATGTTCCATAATTTTCGACTTTTCAAGCGCTTTCAGCCTCTTCACAGGCCATTTTCAAGAATCTTATTTTTCCGGTGTTGTTAGGTCCTCATATTTAACTGTAAGGTAATTTTTCTGTTTTTAGGGAGTTTTTTTGTCTTGAAAAGGAGAGTTCTTTAAAGCTGTCACGTGATGCTCGCGGTGGGCATTGTGTGAGCGTCTGTCTTTTTTTAAAAAAGAACTTACAAAACTCCATTTCCACGGTTGAATAGTGGAAGGTTGATGGTAGGAGAAAATTGTTTGATATATAGTGCCTCTCTTATAGCGAGATGCCTTTGATATTGTGATTTAAATAGTATTTTTGTATTTTCAACCAAAATTTTTTAAAGTGTTTTTGTTAGTTATGTAATTAATTTTTTTTTTATTGCAGTATTATTACTAAATAGGTGGCGTGTCTACTCAGGGAAGTGGTAGTATGGCGAATATAGGTAATTGATTTATGACATGAAACACAATCTTGTACAGCGTATTGAAATTCATACACTATATAAGTCATCGCTAGTTTAGATTTGATAGAGTTATTATTAAAAACAACAAGGTTTACTGTCTCACATTTTCTTTAATATATTATAAATTTTACATGTTTTTGAGGAATTACAGCAGAAATATGATGTTTAATGATTTTTCGTATAGAAAATTCGTCCTGTTTATTGTTAATGTAAATTTGGCTGCAATAAAATATTTTGATGTTTTCTCGTGTGTTATTTTTAATGCTAGTGTTGTGTATTTTTTGTAAGAAAAATTTTATTTGTTTATCAATGATGTAGTTGGGAAAATTATTGTTGACTAATGTTTGCATTTTACTTCGTTCAAAAATGTTTGAGAGGAGGAGTTTTGATGTGCCCTATTTAAGAAGTTCGTTATTTCTGCTATTTTATAACTTTCTGGGCATTGGCTATTATAGTTTAGAAGACAAGAGTTCTTACTGATGGATTTTTTATACAGATAAGTGATAAATTCGTTGGTTTTTGGCTCTATATTGACGTCAAGAAATAGGATTTTATTATTGTCCAGAGGTTCATAAGTAAATTTCAGCGAGGAGTTATTTTCAAAATTTAATTTTAGATTTACGATTCCGTCCATATTTTTTTATTAAAACAAAAATATCTTCGACGTACCTTGTGTAAATCTCCAGTTATATAAAGTTGTAGCTTCTGTCCATCTGTTTGTTTGTTCACGAACTCTTCCTACGGTTCTGGAGATAGACCGCCAAAACCACAGATATTCTGAAACTAGATTTCCCAGGGTACTTGCATAAATATATTTCATGTTGATCAAAGAAAGTTGCAGGTTCGAATTCTGCTGAAGAGCAAACATTTTTTCTAACAAAATTTCTCAAAAATATTGAGGCCAGTAGAGTTATACAAATATACTGTTTAATTGAAAACAGAATATCTACTCAAATACGATTACCTATTAAAAATAATGTTCAAACAAATAAAATAAATATGTCGGTTGTTAATCCATTTCGTTAATCTCCAGAAAAGTTCATAATATATGTATCTATATAGGTTATTTAAATACTGTTGAAAGAAAATGGGTGTCAGTTAACGAATATATCTATATATACGGTAATTATTATTATTATAATAGTAATAACATACTGCTACTCAATAGGTAAAAAATTTCGGTGTTAAAATACCATCAGTTTTATGATGGTATTTTAACAGTTGCAATATGCTATAATAAAAATAATAATTATTATTACTATATATATATATATATATATATATATATATGGTTCCGCCATATGTGAGCACCTATTAAAATAAGAGAAAGTGTGCTGCTAATTTTAGTGTTGATTGGTTCACTGTTGTGTCCGGTCACACTCTGTATTTCATCTCAAAGTGCTGGAAGCTCTATATATCGGGTCCCGCAAACCTTCTCTGTGTAAACAGCATGAGTGTTTGTTGGGCTCGCTATGATTTGTCTCTAGCTCTTTCCTTGTTATTTTAATCTAAGTTGAATTTCTCGTAGAGGCCTGAAAAGCGGGATCAAAACTGGTTGCTTCGCTTTTAAAAATGTCATGTAATATATAGACGAATCCAAAGGAGTATCCTGTACATACAGTGGTAGGATAACTCTCTAAGAGAGCTCCAAATATATATATATATATAAATACATATAGAGCAAATATAAGGAAAAAAAATTAAGGCAGACACGTTATTTCATGGTAAATCGGAAGTATAGGCCTATTTCAGGCGAACCAACATCAGCTTCCGTCTTTATTGTACAGAAAATTTTACACGAATCTATATATATATATATATATATATATATATATATATATATATATATATATATTATTTAAATACTGTTGAAAGAAAATTGGGTGTTACAAGAGTGTTGGAAATCTCAAAATGCTTGAATCCTTAGAACAAAATGGGTTGAAACATTTGGTACTCAAGTCCCAAAGAGAACAACCATTCGTGACAAATTCGATGCTATTGGCTCAATTTTTAATTCTAATATAGTCTACCCACTTTTAGACCACCCTCAGATCAGGTGTGCGGCCAAAATAGTGTTAAAATAATCTATCTGTCCATATATCCATCTATCTATCTATATAAAGAATCTTCACACAGTAAAAACTACTATGTAGTCTAACACGGAGAATAAATACACCGAACACAACACCTTTGAGAATAGACCGAAAGCAATACAAATTACTGACAATTTTTATAATCTTTAATTCCTGAAAAACGGGAAAATGTTAAAATGCGAAAAACCTCAATAAAAGATTGGTTAGATTTTCATTGTTTGCCATATTTAGTAAAAGATGTTTAAAAGAAAGGTTGCTACCCAAATATACATTAATATATATAAATATATGTTTGTGTGTTTGTGTGCATGCGTATATGTTTCTCAGTACGCACGTATATGCACATTTATACATGTTATGCATGTGTATATAATCAACGTAAAAATTAGATTCACACACACACACACACACACACACACACACACACACATATATATATATTATGCTTATACATATCTTTTCTGGGTGGTTACATAATTAGATTTGTTGTCATAATTATATAAATGCATGATCTATCTATCTATCTATCTATCTATCTATCTATCTATCTATCTATCTATCTATCGGCACTTCAATCACACTCATAACTAGGCGATAAGGATGTGGAAATAATTAGTTCTAGATGTGATTAATCTTCAGGTGCTTTAAATAGCAAAATTTTACCACTTTTCCGCGCCCCAAAGGAGAGCAATTATATCCACTTCTGAAAATCAATTTACACAAGTAGGAAAATTTTCAGCCGCATCTCCTAATCTAATTAGTTGCAAATTCAGCCTGAGCTGAGCGGTTGTATTGCTTTTTCATAATCTTTATAATATACAATAAGATGTGAATTCATTGTTTTCAAGCGATATTTCTGGTAGCACTCACACAGCCACCCCCACAATAATACGCGGCGTGAATGTGTTGGACAAGCTAGAAGCGGATAAATACTATCAATATGGTCTCTCGGAATAATTTTATTTGCAAATTAGTTCTAGGGTAAAACAGTAACTAATAAGGAAACTGATTCATGTTTACGAAAATGTCTAACGAAACAAAACAAATTCTAAGACCTTTTTTTTGCTGTTTACTACTACACGTAAATAAAAAGTCAATATTTTATTAACAATTCGAATACCATGTATACTTGTAATAAAGCCTACTTCATGTATAGTGCAATCCCTAAAACTTTTGTGAAAAAACTTATTTTTTTCATATAGCTCTTGAGCAATACTGCTGTAGTCAAATATTGTGGTACTAGGCATCATCCTGGATATATTTTATAGCAAATAAATGTCTTTTATTCTTTTTTGTGCAAAGCTACCACAAAATAGAGAGAAAACACTCTTACGAAGATTTAGGTATCGTCACTAGTTACCAGGACAGATTGGGTTCTACAGCCTTGGTTGGCAACCAGTCTACCGCAGAAAGTAATGGCAATCTCCTGCGGGAAAATATTCTGTCCAGTCAGTCATGTCTCTTTCGAGACATGATCGCCCAAGCGTGTATCACGTATGGCACTTAGCTGATACTGTAGGTTATTTCTTCTGCATTATCACCCAAATACTCCCTTAGTCTAAAGATTTCAAATCACCGCTAGCCTTAATCATCCTCTCATCTAATATCTATTTTAACAGTATCTACTTATCAACGATATACAATACAAGAAGATTGGAGCACAATTCGTATAATTTTTCTTCTTGGTTGCGTCATGTTTTAATGCGTGTTTCATGGGATAGTAAATAATCGCGAAATTAAAAAATACCACCTTGGAAAAATAAAAGATGCTATCTATATTTCAAAAGAGTTCAACGTCTTCCATAAGCCTGGTTGTTTCGTGGATGTATCTTATTAAATCAGTTATTAAAACAAACTGGTTTCAATGTTGGATTCGTCCGTTCTTCACGATTTTTCGTCTTCGATAATATACATATGCATACTTTACGATTAACAATTACCACTGATATCTAATCGGAGAGTATTTATTTTTCTCCTCGCGCAAACGAGATGCGATAGATGCCTATTATAAACGAGGGAATACGCACATATTTACAGGTAGGTTACAAATATTACTCAGTAATATTTTATTGCCCAGATAATCTTGAATATAATTCGCCTTTATTATTATTTTTCTTCTCCCAAGCAAGGCGGGGATATTACTAGTACACAGAGGATTACAGGGAGTGAAAGTGGGAGAGAAGATTGATTATAGAGAGAATAAGGACAAAAAGATGAACGGATTGAAAAAAGAAAACAGAAGATGGCGATTGATGTATTTAAATTTGCGAAATTGTAGTCATTAGAGAAACAAATAAACGAAAGGAATGTTTCACAGGCGGAGAAAAGAAACTGTTGGGGTAGAAGTGGCGGTTACATTTAGCTATCTCAACAGCAAATGAGTGAGACCTAGGTGCCAACCCTGTAGCATACTGAAAATCATGAAGTTGGGGCACAAGTGAAAAAAGCTCATCAGCGCAGTAGACATGGAAATATTTGTAGAAAAGACACAGAGAAGTTACGCTATGTCGGTGAGAAAGTGACTGCAAATATCCCGAAACAAACAGGAAATCATTGTTTTCGTTTTTTTATTTTTAATATTTTTATGCTAAAGTTACAGAAAATTAACGCAATTATTGCTTTTGTTTTTAACTCGTTATGCAATTAGATTTGTGCAAATAAATTTATGCAATTAAAATTACACCAGAAAATGCAATATCATTATGCAGTTAAAGTTACTGTAGAATATTGAAGGTAAAATATCTATTTACATTATTTACATTCGGACTATTGTCCTCATCTTTCTTGTAGTTATCACAAGATTTTCCCGTTGCACCCGCCAGCTTTCAAATTTTACTTGCCCTAAAAAAGTTTTGTCTAAGAAATTCTAAGGTGAGAAGGAATATTTTTTTCTTCATTTTAATTCATTCGAAGGCTTCTTTCGATTAATCGACAGATCAATCGATAATGTACTTACTAGGATAGAGAAAAACTCTAATAATTAGATATAGTAACTGTAATAGATTTATAAATGTACGTGTACGTCTACTGGAAACAAATTAATGAATGAAAGAAATATATATTTTGTATATACAGTTTGCGCATGTGCGAATATAGTTTGGTGTACAAGTGTTGTAATCGGAGCTTTTTCGGGTGACCATCTGTGGGTGAATTTAGAAATTGAGCCGGATTCTCTTCAGATTCCAATTCTCGTTCCTGCAAATGATCTTTCCTGTTTGCACTCCTAGCGCTTCCTATAACGTTACATGACAACGCAACTTCTTTCAAAGACCAAGAATGACGCATGCGCGATAAGATTGCAACAAATATATTGTTAAGTGTGGTTTCATTTAATTCGTCATTGTGCAACTCGTAATCTCATCTCAATCTCTGGATTTAATTTGCACAGAAATGGTATACTGTATGCACTATGATATGTTTATATCCCACCTAAAAGAAATACCTATGGATAATAAATATAGATATGTGTCTCGAAAGATTTTCTTGGATTTAAATGTGATTATGAATTTTATTTGGTTAAAATGCAAATATGTCATTTTATTCTCATGCATATATTATTTCTGATTTGCCCATGAATAATGTTTCTTAATTACAAGAGACAATTAGCATTTCTGACACACGTAGTGAGGAAAGAAACCTAGAGAATTTAACACTCATCGGACATACTGAAGGCATGAGGAAACGGCGAGTAACCAACTTCACTAGTTTGTGCGAATGGATGCCACAATAGAGATAAAGAAACAGGAAGCTGAGAAGAGCCATAATCGCCAACGGCCTAAATGGACAAGGCATATAAAAGAAAAAGAACGATTCCTGATCAGAGACAATCGACATGTTTTTGATTTTCATAACACGAAATAACGATTAAGTGCTGAAACGGCAAATTTTAAGTAAAATAAATAAGTAAATAAAGCTAAAAAAACAAACAAACAAAAAACAAGATGGCACGATTCGATATTTAATCTGCATAAATTTGCCAACTGCTGTTAGTTTGTTAGCGGAGAAATCATTAAAACAAAGTTGGAAAGTATCAGTAAAGACAGTGGGTAACGACAAAACAAATAACATCATGAGTGCGTAAATCGGCTTTAAATCTGTGTTAAAATACAATTGTGCTTACTGTTTAACTTTTTCCCAATTTTAGAATTTGCTGAAATGACTGTTATGAAATTTGCTGTCACTGATGGAATGACTGGTATGCAATATTCTAACAAAGTATGTAAGATGGAACATAAGAAAACCGGCTGGATGATTAACATTTTGATTCTGTTGCCAACATTTCGTTTAATAAGAACATCAGAACAACCGAAAAAAGTGAGGAGAATTCGTTACCATGGCAAACCGCAATCGCAAATACCGTGATTAATTTAAACGATTTCGAAAATTTAAACCCACAAAATTAAAAACAAATATCTTAGAATAAAATTTAAAACAAAATGTAATATATGTTGATTTGATGTCAGAAAATACAATAAATGAGTTATAATTTATGATAATAATATTTAGATGTTAAGGACAATATCAAATTTTGATAAGAGCCATAATATATAACCTTGTAGCCCCCTGAGCACCAGTGGTGGTCCTGCCTTTCTTGGGACGAAATGATTATAAAAAAAAATGTCATTATATTTAAAAAGTTAAATTAAATGACAGCTTCAACTAAATAATCACTTAATATTATTGGCTTGGAACAAAGATCAAAGTATTTTGTAAGCGAATTCAAAAGACTTATATACTTATCCATAGACTTATTCAATCACACACGTGCCATTTTGGTCTACTAACTTTCGTCATCTTTGAGGCAGCTTTACCATCTTCCTGTGTGAAGAACTGATCAGAACAAGAGTTCGTAGTGTCATTTAAATGAATTTCAAAGACAATATTTAGATATTTGTCTATAGATTTATTCAATCACATAGAGGCCATTTTGTTCCACTATCTTTTGCCATCTTTGAGACAGCTTCATGAATTCATCCTCCCAGAAACTGGCATCTTTCCAAGTGATGAACTAATAGAAACAAAAGTCGGTAGTATTTTTAAGTGAATTTCGAAGACAATATTTAGGTATTTGTCTATAGCTTTGTGCCACATGTGCCATTTTATTCTAATAAATTTTGACACCTTTGACTTAACTTCATGATTCTATCCTCTCAGAACCTGGTCATATTTTTGGGTGATAAACTGATAGCAACAAAAGTTCCAAATGTTTTTAAGTGAGTTTTAAAGACAGTACTTAGTTATTTCTACATGGATATATTCAATCACATATGTGCCATATTCTTCCACTACCTTTCACCATCCTTGTACAAGTTTCATGATTTGCTATCTTTAAGGCACATTCATGATATAATCTATCCAGAATTTGGCATTTTTATGGGTAATGAACTACTATAAGTAGATTTTAAAGGCATCTACAGAATTGTAGTTCTCATAAAAAGAATTGTGTAGTAATCGAAATACGTGTTAATCCACAAGTGCAAGGTCAAGTGGATTCGTCGTTCTGTAGAAAGACATTCCAGCCAAGCTGTATCAATTTCTGCTGTATCTGTAAATGTGAGATCTGGTGTTGTCCTGTTTGTAGACGTCACTCTTCCAAATGACCAATTCTGGACGCTTTTTTTTTATTGCTACTTTTAATCATTTCAATTTTGTGGAAGGAGCTCGTAATACACATTTCTCTTTCAGTCTCACTAAAGACACGGCACCACCTTCTTCGAATGCACCTTCATTACATTTTCTACCAGGATCTTTTCACTCCACATTGTTATAAACGATCCATTTTTCATCGCATGTGATTGTTCATTAAAAAGAAAATGGGTCGTTTTATCTGCGTTTGAGAAGAGCGAAATGCGGATCACTAATGTTTCCGTCAGATCAAGCGTCACCTAAGCATCGTAGTGGTGCACATATCCACGAGTTTCTAAATGTCTTACAAAGCTAATGTAAAATATATGGAGTATTTTTGCAATGTCCTGTGTCGTGTGACCTTGATTAATTTCTAACCTGGATTAATTTCTAACTTGCAGGTTTGGTGGAACAGTTTTGGTCTTCCAGATAAAAAAGTTCCACTTCTGAACCTAGTAACCCACATACGAATAACACTATCAGCTTGCTGTGCAATAAATAATACACTCTAGACGCTTTATTAGAGAACTCCAAGTAACCTAGAGCGACCGTTGGGGTCAATCTTCAGAGTATTCTTAAGGAAAATTAAAACACAAAACAAAACTATGTCATTAAATATGTATTGAACTCCATATAAATCATTTTATTTTACAACTTATCTCTATTTTTCCTTCAGCTTAAAGATTCCGCCTTCCCAAAATTTAGGTTGTTTCTCGGCAAAGAACTCATAAAGGTGGTTTTTTTTTTATGTCATCTCAAGAATTAGAATATCTACCGTTGAAATTATTTTGAAAGGATCTGAATAAATGAAAACCCGAAGGAGCAATTTCTGGTGAATATGGCGGGTGGGGTAATACATCCCAGCCAAACTGCAACAATTTTTGCCGAGTCATCAAAGAAACGTGAGGTCTGAAATTATCCTGAGGGAAAGCAACACCTTTCCTGTTCATTAATTATTTCTCGCCGTTTTTCTTGAATTGCTACCTTTAGTTCGTCCAGTTGTGACCAGTACTTTTCAGAATCAGTTGACTAGTTAGTTGGCAACCCCACAAGAATCACAACATGACTGTTTTAGGATGAAGACCTGCTTTTGGGGTCGATAAATTTGGCTCATATCACTTACACAGGATATTTTTCGCTGAACATTGTTGTAAACAAATCCATTTGTTTACAACAAATCAAAATTTGTTTAAAAAAGAGTGCATTGTCATTGCATTTGTACAGAAAATCATAGATAGAAATTGGTTCCAAAAGGTTCTTTTCACTCAGATCATGTGGTACCCATAGATCGTAGCGATCTATGGGTACCACATGATCTGAGTGAAAAGAACCTTAAGCTCTCACTAAGTGCTCATGAATGGTCGATTTTGATCAATTTAGTGTTTCTACCACTTCTTGTCTTGTGTCATCCTGGCTATTCTTAATCAATTTTGATTTGGTCGACATCAGTAGTGCGGGGTGGTGTGGGGATGTGCCTATGCACTCATCATCAACAAGCCTACTGCCACCAACTCTAACCTTAGCGGGCCACTTCCGTATAGATATGTCAGCTAAAGCACCTTCCCCGTGCACAGCACGTACCTTTTTGTTGCTTGCAATGCATTATTGCCTTTACGGTAATAAAAAAATCGTCAAGTTTCTAAAATGCTCTTTATAATCTTCCATTTTAATAAGGAAGCAAAACTGACTCGAATTAAGTAATTTTAAACTTTCTTTCTCAAGAGATAATTTGAAGTGTACTACAATCAGAAATGTAATCATATTATATCTGCCGATAAATGTGATCATAATAAATGTTTTGATAAATTTTGAACATCAAGAACTGAATATCGCCGTGGACTTTCCGGACAACCCAGTATTATAAACAACAGAAACCGAGTCATAACACAGCTTTAGCGCCATCTCTATAAATTATACAAATCTTTTTGTTATTTATACAGCGTATTTTCTTTTACGGAAATAAGAGAGTATCAAATAACGAAAATTCCTCAATTTTACTTCAGGTTCACTTGCTGTATACCACTGGGACGACGACGAATTTCACAACCTTCTTCTTTTCAAAATGTCGGGAATAAACTGCTTCTTTTTTTTTTTCATCGACAACAAACCGCAATCAGCTTGACGGCATTTTTCTTCTCATAAATTATGATACATAAACAATTCGGCGGCAATCTGCACGAACCGAACGTTGTCTTCTTCACTGATAAATGACGAAATATACTGAACCCAAATTGATTTGCTCCTTCACTTCAAAATGACTGAAATCAACGTTTCATTTATAAATAACAATATTCAATTATCTTTATCCCTTTCTTCTTCTAATCGGTGACTTGGTTGTATTGTAGAGTGAGTGGTTTGGTCGGGTTTCTCAGCTCACCCGCTTAGAGGCGGCAGACAGCTGAACCTACTGTCTCTCGAACTGCTGTCTCAACTCTCGACTGCAGAACTAATACTAAAATTCACTCTCGGTGACAGCTGACGTCACTTAAAAAGTGGTCCTCATTGACACTTGTGACTTCCGGTGCATTTTGTCCCGGGCGCTGATCTCCCTTGGCCTCGCTAGCCAAAACAAATTTCCAGCTCGGCATCTGTGACGCCCAGTGCAAAATACACTTCTGGGCAAAATTCTATCATTTTCACTGGTATAAATGACCCAGCAGTATTCCATGCCGACCAAGGCATTATACAACGCACTTTTAACAGAAAAATATTTAAAATCCACAATACACACGAATTGTACAGAAACTTTCATTGTATAGTTGTATATTTTTATTTAAAATTGTATATATTTTGTATAAAATGTATATATTTATATATAAATGTATATATAAGAATATATTGATACATAACATAATTTATTATAAAATATTATAAATTTATGTTTATTAATATATATTGATATATAAATTTACATATAAATTGTATACATTTTGTATAAAACTGTATAAAAACTTTCTCTCAAAATTCACAATGTACACGAATTGTATAGAAAGTCGTGTAGAAATGTAGCCTTTCAGAATCTCTATATATAGGTATATAGTTATAGATATATAGATATGTAGATATATCATAAATTTCAGTCGGTGTGAAATAAAAATACCACCTACTGAAAAACATTACGTCCTTTGTTGCAGACTAATATTAACATTAGATTGAACAGAAGTTTCAAATCGCCTGTTTAATTCCCGTGACATTACAAGTCAAATAAACAAGTTTAGCTATAAAACAAAAGCCCACGAAGAAGAAACAAACCTAAATTGTAATAAAAACAATAAATAGTGAAGTGGTAAATAGATTTTCTGTTTTAAGAATTCGCAAAATCTTTAAAGTAGTGAAAACTGCTTCAGTCGTTATTTTGAATGACAATTCAAATGTAGAAAGCGGCAGTGATGCCGAAAAAGGTTTAGAAAATATAATTCCATGAATTCAAAATGGGAATGAAGAGCCTTACATTGACAATTTAAGTAAATAAAGAATTTAAACGTAAATCGATAACATTTTAATTTTAATTAATTCTGTTACATTATCTTAGTATAACTGAAATTTTAACGGATTTTATATTCCTCTATGAAATGAAGATACTTTGATTTCTGTTAAAAACGAACCGTCATTTTCCCCATTCAACATATTCAACAGTCTTTTGTGAGAATTTTTCCCGGTTGCACGTTCGCGCATGTGTATTTGTGTGTGTGTGTGTGTGTGTGTGTGTGTGTGTGTGTGTGTGTGTGTTCGGCAGTAAAAGTGGAATAAGCAAACCCAAAGCTAAAAAAAAAAACTAATTAAAAGCTTTTGTTTGTGGTTAAAAGAGAATGCAAAATTGTGATATTTTGCGGGAAAACGAGTTGTTTCCGAGTTAACCAACTTCTTTACATCTTTCGTAGAGAGAGATTTCTTGGCTTGTTCCCACGAGGAACGAGAAATCCGAGTGTCAAACTATTAGTACTGGTACAAGTCTTCTGAAGTAATAGTTGTGAGTAGTCCTTTGAGTAAGTGTTGCGAAGGGTGATTTGTCAGCTTGTTACCACGAGAAGCCAGAAATCTGAGTAAAGCTGCCCGGATAGGCCACGTGTTCTCTGCAGAAAGGCTGTGGGTCGCTCTTCGAGCTGGGCCTTGAAGGTAGCGACTGCTGAAAAGGAAAATAAAAAGAGAGCTGGCCTTAAAGGTTATAGGATACAAATCGTAGCAACTAACTAAAACACAAAAAGCAAAATTGCACACCCGCAAAAATAGACCAGTATGATTGAAAACATTTTGAGGAAAAAAAAAAAAAACAGACCAGGGCAAAAATTCACAATCAAGCGTGAAAATTAATTTTGACAAATAGGAAAAGGATTGACCCCGTATCGTGAGAAAAAAACAAAGTCGGATTTCGCGATCAGATGTTAAATTAATTTTCTAACCAATGAAAGGAAGCGATTTTCAAAACTGAGAGAAAAGTTAGCAACCCATTTTAAAAAGTGAATCGGTATAAAAGCAGAAAGAAAGTCAAAGTAGTCAGTCAGAAGGGCGCAGAGATCAGAGGCCAGAGACTCGACAGACAGGTCCATCGCAGACTCAATCGGACACTAAAGAGAAGGAGAAGGAAAGGAAAACAACAACAACAAGACATCTTCAACTGACTCCTAAAAATTAACGTCCGATAAGTACAATTTCCTTTATTGCTTCACCTTCCTTTTCAATCTCTCGCCGACCATAAAAGAAGGGAAAGGAACACAGACTTTATTAGTACCTGTTAGCCTTTCTACACACATTCTGCTACTATCAACTATAAGCCCTGGATTCATTTAACTCCTTACTACCATTTCGCTGGAACATTTTCCCTCTATTCTATTCAAATCACATTCGCTTAAAACCAAAAGGCATTTTTCTATTAAACAGGATATAAAAAAATATACAAATTGTTTATTCTGCATTTATGTTACTAAATTTACGATTTTTCTAATTTTTTTAAGAAACATTTCTTATTGTGTTGTCTTTTCTTGAAATTTGTATTGTATTTTGTGAACAGGATACCCCGCATTAAATTCCTCCCTTTTAATCCGGGTGTTCCGTACACAAGGTGGAGGTCGCTGTAAAGGAAGGTGGAGTTGTGAACGACTAGGGATCGGTCATCGTTTTAATGATTTCTGGGACTTCCGGTTGTATCTTGCTGATTATTTCCGTTGTTGCAACTGCTGTATCGGGCAAAGTAAAGTAAGCCCCAACATGCCACAATAGTCAAAAAGCAAGATGGTTTTTAAACATTGTTGTCTAAGTGGCTACAGTAATAGACGTATTAACCAGAGTGTACGAGAAATTATTCTACTATTTAAAAATAAAATTTACAATAACTAAACACTGATATATCTACTACAATATCAGATAACAAAAAATATCTCTCGTGTCCTAAATGCGAAGTTAAAAGATCTAGTAAGCAAATATTTTCCCAGTGCCGAGTCTACCAGTACTTGTGTCTGTCTTCAAATGATAATATTGCGATATTAAATGTAAATAGTGGAGAGGAAGTAAGTCTTACAAGCTATTGAATACGCGCTTTCACGTAAAGAGAACAAACCGGAAAAAACGAGTGCGTTTCCTGTAATCAATTAACACAGTTCTTTAAGCAAAGCTTTTTGTTGTATTTTAAATTCATTTATGTTAATTGCATGGAATAATTTGTCTATTTTGAAGTCTCGCTTCTTGTTTTTAAGCACTTTCTTTTCTTTTTCCATGTGCAAAGGTTTGTTTATGTTTCGTATTGTTGTTGCTCTTCTTGTTCTTCTGATATGGGTCAGAAGATATTTTCACACAATCAGCATTTTTCTCAATAAGTTTGCAGTGTTTATCATGGACGCAGTTTGTATTATTTTTATGTATTTTTCCCCAATTTGTTATGTCTTCACTCCTTGATAGATCACGTGACCATTTCCAGTATCGCAATGAATGATTATTCCCAGCGTAGTAACTATTTTTGAATGTTTTAAAATCAGACGATGTCAAATTTAATGAATCAAATACTTTTTAAAAATCTTTTTTTTTTATCGATCCAGTAATAATTAATAATGTAGATAAAACTTTGTCATTGTAGTTAATTTTTTAAAATCTTCGTAGCAGTAAGCGGTAAATTTGTAGGGGCAACTTTTACGACGAAGAGAAATCGGATAAAAATCATGTAGGCGAATCTTCAGATGATTCGATTGGCCGCCCGATAAGAAATCTCCTTAAGTACTTACTCGCTTGATGGATATTGGCAAGAGGATTCGATGGATTTCCAGATGCATAGATGAATCATATGAGGAATCAAACTGAAATAAGTAAACAAACAAACAAACAAAAAAAATAGAAAAATCATTTGTAGAGAAAGACTGGTCGAAAGAAAAAGATGGATATAAAAAGAAAGAATGAAATGATTGAAAGAATTGTTGCAAAATTACTTGATAAAAAAATAATGATAATAAGAAGAGAATAGGTTGCAATGAAAAGAGAAGAAGGAATAATGGAAATAAAGTAAAAAGAGATTGAAACGTCGAGAGTGGGGAAGAAATTAAAAAACGAAAACGTAAAAGAAAAAGAATAAAAAAGGCGGAAAGTGAAAAAGAAAGCAGTAAAAAGTCAGGAAACGAAATTGAAAACAAAAATGAAGAAACAGAACCATTGGATAAAGAATTTCAATGATAGATAGATAGATAGATAGATAGATAGATAGATAGATAGATAGATAGATAGATAGATAGATAGATAGATGAAGAATTGTAGGGAATTAGGTAAAACGAAATCTTGTGCTTTTGACTCTGGATATAAACTCTATTATCGTAATAGGATTTGTGCTTTGAGATTTGAAATAAGACAGCATTGAGATCTTTCTCCATGGTCGCCTAACCTTAGTGAAAGTCGATGCGAGTTAGAAAGGTGAAAACTTCTCAACCTTTTCTCGTTGGCATTTGTTTGACTCAATTCAATTTGACTCACAACTGATTCCCTATTTCTTTATTAGTTAGCTGCTACTCTTGGAATCGGTTGCTATATTCGTAGACCAGAGTCTAAATTACAAAAGTAACATTCCCAACCATAGCTTCTTCTTCTTCTTCTTCTTCTTCTTCTTCTTCTTCTTCTTCTATGTGCAGTGTGCTTTCAAGCCATGGGCTGTCATAGATATCAACAACTTCCTGTCCGTTGTAGCTTTTAGTAATATTTATCATTTTTCTATATCTCCCTCTTCCTGTTCTGTCAACCGTTTACACAAACTCGTTGGCTAGGTTATTCTCTGCTTTCCTCTGTCTTTGTTATATTCGATAAATCATGTAAGTCTTAAATATTCTAAGCTCTTTTTGCACATTATGTACCCTAGAAATTTCATCTCATTTTCTGTCTCTAAGTATAAATATCCTCTTTGTTTCCTATCTTCCTTAAAGCTTCCTCATTACTCACATATTCAGTCCATGGAATTCTCCACATTCTCTGGTAAAACTACATTTTGGTTGCCTCAAATGTCTTCTTCAAGTGTCAGGAGATTGTCCTTCATTATGAACCATATAGGGTAGGGGTGATCAGACTTGCTTAATTTAAGAGCCACACACGACAAAGTTCAGATATTTGAAAGCTGCAAGACATAAACAAAATTTACGCATACGTTTTTATTACATACACATTAATATTAACCTTACATTTTAATCCAATGGGATCTCAATTCATACCAAGTAAATAATTATAAAGCTTCAATTTTTTTCTTATTCAACTTTTATATTAATTGTAAGTCGCATATGACACGCGAGCCGCGGTTCGGCTATCCCTAATATAATAGGACCGATATTACATAACAGTTCAGTACTTTTCCTTTGTTTAAAATGAAATGTTCCTGTTTCTTCATGTGTATAGTACAAGACAGAAAACTTCACTCGACTTTTTCCCAATACATTAAGTTACACATAGCAACAAAAACTCATTTTTATATAGACTTTGCAAAATTTTGTTTTCTAGACGCGCCTTTGTTTAGTTATAACAGGAATTGAGACAATTATTCTGTAAAACCATTAAAACAAATATTTTTATTCAAAGCGCAAAAAGAAAAATGGCCATAATTTCTGTGTGCACAACGAGTTGAAAAGAATGAAAATAAAAATAAAAGCTGACCAGCCATTGTTTCTCACTCTTCAGAGCTCAATCGTAGACTTAAAAGAAGCGTGCACAGCGACTAGAATAGGGGGAAATAATAGAGATAAGTAATACACATGTATTAATAATATACCAATATAGATAGATAGATAGATAGATAGATAGATAGATAGATAGATAGATAGACAGATAGATAGATAGATAGATAGATAGATAGATAGATAGATAGATAGATGCAAACTATGGAAAAGACTCTTATGAATACTAGTGATATACAAACTTATAAATTAACAGGAGAATCAAAATTATTTCAATTGTTAACCATTACTTTGTTGCAGGCACCTGCAGTTTGTAATGCATTCACATGTAGAATAAGGAACACAAAAATCTGTAAATAACAGACGGGTGTGAAGAACTAGTTTTAATAAGAGATTCAGGAAGATCTCTATAACACATACCCTAAATACTGAGGGTCGTAGGGACACCGTATCTATTACACTAGCAGTAGTGGTGTTCCATGGGCAAGACAAGCGACGGAGTCCAATCTTCTTCATGTTTGTTTCAACTCAGAGTTTCTTTCTTCTAGACTAGTTGTTAACCAAGGCCCTAGGGCTCAAACTGTCCTGCTATTCAACAGTTCTTGGTGGGAGGAGAGAAAATCGATTCATACCATTTTGTTAACATGTATGTGAACGTAATGAACCTAACTGGAATTCGAACTCTGCTTTCTGATTCCTCAATATGAACCGCTTCCTTCGCCAGGAAGATATCTCCACGACATAGCCATATTCATAACGTTATGGAATTCATTAGCCTCTTTTCTTTTATATAGATTGCATCTTTGAATCAGAACCTTTATTTTTCATAGATGATACTTCTCAACTCCTCATAAAACACGCATTATCACATGGCGCAATCAGCATATCAGAAGAAAAATATAATACTAATGATGTTGCAATATTCTGTCACTATCGATGTTTTGCTGATCAAAATGTCATACTTTTCTTTATTGATTCTTCAATTAGATGCCATTTGTTTATAGACTCTTACGAGATAAACTGGTAAATATCAAATGAAAAACAAAAACCAAAACAGCGCTATAGAGTTTCAGCGTTATCCTGGTGTTTTGTATCAAGAGAATTGTTAATCGACACGAAAGAGTTTTTGAAATTGGTGAGTGATAGAAACAGGCTTTAGTATTTCTAAAGTCAGTCTCTGTATCGAGCTTTCGTTGTAATATATACCACGACTCGTTCGCTGAAAACATCATAGCATGAAAAAAAAGTCCAAAATTTAATAAAAATAAAGTTTTATCATCAAAATGTTTATGCTATTATTAAGAGAAAAAATCAGACTACTTTTTAATTATTCTTTGAAATTTTTTAATCAATTCTAATACGATCGAAATTTCGTTTAAAAATCTTGTTTTTCCCGTCGTCAGCGACTGTAGATTTTGTACAAGAATTTACTACGGCAAACGTAATATTACACAACTCATTTATTTGTTGTTGAAAAACATTAATTTGGAAATTCTTGCAAAATTTAAATAATGGTCAGATTTTGATGAAATTTATTTACAAATGACTGAAACTATTTTTGAAATCATTAGTTTTATAAAATCTTGGTAAAACATTTTTCATCACGTGTTAATCCCTCCAATTAATTTCCTGAAGTTTTTAGAAATTAACTACCTTCCCGAGACTTTGTTTTATTAGATAAATGCTGGAGTCCTTGAGGAATGTAAATCAGCTTTTTTTTTCTTTTTCTAAATTCTAAACGTTGCCCATTTTTAGAAAATCTACTATGAATAGTGAAAACGAAAACGAAATAAAACTATGCCATTTTTATTTAGATAAACTTTTAATTGCTTTTATAAAAAATAAATATTAATGATATCAGTTTGACGAGAAAAAATGCTTTAATGAATAATAAATTTTTAGAGAATTGTTTTTATCTTTATTTTTTTAATTATAATAATTTATAAAACTTCAAAAATCTTTTAAAATTTCTTTCAATCATCGTCCCAATTACGTTATTAAGTTAATAAGTAAAGACTATATTTACAAATCGAAAATTGAAAAGGTTAATACAAATATTCACGTGCTAAGATATTTAAAATAATAAAAACATTTTTGTGTTCAGATATCTCTCTCTCTCTCTTTTTTAATCCTATGATAGTCTATGACTGCCATATCATTAAAAGGTCACGTGCTTCAAGGGTTGTTTACCTTACGAACCGTTTACGTAGGTTTTTATAAATTTATGTCAATTTTGGTCAACCTTAGTCAGATAAGTAAATATGATTGATGACAGGCTGTCATCACCTATTTGAAAGGTCAACGAGTCAGACCTTTATGATTAAGAAATACTTTTGTTCTAAATTTAATTCCATAAATTTTAGATATTCTTTAGTATAATTTTGCCAAGAAGTATATTTTGCACTGAACGATACATGGCTAGCAGGATTTGAGGGAAGGCGAATGTCGTTTTGAGGTGTCAGAGAGTGCGAGGACCAGGTGCAGACTAGGTTTTGTTTTGACGAACAGGTATGGTCAAGATCAAAGAAATAAAAAGAAATATGAAAAAAATGCCGGATGGAAGTGTCACGTGTTAGGTGAAGCTGGCCTATTTAAGGGAGCGGTGAAGAGGAAATTAGACAGTTTAGTTTTTGAGTGAGTTCA
This sequence comes from Ascarosepion bandense, assembly GCA_037127315.1. Lineage (NCBI taxonomy): Eukaryota > Metazoa > Mollusca > Cephalopoda > Sepiida > Sepiidae > Ascarosepion > Ascarosepion bandense. The sequence continues at coordinate 876,798 of JBBBDQ010001827.1, read as the reverse complement.
GATCACACACACACACACTCACACACACACGCACAGAGAGAGAGAGAGAGAGAGAGAGAGAGAGAGAGAGAGAGAAGGAAAGACTGGTGCGTGTGTGCTACATTCAACCAAACCCCTACTTCACTCCACAACTGCCTCATCGAAGAAACGGAATAAAGATATAATTGTATATTTTATATATGCGTATTTTGCACGTGAAGAAGATAATCAATTTTGGGTCTCAGTTTATTTTCGTCGACGAAGCAGTATATACCAGAAGCGGTATATAACATAATCAAGTAATATTTGTTTCAAAGCAGATTAATTTAACTTTAATTTTGCTAGTTTTCCCAAAATAACGGGTCACAGATGTATATTTTATTTTTACAAGATTTTTAAAACTGAAAATTAACTTTTGTTTACAAACGTATCGATCGCTCAAAAATATCTGAAAAATTTAAAAAACAAATTAAAATTTCAAAATGTTAGATTCCAATCAATATAATTTCTGTTTGAAATCCACTAGAGTATTTTGCTTACTGTGAATAGTAAATTTAATCATTTACCTTTCAATTAAGCTAAAATTAAAGATTGAAAAACAATTTATTTTTAAAAATTCAATTTAAAAGTTAGGTATTGAAAATGAGTGTAAGCACTTTATACGTGCACATCATGAATATTCATTTTACAAAATTTTTTTTCCTAATGTGTAATTTACAATCTGCAAACAAATATTTTATTTCTTTTAACTAGGCACCTCTAATAATTCTTTGAAAAAAAACAGCATAGAATGATGCATAAAAATCCAAAACTTAATTAAAACAAAGTTTTGTCGTCAAAATGTTATTAAGATATTGACCAAATTATTTTAAAATTATTTTTGAACATTTTAAATCCTTTCTAACACGTTCAAAATTTTGGTTAAAAATATTTTTTTTCTTGCATCAGCAGTGCACCAATGATTACGATGGATATTTTAGCCATGTTTCTTCGGTAAAAACATTAAATTGGAAATTCTTGCAAAAATCAAATAAGTGTCTGATTTTAATAAAACTTTCAGGACTTATTCCTAAATGAATGAAGCTATTTTTTAAATTCTTAATTTTCAAAAATCTTGGTAAAAATATTTTTTACATCTGTTACCCCACGCTCTCAATAAATTACATGATATTTCTAGAAATTCAAGACTGCCCGCAAAGTTTGTTTTATTAGTTAAATGCAGGACTCAATGGGGAAAAAATTCGATGAATAATGAATTTTTACAAGAATTGCTATCATTTTTCTTTGTTAATTATGATGATGTATAAAGTGTCAAACATCTTTTAAATTTCTTTCAGTCATTGTTTGTATTCACTTATTAAGTTATCAAGTAAAGACTATATTTATTAAACGAAAATTGAAAAGCTCAATATAAATCATTTTTTAAAATATTTTTTGTATAGAACTACATTTTTAAAACTATGAATTGTCATAAGAGACACATCATTAAAAGGTCACGTGTTTCAAGCGTTGTTTCCTTACAAAAAGTTAACAAGTTTCATAAATTTATGTCAATTCTGATCAACCATACTTAATTTGCCACCATATCTGGCTGTTGTTGATCACTTTACGCGTCAGAAAACTATGACCTCCGTGAGTAAGAAATATTTTAATCTAAATTTCATGCTATAAACAAGTAATACTTGTTTCAAATCAGATTAAGTTAACTTTAAATTTGCTAATTTAAAAAATAACGTGTCACAGATGTATATTTTATTTTTGCAAGATTTTTAAAACCGAGAATTTACTTTTGTTTAAAAACCTGTCAAGCTTTCAAAATGGACGTAAAAATTATAATTTTTTTAAAAAACTCCCAAAAAGTTGAGATTGCAATCAATATTTAATTTCTATTTGAAATGCACCAAAGTATTTTGCTTACTTGAAATAGTAAATTAAATCATTTAACTTTCAGTTAGAGTTAAAATGAAAGCTTCAAGATTTTTTATTTTTGAAAATTCATTTTAAAACTTAGGTATCGAAAATGAGCGGAGTACCAACTTTTATCTAATACACATGTTTTTTTTTTCAAAGTCATTGCTTTTATTTATGAGGAATTCATTTTAAACCCCGCTATCCATTATAAATTTTAAATGAAGGATATAAATTATTATAATAGTAATTTCAGTATATAATAGTAATTTTATTTCCTTATTACCGAGAACTTCCACCTTTTATTTAAAGGAAGCAAGTTATAGCTTGTTCCTACAGCGTTTTGGGCCTATCATGAAATAAAACGTAGGGATTTTTTATTTCTGAGTTTGAGAGCGCATAGCTGAAGCCACACATAAAGAGAACTTACTGGAATTAGTTTTAGTGATGACCAACAATTAAATTTTTGTCAAATATTATAAGTAAGCATATAGCGCAAACTCTTTAGTCGACATTTTCGAATTTTTTGTTTTGCTCCTTATTTCCCATTTTACCCGTTTTACCCATTAACGCAATAATATTTTACCCGTTTTACCCATTAACGCAATAATATTTTACCCGTTTTACCCATTAACGCAATAATATTTTACCCGTTTTACCCATTAACGCAATAATATTTTACCCGTTTTACCCATTAACGCAATAATCATTACTAGAAGAAATCGGGTCATTTAATTATTTTAGTCAGGCTTCACTACATTATTAATTATTCAGAAAGCATTTTCCTTAAGAGGCAACGCAGGTTGTAAATAAAGAACAAACCACTAGTAAGATTCGAATTTGTACCACTAAGTCTGTTTTAATGCGATAGCTACCTTACACGATTATGCAGTAATTCACATCAAACCATAGACACATTTCCACGATCGCCTGATACGTAGTCATATTGTTTTATTTACATAGACAAAAAATATTAAGTCATTTTTTCAATTTTTTACATGAAATATTTTCAGTTATTAATTCTTTAACTAACATTTCATTTTAATTTCTCTTCTCATTTATCAAAGAGGAATGAAAATAACGTGTGTTAAAGTAGCAATAGAAATTAAGATTGAAGAAATACTAGTTGAACTATTTTTTTAAAAATAATGTCTGCTTCTATCTATAAATTTAATACTACAGCCTTTATAATTAATGAGAGAGAAGGAAAGAAATAACAGCAATGTATTGCTTTTAATTTTATTACGTAATTTATTTTGAAATCATTTCTGAAGATTTCATTCAAAAAGAAAAAAAGAAAGAAAAGAAAACCATTGTAAATAACTTAAAAAGACAGCCAATATATTTTTTATTTAATAATAGTAAGAATATTTTAAATGTTCGATTGTTTGAAAAAAACAAAAAAACAAAAAACAAATACGATATTTGTTCGTCTTTTTTTCTCTCTTTTTCTTTTCTTATGGAATGTCCCGGTAGTACAAGAGTGAGTTTGGTAGCTGGTTCCAAAATAGAAGTAGCTAGTTTGCAGAAAGCCATTTTGTTAATATCCGGTATTAAGTCATTGCCATTACAATATGTTCCATATTGAAGGGGAAAAAATCTCAATCGTGCAACAGAATGAATGGTAACCCTTTGGTCGAGAAGCCATTTTAGTAGCTATCGATAAAAATGTTCAGGTTATGTTTTGCCAAGCAGTTCCTCTCCGCACTCCAGCACCCCAAAGATCGTTTGACGTACGAGTTGTAACACTAACGAAATGCGGAGCTTTGTTTTCTTCGTTAGGCTCGAATAAATATTGTTAAAACTACATATTGTCATGGGCAAAGTCCTATATTTTACTGAGAGTCGAAAATAAGTGAAAATTATGATTTCGCTTATAAACACATTTGCGTTAAAACATCAGTCACTCGAAACATGAATTCAGCTCATAAAACTAGGGAGACTCATTTATGCAAAGTGAAACAAATGTTGAAATGGACGTTGGACCATACAATGTAAATTGTTTTTCACACGGGAGAAAAAAACTTTCGCATTCCAACTCCATCATTATATATTAGAATTCATTTGTGTTGATGATGGAGTGAAGAACGAAACTTAATATTAAAAGCGACGACTATATGGTTTGAATATTACAAAGTAATCTATTTTCGTAACAGGTCTATTCGTGATGAAACCAATAATATTTTGTTCAACCCATTTCTATAATGCGAAAGATTTACCAGTAAAATTAACCACAGTTGTAAAGTGAAGCGAATATAAGTTTTACAACAAAAATATATTTTATGTACCAAATACAATCGTATGACAAGAACCTTAGCTTAGTTTGGTAAAAATAAAAAAATAAAAAAAAAAGATACAGTAGTTGCATCTTCTTGCTAGGCGAAGAAATTCATTGTCACACAACTTTTTCCTCATAAAAAAAAATTACACTTACCTGATTTTAAATTTGTGAATGAACTCATTAAGAATTTGAAAGGGATAGTAAAGGGAGCTAACTCTTTACCACTGAAAGATTATCATTGAACTTTAAACCCTTACTAATCTGGATCTCGGACCAACTAACTGCTGTCCAATCAGGATCCCTTCTTAGGGTAACTCAGTAAACTTGATCCTGAAATCTTTTTCTTTTGCAAGTAACAACATATGTTTATTGGAGCCGTCTCTTCTGACATTAATGGAACGTACAAACCACGAAGTTCACTTGTTACTTGGACTCTCTTCTAAAATTATAAATTATATTTGCAAGCCATCTTTTTAACTAGAGTGCATACACCACCCTTTTCTGTACATTAAACCCGTTGAATTTAATAATGTCGTTGAGTTACTTTACTTCTTTAAATGTATCCGTCTTTGTCATTCAATATTTTTTTTATAATCGTTTCACCCCAAGCAAGGCAAGACCACTATTGATGCACAGGGGGTTACAGTGAGAGTAAAAACAAGGTAGAGGAAATGTCGAAGAGATGAATGGGAATCAAAGAGATAGAAGATGGCAATTGACTTTGCATTTAATCAAAATGATTGTAACTATCAGGGAAACAAGTAAACGAAAGGGAGTTCTACAAACGAGAAGTGTGAGAAAAGAAACTGTTATAGTAGAAGAGGAACTTACATTTAACTATTTCGGCGGTAAAACTGTAAGGCCTTGATGCTAATCTAGTAGCACGCGTAAATAGATGTGGTCGGGGCATCTGGGAATGAAGCTCGTCAGAACATTTGCCCTGAAAATATTTGTAGAAAATGCAGAATGAAGTCACATCAGGTTGGTGTGAAAGTAGCTGAAGGTAGGCTGCCAAGTCAGGATCGATTACATTGCAAATCCTCTTTTGGATTTTGTCGAGAACTTCCAGATGAATAACAAGAGCACCTGACCAGATATGGCAACAGTATTCAATGCACAGACGAGTGGTAGATTTATAAATGTGCGAAATGGATTCTGACGAGAGAAACTTCTGGCCAAAAACAGAGACCCAACCATCCTAGCAGAAGATGCAGCTGTAGATCCGATATATTCGTTCCACTTGCGTTCATTTAAGAAAGTTGAGTCAAGACGGCGCTGTGTGTTGCTCTCTGTGAATTCGTAGAATTAACTGCATCATAGGAAAATATTTATAAAATAGTTAATTTCTGTTTGCATTTCTGGGGTTATTTGAGTTATTATTATTTTACACTATTTACATTCTGACTATTGTCCTCGTATTTGCACCCTCCAGTCTTCATCAGATTAACCTACAAGATATTCTTTACTGACTCTTTAGTTCATCTATGGTAGGAGACTGTTTTTGTTTTACTGCTCATATCTAGAGATATTTCACCTAGTTATTATTTTTAGTACTGCTCTGTTATTGCTCCCCCGTTTTCAATGACTATACGTAAGGTTTAAAATTAAAATTTAAAATGAAAAATATTTCTTGAAGCTTTTATTTTAGTTTTAATTTCAAGCTAATATATCTAATATTTCTAATAACCTCCATTTATTTTCGATACCTAACTTTTAAACTGAATTTTTAAAAATAAAAAAGTTTCCTTGAAAATTTTGTTTTAGTTTTAATTGAAAGATAAATGATTAAATTTATTATTTCCAGTAAGCAAAATACTCTGGTGTATTTCAAACATTATATTGATTGGAATCTAAAATTTTGGGATTAAAAAAAAAATTCAACTGCTCCGCCATTTTTGAGCGATCGACACATTTGTAAACAAAAGTTAATTCTCGGTTTTAAAAATCTTACAAAAATAAAATACACATCTGTGACACGCTATTTTTGGAAAAAATAACAAATTTAAAGTTAATCTGATTTACAGAAGTATTACTTATTTATAGCATGAAATTTAGAATAAACCTATTTCCTAAACACAGTGTGCTGATCTTTTTGACCTCTTCGCCGTATATTTGTGATGTGATGACAGCTAGACATATGCAAGATAAGTGTATGGCGACCGGAATTGACAAAATTGTGCAATTTTTTCCTGTAAAGAGAAGAAACCCTGGAACCTGAAACACATGGCCTTTGAATGTACACATAGAAATTACCATACAAAAAAACTTTTAATACAAAAAAAGAAATTTGAAAATTATTTTAAAAATACGCAGGCACGACGATTTGTATTAAACTTTTAAATTTTTGATTAGCAAATATAGTCTTCACCTAATAAGTTAATAAGCTAACGACAACGAATCTTTGCAGTATTTTAAAAATATTTTTGAAACTTTATAAATTATTATAATTATGATAACTATTCTTTTAAAATTTGATTATTAATCGAAATTTTTTTCTCCAGACTATAATGGCTTTCATATCTATTATTTATTAAAGTAATTAAAAGCTTATCAAATTAAATAAGTCATAGTTTATTGCGTGTTTTATTTTACTATTGCAAGCAGATTTTCGGAAATAAAAGGAAAAAGTTTAAAAAGAGTAATAGATGATTTACATTCCTCAATGTGTCGTACGTTTAACTAATGCAACCAATTTTCATAACAAAATTTAATTTGTTAAAATTTCATGAATTTACGTGGAGAGGTAGTAAAAATATTTTTATCAAGATATTTTTAAAATAATGATTTCAAAAATAATTTCAAAAATAATTTTATTCCTTTGTGAATAAGCCCTGAAAGTTTCATTAGTATCCGACAATCATTTGATTTTTGCAAGAATTTTCAAATTAATGTGTTTGTCACCAGAAAAAAACTGAGTTATGTAATATTACATTTTCCATTGTAAACTCTCGTAACGATTTGGTTACCTGCAAACGAAATTCAAAACACGATTTTTTTTACCAAAATTTCGAACGTGTTAGAAAGGATTAAAAAATTTAAAAAATAATTAAAAATACTTGATCTTTCCTATTAATAATAACATAAACATTTTAATGGAAAAACTTCGTTTTTATTAAGTTTAGGGCCTTTTTTCTTCATACTATACCGTTTTTTTCTGCAATTTAGTGGAGGTTCTCATTTAAAACACTTAATAAAAAATGTAAAATTTTAACAGAAATTTCATGCAATATTTTTTTTTGAAGTTGTTGCATCAAAGTTAAGAAAAATTCGAATAAGAATATTAAAAAAAAAGAATTAAAACTGAAAACTAAAATACAATGGAAAATTATTTTAAAAAAACTGGTTAACCAGAAAACTGGTAAATAAATTCTTCCCTGAAATCTACATTTGTCCCTTCAACTTTATTTTTTACAGCAAGAATAAAACCCAATTTCTATGGATTCCGCGTTTAACTGGAAAACTTGAGGCCAAAGTTTTCACTTATATTGTGTGAGAAGTCTATACTTTGACACCAGCCCTTTAATTTTAATTTGTCATATCTATGTTTATTTATTTATTTTTTTTACATAAAAGCGAGAAAAAGAATGAGCTGAGAGTGAAAAAACAAATAAACAAAAAACGATAAAGATATAAAGGGTGGGTGAAGAGATATGTAATGTGTTCGATAAAAATAAAATATATAAACCAAAAATGAAAAAAACAAAAAATTAAAATAAGGTATTTGCGCTTTTCTTTAAAACCCTCTCTCTCTCTCTCTCTCTCTCTCTCTCTCTCTCTCTCTCTCTCTCTCTCTCTCTCTCTCTTCTTTTTGTACTTTTCTCAACTTAAGTGTTAACCCTTAAATAAAAAGAGAAAAAAGAAAACACTGAACATGGCCCAAAACACCGGAAGTTTGCAGAACAAACTTATTTGTGAAGAAAAATACCCCGAATCAGGGAGGCTTCGTTATAAATAAATGAAAAAAGAAAGGAACGCCAATTTAATTTCTTTTTTCAATAAAATATAATAAAAATAAAATAATTTAAACAATCAAAAAATTGACAAAAAGAAACGTTTTTGAATTTGTCGTAAGTATGTTCGCGCCAAATTCTCGAGCCTATTAAAAATATAAAAACCTGACACCTCTAGGAGAACCTGAACAACAGAACCTGAACAACAGAACCTGAACCTGTTGTGGGCGTTACCCACTAATGACTCTTTCTACGAGTATATTGAGAGTTAATCACTCTCGTGGCTTCACTTCAGCTCAGCACAGTCTGTCTGTCAGTTACTAGTAAGCCAAGCTTATGTTTACTCTTTTCTCTTGTATCTATTTTTGACTTAATATATGTGCTAACTATACCACCGTGTTTCGAGTTATCATTTCGTGGCCCCATCACCGGTCCACATCAACTAGCGACGAGGATTTCGAACATCAACGAAATACGAGTTCATAAAAAATACCCCCTTCATAAACTGGCGAACGGGAATTTCGAAAAACTAAAAACCAGTTTTCAGATCCACAGCAACGAACGAAGATTCGACCTAGGATACTAATAGCGACAGTGATAACACCTCCCCTCACATTAAATCTGTCGACAAACTTCGAAGTATAAAAAAATACCACATCTAAACCAACCTACAACTGTTTCTAAAAATAAAAAAATAAAAAATAAAACAACTTCGAACGAATTCAAGTCAAAACGCCACATCAGGAAGTCCCTTCTAAAATTTTGGCGACGTAAAATATAAATGTGGGAAACTTCAATAATTAAGTGTCGCATGAAAAATCTTCTACAAGCACGGAACGACGGTATTACAGAAAAAAAAATCTCTAAGTAGATTTTTTTTTGGTGACTTCTCTTCTTTTGCGTACGTTTTGCAAAAAACTTTAACTATAGTTAGTTTTTTTCTTCTTCTCTGTTTGTTCACGTTGATATATCCCGGGAAGGAATATCAGGGGAAAAATAGTGTAAGAATAATACTTAACACTGAAGATAGATTAGAAGAGATTTATTATACAACAGTACAATAAACCAATAGACGTACAAGAACAATCAAGGACTAATAATAGGAATAACGATCAAGTAGAAAATGTCTCCGCCTATGACGTATGCTCCCGTCTAGTGACGTATGCACCCGTCTAGTGACGTATGCTTCCGTCTAGTGTCGTATGCTTCCGTCTAGTGTCGTATGCACCCGTCTAGTGACGTATGCTTCCGTCTAGTGACGTATGCACCCGTCTAGTGACGTATGCTTCCGTCTAGTGACGTATGCTCCTGTCTAGTGACGTATGCTTCCGTCTAGTGACGTATGTTCCCAGTCACAGTCTTTTATAGACTGGACCATATCCATTACCGGGTAGGATAGGATGTTCCTCTACAACACACGTAAAAATTGGTCGTTTTAGTCTGAAATACATGGAAGATTTTCAGAAAGTAATAATCCAATTGATGAAAGCTCAATTAGATTATCAGCAAAAAAGTGACGAACGACAGCAGAAAACCGAAGAGCGATTACCTTTACAACAACAGCAACAACTGTTTATGGAACTTCATAAACAATAGAAAGATTTTCAAGAGCAAGTTTTTAAAAAAGCGAGGGACATCAAAGTCAAATGGAAGAGTTACTGTACAAATCGTTAAATGGCACACAAACATCTGAGAACGATACTGCATTTTCCCAGGGCAACTTTTGAATATGTACCCGAAGATGAAAAAACCTTCGATGCTTTCTACAGGCGGCACGAAGATTTATTCAACGTTGATTGCAAAGAATGGCCAAACTCAAAGAAAGTTCGGCTATTACGAAGAAGATTGGGTACCGCAGAACACAGTACGTTCGTTGACTTTATCCTCCCCAAAAGGACAACGGACTTAGATTTCTTAGAAACAGTTAAGTTACTGTCAGAACTATTTGGACTATCTGACATTTGCGACTACAGTAAATAAACACTTTAATGACTTTAAACAAGCAGATTTATCTGCTGACAACTTCAAATATCTGATTGTTGCCCAGGGTTTAGTCTCAGCTGGAGAAGCTGAAATTAGACGCCGAGTGCTGACAAAATTAGAACATGAACAGAGTCTAACCCTCCAGAAATTGGCAGAGGACAGCCAGAGGGTCGTATCATAAAATGTGACTCTAGAAATATCGAGCATTGGGAGTCTCTCATATAAAAAAAATTAAGAGCAGACCAAAACACTACTCCCTGGAAAAAGAGAAAAGTAAATCTATGCGAACAAAATATCGTGACAAACATATTGCTAATAGACAAGAAAATTCACCACCAGGCCCGTGTTATATTTGCGGAAACCTACACTAGATGAGGTTTTGCCCGTCCAGAAAGAAGAAAACCTGTCAAAATTGTGGTAAAACTGGCCATGTAACATCATGCTGCTGGTATGTTAAAACATTTAGAAGACTAAAAAATAAAATTAAACAGACGCAGTCAAGCTATAAAGAAGATGGAAATTTGCGTAAATAAATAATTGTGCAAATATTCAACAAACGATAAAATTCCAGCTCGACTCTGGATCTGACCTTACGATTATTAATTTGCATATCTGGAGGCGACTGAAAAAGCCAACTTTATTAAGAACAAAGAAAACAGCACCAAAATTAATATTTTAGGTGAAGTATTTTTCGCTGTAACATTAAATGGAATAACGAAAAAATTAAAAGCTTATGTTATGAAAAATACAGAAAACTTATTTGGAACAGATTGGACTGAGAAGTTTAATCTGTGGGACTGTTCGATACGCATGTTTTGTCGTAAAATAGAAAGTGCAACCTTCAACATCGAGGAACTGAAACAGAAATTCAAGCAAAAATTCCATGATGTGTTTTCGGGCGGGTTAAGAAAATGTACCAAGATAAAACAGTATATGTAAAGAAATAAATCAAGCCAAATCAGACTATGTGCTAATTTCTTAACGGGATTAAACGCCGCACTAAAAGACCACCACTATTCTCTCACTAGCACTGAAGAGATATTTAATAAATTAAACGGTGGCAAACTTTTTCTAAAATTGACTTATCGGTTGCATATTTACAAATCCAGGTTGAGGAGAACTGTTCCAATCTTCTTTGTATAAATACACATAGAGGTTTGTATAAATTTAATTGACTGGCTTTTGGAGTCAAGCTAGCGCCTGCTATCTTTCAGCAGGTTATGGATACCATGCTGGGTGACCTTGATTTCACAGCTGCCTATCTTGATGATATCCTAATTACTAGTAAATCGGCGAAAGACCATCGGGAGCACATACTAAGCGTATTTGACAAATTTCAAGAATACGGCTTCAAAGTTAAGGAGGGTGATTTTTATTTGATGCAAATAAAATATTTGGGCAAATCATTAATAAAGATGGTCGACGACCGAATCCAGACAGGGCTACGGCAATCAAGGACATTCTGGCCCGGATAACGTGCAAGCATTATAAAGCTTCCTAGGCTTAGCATATTTTTGCCAGGTGTTCATTAAAAACATGCACCAATTGCAAGCTCCCTTAAACGAACTACTAAAGAAAGACAAAACTTGAGAATGGACACCGGAATGCCAATCTGCATTCGAAAAATAAAGAACACACTCACTTCAGACCTTTCTCTCACTCACTATGACCCAAAGTTGAACATCATAGTAGCAAGCGATGGCAGCTCTTATGGCATCGGCGCCTGCATTTTACACAAATTTCCGGATGGAACAAGGAAACCCATCGCGCATGCGCTTCGAACTTTGCTGCCTGCGGAAAAGCAATATCCGCAGGTCGAAAAGGAGGCGTTAAGCATAATCTTCGCCGTTACCATGTTTCGCAGATATCTACACGGCAGGTATTTTACGTTACAGACTGACCACAAACCACTGCTGACTATATACGGATATAAGAAGTGACTACCGGTGTACACCTCGAACAGACTTATACGGTGGGGTACAATACAGCTGAACTATAATTTTAAGATTGAGTACCTGTCCTCCAAGAACATCTGCCACGCTGACGGTTTGTTTAGACTCGTTCCAAAAAAAAAAAAAAAGAAAGAAATATTCGAAGACTCGATAATAGCGACCTTAAGAACGAACTGTGAGATAAAGAACATGATTGCGAACACCGTGAGAAACACTATCAGACATCAAAAGAGAGGCTCTAAAAGACGAGTTTATCTGTGCTACCAAGACTAAAACTTAGAATAAAGTCTCGAGTGCGTCTGAGGGTACATCCTGGAAAAAACCGTACAAAAAGTCTCATGCGTTGTTACGTCTACTGGCCAAACATGGACAGGGATATAGCTGACATGATTGAGCCCGTGGCAGAGGATTCACGTCGATTTTGCAGGTCTATTACTACTTCATAGTCGTCGACAGCCGCACTAAATGGCCGGAAGTTTTTAGATGCAGAAGACCTACCACGGGGTGCACGATAGCTTTCCTTCATGAACTGTTCGCGCGTTTTGGCGTAGTAGATTGTGTGGTGACGGATAACGTAACGCAGTTCACGTCTGGTGAATGCAAAGTTCTGTGAAACGTTCCAGGTGAAACACATTATGACCCCGCCATATCACCGTAGGTCCAACGGACAGGCGGAGCGATTCGTGGACACATTAAAACGAGCACATGAAAAAGCGCAGTGCACACCGATTGATAAGGCGCTGCAACAGTTTCTGCAGGTGTATAGAATTAAACCAAACCCAAATACGCCAACGGGAATTTCACCGACAGAAGCGATGTTCGCATGAAGGATAAGATCAGTATTTGATAAGCTCATTCCAAAGCAGGCAAAAATTAAAAAAAAAATACGGTTACCCTTCCCAGAAAACGTTACTCCTGCGGTGAGAAAGTATTGTTCAAAGTTTATAAGAACATGACGTTTTGGGAAGTAGGCACAGTAAAAAAAAAAGAGTGAGAGATCTCGTATATATAATTCAAGGCTCCGAGAATACACACAAACGCCATTTTAAACCAATTGAGGAAATATCGGGCAATCGACGTTAATGAATCACCACAGACCAATGAAGAGCCGACAGGCACCATCTTCGAGAGTTTTGATCTCGAGGCACTCCAAGCTTCACCCGAAATAAGGCGATCTGGAAGAAAAAGAAAATATGTCTGATCCTTTGATCGTCGATGCAAAACGGAAGAAATATTAAACAGCTTTTTGGGGAAAAGCTCTTGAAGGAGGGTGTTGTGGAGCGTTACCCACTTAACTATGGACTCTTCCTACTAGTATATTAACTGAGAGTTAATCACTCTCGTGGCTTCAGTTCAGCTCAGCCTAGTCTTTCTATCTGTCAGTCACTAGTAAGCCAAGCTTATGTTTACTCTTTTCTCTTGTATCTATTTTTGACTTAATATATGTGTTAACCATACCACCGTGTTTCGAGGTCAAATCACCGGTCCACATCAATTACTATCTCTACCATGGTCTTACTTCTAAACGAAGCCTAACGGTATTGTTAGCATTCTTTAGAATGCTTTACTGAAAAATATCACCGGGTCACATCAATTACTATCCCTACCATGTCTTACTTCTAAACGAAACCTAACGGTATTGGTAGCATTCTTTAGAATGCTACCAATATCCGACTTATTAACGAATTTTTTGCCACGGCCGAATACCAAAGGATTCGTTCATCACTGTAAAGAAAATAAATATATGATTCATTTTAAACCCTTGAGTCAGTTCATTTTATTGCCAACGTTTACGATAACATACGTATCCTCCACCTATCTACACTGGCAACGTTCAGATGTCGACTCATATGACACACTGGTGACCTCCCGGTGTGATATCAGTAAGCACCGTTTTGACTTGAACACATATACCACAGATACAATGCCAAATCAAAGGGTCGTAAAAGAAAAAAAAATCGGATATTGGAATTGTCACATTTTCATTTCATAGTCTTAGAGAAGAAGACGCTCAGATTTCAAACTGAAGATTTAAACTAAAGGTAAACTCTTCTAATGAGCCTTTGCTTTAAAACCTTTGACATTACTTCAGCATATAAAAGTGTTTTTTCTTTCTTTTTAGGATGCTTGTCAACATTATTTTCTTACGTAAAGTGGATATCGGCTCGGAACGAGAAATCGGGGAAATGAGTTCGAAATACAGCTGAATTCATTGCATTCACTTACGCGCAAATACCCTTGGGAAAGGTATTAATCCGTCTCTTCCTTCCAGTTATGGGTTAAATAACAGGACAGATTGGGTTCTCTAGCCTTGGTCGGCAACCAGTCTACCGCAGAAAGCAATGGCAACCTACTGCGGGATAATCTTCTGTCCAGTCAGTCATATGTCTCTTTCGAGGCATGGTCGCCCAAGCGTGTATCACGTATGGCATTTAACTGACTGACTGAAAGAAAATATTTAATAAAATAATCTCTACATAAAAAGTACGTACTTTCACAGATTCTCTAAAATACCATGACTGAAAAAATGCCCAAACTTAATAAAAACACGGTTTTATTGTCAAAATCTTTAAATAAAAGGAAATATCAAAGTATTTTTTGATTATAAAAATTAAATTATATTTTTCATTCTTTTAATGTTCGAAAAGATTTAGTTAAAAATTTTGTTTTTCTTACCAGAGATCAGTATAGGAATTTTTTACGGGACCAGAGATCAGTATAGGAAATTTTTGTCTTTTCGCAGTGTAAAACATTAATTTGAAAATTCTTGCAAAAATCAAATAATCATCAGATTTTGATGAAACTTTCAGAACTGAATAGGATTATTTTAGAACGGTTTCTCTTTAGATAATATTTGTAAAAATATTTAAATTTATGAAATTTCGAGAGATTAAATTTTGTCCCACTTTAATGCTTATATTAGTTAAAAATAGAACTTTGAAAATTTAAATTGTCAATTTCTTTAGTAAAACAAGACCCAAAGTTACAGAAAATCTGCTCCGAATCATGAAATAAAAAGAAGTAATAAAACTAAGACATTATTTAAGTAGAAAAGCTTTAAATTGCTTTATATGAATAAAATATTTTATGGATACTATTGTCCTAAAAACAATTTTCGATGAATAATGAATTTTCGGAAGAATTATTTTCAATTTCTTTTTTAATTTTAATTATAATTTATAAAGTTTTAAATCATTTAAAATTATGTCCTAATCTGTAGAGATTAGATCATATTTTTCAGTAAAACTATATTTACTAATCATAAACGGAATCGCTTATGATTTAGCAACCCACAAATATTTTTTAAAAAATTAAAAAGTTTTTTGTATGTATATAAACGTACCGGTTTTTGTTATTACGGATGCTCATACACAACATTATCAGAAAATAAGAGCGTTAACTAGAGTAAATTTAAAGACAGCGTACCTAAAATTCAATAAAACATTAGAATACGGAGAATATTTTTAAAAATTTTAAAGATTACTGGGTAATTTAAAATTAAAGAAAAACGGTGCTCATGTTACATTACCCAAGAAGAATTTTTTGCAGATATATTAACTATAGAAACTATTAGATAAACTTCTGGCTGTTAAACAAGTCTGCAACCAGTCAGCATCTTAAATAAACAGCTACTGTCGTGTTAAAAATGCATTTCTGCGATATTTTGAATTAAGAGTAAGTACTATGTGTTTCAAATCAGATTCATTAAACTTTAAATAACTAACATTATAAAAAACAGTTTCAGAATAGTATATTTTATTTTTGAAACATTTTTAACATTGACTGAGCACCTTTGTAATTGAGTTTTTTTTCTATTGCGAACCAAAGTTTGTCTTCCAATTTATTCGGTTTTCTCATTTATCTCAATGGAATAAATTTTATGTATTCACTCAGAATTCAGACTCGCTTTTGAATCTAGTGAATAGTGGAAAGCTGAACGAGCAGTGCAAACAATTTCACGAAAATAAAAACAGTGACATTGAACTCATCATAGCCTCAGGCTACTCACCTCAAAGCTCTATCGTTTACATGAGTCAGCAAACAAAAACGAGACTCATAACGACTGTGACGTACACGTGGGCGTATGAAAGGAATGAGGTTTGAATTGTTAGTCATCACTACAGTAGGCCGAATATATTGGTTCAGTCGGGTGTCATAGACTGCACTAATTGACGAAGTAAGATTAGATTTCGATGACGAGCGCGTAGACCCCGTTAGTAGTCGACAGTTGATCGGTCCCGAGTCGAAATAGGGCTGTTACGCTGAAGATCCCTGGCGGGTCAAACTGGACTGCTTACTACGCTTGAAATCACTGGGTCATCGCCGAGTTCAACTGGACTGCTTACTAGGTCGCTGCTGGATAAAGCTGGTGGTAAGGTAGACATTGTTGCCCTGAAAAGGGCATTTGTAGCAATTCAGGAGAAGATCTGGTTGCTGTCCTGAAAAGAACAGTGGTAGTGGTCGGAAACGTCAGGCGAGGTTGTAGCAGTGGTAGTGGTCGAAGACATCAGACATCAGTCAGGTCGCTTGGACGGCATCGTCTCCTTCTCCCACTTGGGCCGGCTACTGGAGAAATTTGGCTTTAGAATGCTTCTTCTATATGCCCCAGTCGTTATGAGCCTAGTTTTTGTTTTGCTGAGTCATAGTCACGTGTTGCAAACACCAGAGCTTTGAGGCATTGCATTGTCTGAAAGTTTTGTTCTTTTTCTTTTCACAAGATTATAAATTAGTTATAAAAGTTATTAGTTATAATTTAGTTGTAAAGATTATGTCCTTCGTCAACTTCTCCGACATTATAACAAGATTCGTTCCAAGATTTTCTTTGAAATTCCCTTGGCTTCTTTCCCTGCTAAATTAATCAGTGAATTTGTCGTCATTGCTCCACATCAGAAAACTTTCATGAACTCGAACCCCTTCCTGATAGTTCGATCCTAAGTATTCTTCTTGCTAAAATAACTATACTTCTTGCTAAAATTATGGTAGTTCCCACAGTTGGCTATCACTTAAAAAAAAAAAACAAAAAAAACAAAAAAAACATGACTGTCGAAGACAGAAGATTCTGTTGTGTTAACAGGATCAAAATTTCCCAATTTTTTTGTTTCTTTGTTTCTTTTATAAGAATTAACCTTCCTACAATACCCTTTTTTAAAAGCGTGATGTTTGTTCTCCCTATCAAGACTTGTCAGTCTTTCTCTTTGCTTTTTTGCAGGCTATGAAAGTCTTGGCGTCCATTGATGCTTGGCTCATACACATCAAGTGATATTTTTTAGATTACTATTATCATCAATTTTTTTTATTAAATGCTTCACAATCGAACAGGCGACAAGGCAATTCGCCATATGTCAAATTCATATAAAGAAAGGTGAAAAATTGACGAGCCGAAACGTTGGAATGAAACTAAAATAAAATGATAATAATAGAAAAAAATAATGACAACACGTCATTTTGAAATATCAAACAAAAACCAGACCATGTTGTTGTATTTAACATTCAACTTTAGCAAAATTTCGTTTTTCCCTGTTTGGAGAACGCTATTTATGGTATCGTACGTGTCTGCATAAACTTTAGAAATAGAACCAAACAAAAAGTCGTGTTTACCTGATAATTAAACTCCTTTACGTCGAGCGTTCCCATATTCACAACATAAGGCTTCATTTTGACTCTATCAGCCCCATTTCAATTGTTTTTACGCACCTTTGCACTGTCACGTAGTTCGTTCGTTTAAAATATTATGGCCCTTCAGGGTCTAAGCGAAAATATCTCACCCCAGTTTACTATTTTTATCATCAGTGAATTGCCAAAGGTATCTCCTTCATTGTAGCAAAGGTTGACGGTTTGGGACAATATATACATACATGCATATATATATATATATATATATATATATATATATATATATATATATATATACAGGCAAATTCTCACACTCCGTAAAACTGATCTTTGTCCCGTCCTACCACTGTCCGGTATTGCTAAATACAGAGTTAGAATATCGCTTCCTGGGTACTTATAACACACACACACACACACACACACACACACACACTATATGTAAAAAACAGCATAGTATAAAGAAAAAAACCCCAAACTTAATAAAAGCTAAGCTTTTTCATCAAAATGTTTGTTATTAAGAGGATAATTTTTTCTAACACGTTCAAAATTTTGGTAAAACAATCTTGTTTTTATTTTCGTTTGTGCGTAACCAAATCGTTACGAGAGTTTACAATAGAAAATGTAATATTACGTAAATCAGTTTTTTTTTAATGAAAAATACATTAACTTTGAAATTCATGCAACAATCAAATAATTATCGGAGTTTAATGAAACTTTCAGGACTTATTTGCAAATAATTGGTATTTTAAAAAACATCTTGGTAAAATATTTTTCTACATCTGTTACCCTACACACTCCAAGTAAATTCATGAAATTTCTAGAAATTAAATTTTGTAGAGGAAATTGGTTTTATTAGTTAAACGAAGAAGTCATTGGGGAATGTAAATCACCTATTATTTTTTTCAAACATTTAGCCCTTTTTCCGAAAATCTGCTTGTAATAGTACAACAAAAATGCAATAAAACTGTGACATTATTTAAACTTTTAATTGCTGTAATAAATAATGTGTATTAAAGACATAATAGTTTAAATAAATATTTTTCGATTAATAAAGAAATTTTAAAAGAATTGTTTTCCTTTCTTAATTATAATAATTTATAAAGTTTCAAAAATATTTTCTAAAATACTCCAAAAACTTGTAGGCGTTAGGTTATTAAATTATTAAGGGAAGGCTATATTTGCTAATCGAAAATTGTAAAGTTTAATAGTAATCGTCGAGCCATCGTATTTTTTTTTGTCTATTTGGATTTTTTTTTGTATGGTAACTTCTATGTGTGCATTTAAATGTCATGTGTTTCACAGATGCTTCCCTTAAAGTAAAAACAAAGGACTATTATGTCAATTCTGGTGGACATACACTTAGCTTATCTCGAATCTGTCCATCATCACACCTCAATCATTTACGAGAAAGGTTAGAGATCAACGTTCCCTGATTAAGAAAAAGTTTTATTATAAATTCCATGCTATAAGTAAGTAATACTTGTAAAAATCAGATTAATTTAACGTTAAATCTGCTAATAATAACGTGTCACAGATATGTATTTTATTTTCGCAAGATTTTTAAAACTGAGCATTAACTTTTGTTTACAAATGTATCGATCGCTCAAAAATGGCCGAAAAATTGAAAAAATTATCAATTGAAAAATGTTAGATTCCAATCAGTATAATTTCTGTTTGAAATACACCGGAGTATTTTGCTTACTAGAAATACTAAATTTAATCAATTAGATTTCAATTAAAACTATAATAAAAGCTTCGAGAAAACTATTTTATTTAAAAAAATCAGTTTAAGATTTAGGTATCGAAAATAAATGGAGGTGTGTGTATATGTCAAACGCATCACGCAAAAAAGAAATTAACAACAAGCCCTTTGAAAATGACTAAAAAAGTGGTTGAAAGCGTTTGTGGCAATAGATATTATGGACAATTTTTACACTCCCTTGCTTCTACCAAACGAAATAAAAAGTTAGAATACTAGAAAAAGTCAATAAAAAAGTAATCCAATTTTCCTAGTCCGTTATATTCAGTGAAATATGTTTGAAAGAAAGGTTACTGCCTAAATACAGCTATATATATAATGTGTCACAGATGTATATTTTATTTTTGCAAGATTTTTAAAACCGAGCAATAACTTTTGTTTATAAATGCGTCGATTGCTAAAAAATGGCCGGAAAATTGAAAAAAAAGTTTTAAAATTTTAAATTTTCTGATTCCAATCAATGTAATCTCTGTTTGAAATACGCCAGAGTATTTTACTTACTGGAAATACTAAATTTAATCATTTAGCTTTCAATTAAAACTTCAATAAAACTATTTTATTTTTATAAATTCAATTTAAAATTTAAGTATCGAAAATAAGTGGAGGTACCATATATATATATATATATATATATATATATATATATATATATATATATATAAACTAGAAAACTTTAAATATTATACAAAATTGCCTAGCCACGTATGGAAATTGAAATTAAAATATGGAAAAGACCCAGACATAACGTGAAGTATAATAAAAACAGCCAAGCCTTACAACGGTAGCAAAATATGTAGACTGTGCCAGGAAGAACAGTTAGCTATTATGTTACTCCTAAACAAAAATGAATTACTAAATAAAAGAACTGAAATTATGACCAAGTGTAACCGTACCAACAAATACCCATTAGAATCATACAATCATGAATGAAAATGTTCTAACTTCTAATTTTGAAAATTGCGCGTTCATAAAAATTTACGTGAACGTTTTCAAAAAATGGTATAATCAATTATTATAAATCGCCTAAAGACACCGAAAAGTAGATACCTGGGTTGCGTAATAATTCGTTTACAAATATTTAAATCCGTTGAATAGCCATTTCTACGAGGAAATTTTCGCTTTTTTATTTTACCTATATATATATATATATATATATATATATATATATATATATATATATATATATATATATATATATAATGTTGAACTGTGATAATGCTTAGCACCAAAATTGTTGTTTTTTCAGTGGTTTACTGATAAAAAGATAATTTGGCAAACATGTTTTTTACCGTAAAATGCCGGATATCGAGATAGGGATAGAGCGTAAATAGGATTAATGTGAAGAAGTTTGTCACTTAACTGAGCAGAGTCATTCCGACTTTGAAATTTGTGAAGGCAGCATTTTGATTTCCCCACTCGTCAGGCATTCACAAAATTTCGAAGTCGGCATGACTCTGCTCAGTTAAGTGACAAAATCTTCCACATTGATTCCCTCCATATATATATATATATATATATATATAATTCTCATTGCTGAAGACGTTATTTTTATTGGGTACACATTTTTGAGTTTTTATCCTTGTTTATCTATTTCATTAAACAGTGAAATCAATTTACCGTCTTAGATCGAGAAGTTTATCTGAAAGAAAATTGTGCTTCCAATAGAAATCGAATCAATATCCCTCTTTTTACCCCAGGGGGAACCACTTTTTGATTTAAAGTGTCCTTTTTATCAGTTCAGTTACAGAACAAGTTGACAGGGACTAGTTACAAAAAAGCACATTTTCCGTGTTAGGACTTCTACAAATCTATATTTGATATATTCAGCATCCTTGATGGAAAAAAAGATGCAGATTGTCGCTGATATTGTAGTACGTTTTTCGTTTTATGATTAGTAGATAATATATTCTATCTATCTTTGTCGGAGGACGCATATTTTCTGATGAGATTTCTCGAATATTCAGGCCAGTAGACGAAAATAAATACTGTTTAATAAATAAACGGATCGTCTACTCAAATACTAAAAGTAACATTTAAGCAACGCGCGTGCGCACACACATGTATATATACAGGGTCGCAATAAAGTCATTATACTGTTACTTGTAATAACAATTAAGATAAAGTAATTAATCAAAAGTCTAGAAAGTTATTATTAAAATGGTTCTGATTGATAACAATAAAATACTATGGTAAACTATAGTAAATTTATTGTGATACTGCAACATATATGTATATATGTCCAGTGGTAAAATATGTTATATACAGCTGTATAGTGACGTTATTGCCACCCTCTGTATATATATATATATATATATATATATATATATATATATATTGCATGTTATAAAAGTTTATTATTAATGTTTCCGTGCAGTTATTCAGCTCTTTGTAATAATGATAATAATATACGCGACGCCAATGCTCATATGAAATTTCTAAACTAGCAGGAGATTTAGAATTGAATGCTCATGTAAATTTGAGAGAGTACATTAACAATAGGTGCATTGGAGTAGGAGGCGTGTCTACAGTGTAACGCACGCAGTGCACTTGTCAAAAGCAGAGTTTTCTTTATCGGCACTGAATTAGCTGTAATCTTTCGTCTGCATTCTCCATTTTTAATGCGTAATATACCAAGGAAAAACGTGCTCTGATCAAATCCAAGATTTTGAATTTCTACCGACAAGTGATGAATCATATGCGAATGAATGGCCCTGCTGAAGGCAGCGACTGAAACCCTAACCCTTACATAAAAAAAGAACCTACCCATACATAAAAAATCAAATGCAAAGGTGAGAAAATGTGCGTGCATCTTGCGATAATCGGGTATTGCCTGTGTTGTGGCACTTGAAGCGGAATCCCCGGTATTATAAAATTATAACATTTGTATGAAAAAGTGTTCAATACAATTATATTGTAGAATATTTAATATTTAATTTTTTTATTTTATTTGTAAACGAGTTATTACGCGACCTACCATGAGTAGTGTCTTCAGGTGATTTGCAAATAAAAGTTATTGCAAATCGCCTGATGACACCACTCATGGTAGAAACCTAGGTCGCGTAATAACTCGTTTACAAATGGAATATACATACATACATACATATATATATATATATATATATATATATATATATATATATATATAGTCTACCATAAGTAACTATATAATTTTATGTCAAAATAATGTAGCACAGAATAAATAAGCAACTGCAATATAGAAACTAACAACGGATACACTTAATTTTTTTGCAACATAAAACATGATGTTTATCAAAGCTCCGTGTGCTCTCCATGAACACAATGTACTTTACTAATTTTTCAGGGACTCAGCGGCATACTTTGGTGCACAGTTCCAACGGCACTTGAGCAATGGCAGTTCGGATTTGTTCCTTAAGTTCAGCGATGTTACGGGGCTTTGCTGAGTAAACTTTGTCATTGAGAACGCTCCAGAGGGAAAAAATTGGGAGGCGTCAAATCTGGTGAAAGAACCAGAACCACTTCAAAACTGCAATCTTTTGCTCATATGTTAATCGTGTTGACATCATGTATATCTAATATGGAAATGGAAATGAAATAAAATTTATATCAAAATGTATATCAAATAAAAATATATCATTTCAGCTTTCGAATAGCACACGAAACAGAAGAAATGCATAACGATGAACAACGTTACAAATAAAAGAATATATATAGTTACTTATGGCGGGACCTATATATATATAGTGTGTGTGTGTGTAAGAAAGTTATGGAACACGTAGGTTTTAAACCCAATGTTCATGCATTTACTTTTATAAAGAGTGCTCCATACAACGTAGAGCTTTATATTTAACCCCAATAACTACCAACTACAAAATGGATGTTAAATAAATTCAATTGTCTATCAATGCAATATAACATCAATAGAAAACCCCACTATAGACAAAGCGTATATCGGATCTACAAAGAACACCTTTAAGCAACGCTGGTACATGCACTTAATTCAAAAACAACTTATATCGAAACCAAACATCCCTTTCTGCATATTTTTGGAAATTAAAAGACAGAAAACAGAAACCCAAACTAAAATGGAAAATCCTGGAAAAATCTAGAACCTGCAACTCGCTTAACAACATCTGCCCTTTATTCTTAAGTGAAAAGCTACACATTCTGAAGTACTCCAACAATGGTGAATTATTGAGACAAATTAGCAGTGTCATGTAAACACCGAAAATATTTTTCGTTAAAATTTAATTAACCAAAAAATACCTCATTCACATAAAATAATCCCCTCCAGAAAGGTAATTAATACCCATGTTTAATCCTCAAAATAATAATAAAAAAAACGAACATCGTATAAATAAAAGAAAATAAACTCACACAACATTAATAGCAACTTTATTCCATCCGTTCATAGATAGTAGTAAAATAAAAAGTATCTACCCTTTCTTAAAAACCTTACATCTCAATATAAGAATTACCAGACAAAACTAAAAAGTGACCTGCCCAAAACTAAGCTACTCCGCAGCCCTCTCCTAACATAAGGCTGTATCACTATGGCTACAAACTGCCGGCTAGCTAAATCGTACTACACTTCCATCACATTCACTTACATATATTACCAAAAATAAATCGTTTTCACCATTTATTTTTCATTTAATCTTATCACCAGAGGAGGGGCAAACGTAGCTCCGAAACGCGAAAATTCATGTGTAGTGATACTATGCTTTTATAAACCATTGTAACAACCATTACTATATATATATATATATATATATATTCAAATAAAACTTCGAAAACTACATGTGTCGTCTGATATTTCTGCGACTGTTTATTATAATAAACGGTCACTGACGAAGCGATGGTATATCGCAGAAGTGATCATACGGCACATGTAGTTTTCGAAATTTTATTTGAAAAATATAGATATTTGGCTTTGTAAATAGATAATATTTTTTAAATCGAGCCCTTTGGCTTGATCAGTTTTAATATTAATAAGATTATTGGGTTTTTACCTACATCCTAATATCTGTTTATTATAATGTTTATAAAACCATTACATTACTACACAAAATAATTCATGTTTCAGAACAATATTGTTCTTCTTCAGGTAATATTTAAAAATTAAATGGGGAAAATGATTTATTTTAGAAAATATAAGATTAATTCATGGTTATTCAGAAAATTAAGGAGAGGTAGTTGGAGGAAATTAAACAATATGATGGTAGGTGTGTCAAAATTGCTCAATCAGAAGTGAGAACTAGGTTGAACTAGGGAGTTGAAAATTTTGATCGCGTGGAAAACAATGTAGCTTAATGTCAAAACATAATACTTTTTATTTTATCTGGTTAAGATACATCATAGGAACATAGATTATTCAAATGAATAGACATATTTTAACAACAGGTATGATTTTATTTTTTTTTTAAATTTGATTTTGTACTACCTCATCTGATTGTTTAGGTTAAAATTAAAATTAGGTAATTATGGCATATAATAAAATAATTTTAAAGCAATATTACAGTAATCCATTTGAATCCGTTGCATTCACTTACGCGCAAATACAGTTTGGAAAGGCATGAATCCATCTCTTCTCTCTCCAACATTAGGTTGAAGGATAGATTGGTGAACAACCAGCTACCAGAGAAAGCAATCACAACCTACTGCGAGAAAATCTTATGCCTAATTAGTCATGTCTCAAAAGAGACGAGATCGCCCAAGTGTGTATCACGTATGACTGAAATAATAACAGGTTGTATGCATAGCCTATTGGATTGGCATACCGGGTTCAAATTCCAACAGAGGCTAAGATGCACTCGCTTTCACACAATTACCTTTGGAAAGGTATTAATCCGTCACTTTTTCAATTAGCTTGGACAGACTACGTTCTCTCGCCATGGTTAGCAACCAGTCTAAGAAAAGCCAAATTCAAAAAGATTGGGCGCGAGAGTATTAATTTTATCACGTAAAAAATTATTTTTTTAACATTAACGACAGCAGTAACGCCTAGCGTTTCTTTATTCTTCGAGAGAAGCCTATAAAACGTGTTTATTTTTAATCAGTTTCATCCCATGAAAGGCACTAAAGTCACTAAGCTACAAGAGGTTACTGGTTGTAAAAAAATTATGAACCGGAACATTAATAATGAGCGGAAGGGAAAAAAGTAATTAGGAAAAGAGTAGCGATTAACATTATATTTAATGTTTTGCAGATTAATGTTGACTGGAAAGCAAGGAACTGGAAGGGAGTTCTACAAACGAGAAGTACGAGAAGTACGAGAAGTACGAGAAAATAAACTTACGGTTACATCTCACCAGCTCAACAGTAAATTGATGAGATCTTGTCGTCAGTTTAGTACTGCGCTTGAATTTAAAAAAATATTTGCATTATCGCATAAGTGAATATTACGAACCTGACTGGAATTGAAACTTGGTTCTCCGATTTTCAATTCAGAGTCGTTAGCCATTACAACATCCGTGCATTCAAGATTACAGTATATGGTATTACCCAAATTCTTTTGACACTTATAAAAATATTCTTGCATGTTGAAAAAAAAAAACTTGTGTAAAAGTGTCCGTTTCGTTTCCATTTTCTCAAAAACTTCATCGTTGCTCAAATGTTGGAATTCTCAGTATCCTTTTGTAGAACCATATTTCTGTTGCGTCAAGTCTTTTCTTCATATGTGAGTAGATTGTCAATGTAATATAGGAAAACTGATATTATATAACAATTCAGTACACTTTTCTTTGTTTCTAACGAAATTTTTCTGTTTCTTAACACTTTACTTAACTTTTAGAAAGCATCTTTAGTTATCCAAATACACCTTCGGATTTCAGTATCACACTTTCCGACATCTGTTAAAACACTTTCCAGATATTTAAATTTTTGTATTTGTTTGATTTTGTTTACATAATGTAAGTTATGATACGAATTTATTAGTTTACTTATTTTGTACTTGTATATCGTATTCGTGATATGAAACAGTTATTGTTAGCTTTCCAATAAATAAGTAAAATAAAGAAATCCTGACACACTTATGTGTTAACTACAAATATCTGGCAATGTCATAACGCCTCTCCTTAATATAGAACAAATTATTTTATTTTACTTGATTTTTTGATCCGCAGCCGATACTCATTGTAATGCTTAGAGCTTCTTTGTTACAATTATGCAAGGAATGCTGAAATGTCATGACTTCCTTATAACGCGAAATTAAATCAATATCACAAATATAAATTACTACAATACATCAAATATTAAGTTTCCAGAAAAAAATTCTCATCAGTTTTATTGTCCACAGTCTGCTTCTTTTAAATTCTAAAGCGACTATTATTCCTGGAAACCAACAAACCGAAAATTCTTGAGTCATACTGATTTAGCACGTTACAAGCGAGCTACACATTTCAAGAGCAGATTGCCGAAAACGAAGCGAGATGTCATCAGCGTGATGGGAAGTTATCACGCCATTGGCATAATGTTACGGATCACTTGCACTCGGGTATTTATTTTGTTCAGCTAAGGATCTACGAATGTTCTAGTGACAATCGACAAATCCCTATTCTTCGCAACTAAGAATGGATATATGACGGGCGGGGATTATGGCGGACTTCATTCTTATTCAGGAAACACTAAACCAAACAACAACAGAAAAAAAAAATGGAGAAAATTGATTGGAGCAAGTGCATAGAGACCTACACTCGTTTTAAGTTCACTATCACGTAAGAAGGATGACGTTAAGACGAAGCAAATGCAATCGTGTAAATGATTCATATCTTATTCGTTGGAGCCACTAATTCTAGACGCATTTAATCTTTCCAGCTGTCGAACTAGGCACAGGCTTTAGATTTATAACTGAATGGCTGACATTAAGAGGCGTCATAAGACATAAAATCATAATATAACATAAATTTGGGTACATATTTTTCTTTTTCTTCTGGTTGATTTAACAATTCTTAAAATTTTGATATTTTATATTCATTCTAACATAAAATTTCCATCGTTTAATTTATTTATGATTGTCTGAAAATTTAATATATGCATACATATATATTTATATAATTGGGCAGCAATCTTTTTTTTTTGACTCGCCACCTATCTAATAATAGTGCAATAAAAAAAAAAATTATCAACCAATAATTTGCAAGAACCCTTAAGAAAAATTTTGGTTGAAAATACAAAAATACTATTTAAATCACAATATCAAACAACTCACACCCCTGAAGATGATCTCTGAAGAAGATTGTAGGTACTTGGGAACATCTTGAAATGAATAATAAAATCCTCTGTCAACGTTACAGCCAATTTCTTACATCTTTCAATTATAAAACGCGAAAAAATATCCGTGAGTATGAACTGATTTTATTAAAAATAAGCAGACACAATGTTTGCAATTTATTTAATCTGACATGTCTAAAAGAAAATTTGCTGCCTAAATACACAAATATCAAAAGCATCTCGCTGTAATAGAAGCACTACATATTAAACAATTAAACAGTGAAAATGGCGTTATTAAAGTTTTAAAAAATAGAAAGATGCTCACGCGATGCTCAGTTACGCGTGTCACGTGATAGCTTTTAAAGAACGTTTATTTTCAAAAAAAAAAAAAAAAAAAAAAAGAGAAAAAATTACGTTGCAGTCAAAACATGAGGATAAAGTAACAACACTGGGAAAATAACAACATTGAAAATAGGCAGTGAAATAGTTGAAAGCGCTTGGAAAATAAAAACAATTATGGAACATTTTTACATTCTTTATCTCCAGCAAAAACGAAGCATGTAAGAAAACTAGAAAAATCAAAAATTAATAAAATTTTCCATGTCGGTTGTTTTAAACGAAACACACACACACACACACACACACACACACACACACACACACACACACATATATATATAGTATGTGTGTGTGTGTGAAATAAAGGATCAGCATATTCGTTATAAATCACTTTCAAGGAATTTCCTTCACCCTTTGTTTCGTTTCTTAATTTTTCTTTGTTTTTTTTCTTTTGATTTATTGCATTTAATTAGTATAAGTCGACTCCATCTTCCTTCAAACTTCTCATTTATACTTTTTACTTCTTTCGAAAAGAAATAAGAGAAGAAAAGTTAATTTAAAGTTAATCATTTTAATATGAGACATTAGCACTGTTATATTCCTTTATATTCGGACTAATATTTTCAGCTTCTTTCTAATTGGTCCGCTCCAACTTTTTATCATTTCACTCCAAGCAAGACGATAACGCTACTAAAGCGCAAGGGAATGAGAAGGCTTTAGAAGTTACTGGAAACTCAATCCTAAACAGGAAACAACGGATAAACGTCTACTGATGTTTAAAAGACGTGGAAGGAGTGTGAACTGATGATAAAAATCTGTTTTAAAAATTTATTCCTATTCTTTTTCCAAAAAAACCGTTCATTTATTTCTTCTTTGCTTTCTTGTTTTCGATTTATCGTTTTCCTTTCTGTCTTTCTGACACCGAGTTTCTTTTTTTTGTAGCTTATTTAATCTACGTGTAAATTCTTCCTATTTTATGTATTCGTTGACATGTTTAATTTCATGTTGAAAATGTTTCAAATCATTAGTATACGCCTAGCTATTTTGACCAGCATGCTCATCTAAGATAATGTTTCGCTCTTCATCATGCATCTGTCATTGTATTCGCTGTCCTTCTCTGAATTTTAAAGCAAGACATTTGATTCAATCCAAAGGGGTAGATTCTTTTAATACTGCTTTCCGTCCTTAAGGAATATTTCATATCAGCTAATTCGCATCAGTCTCTTTAAACTTTATGTCGTTTGTCCGTCTTCTCCACTGAAAGAGAGGTTGTCATTTTTCAGCACAACCAGATTTAGAGATTTTGAACTCTCAACTTTTATTTTCAAAGTGAATCTGGTAACATTAGCAATATAGTCTTCTGTTTTTTTTTGTTTTTTTTTTAATCATCTCACCCCAATCAAGGCATTCCACTGCCACTATTGCGCATGGGGCTACATAGGGGAAGGTAAAGAGAAGGAGTGGATAGACATAGGGAATGTCAGGAGAAAGGTGACAGATGAGTAAGGATAGCGAGGATGAGGGTCGGGCAGCTGGGAAGAGTGCTTGATAGAATGGGAGCAGGTTAGTGTGTTAGGAGGTGTGTATTGACCTTACATTTAAACTCCTGGAGATTGTAGCCGTCGGGGAAGCAATCGTTTGGAAGAGAATTCCACAGTCGGGAAGTGCGAGGAAAGAAACTGTTGGAGTAGAAGTTACGGCTGCATTTTATCGGTTTCACTGTAAAAGGGTGGGATCTAGTTGCTAATCTAGTATCTCGTGCAAATTCGTATTTAGGGGGCACCAGTGATCTAAGTTCATCGGAGCAGAAGCCGTGAAAGTATTTATAGAAGAGACACAGGGAAGCCACGTCTCGCCGGTGGGAGAGAGACTGCAGGCGGTCTGCCAAGTCGGTATCTATCACATTACAGACCCTCCTCTGAACCTTATCGAGAAGCTCGAGGAGAACAGCAGGGGCACCCGACCAGATATGGCAGCAGTATTCAATGCACGGGCGGATGGTAGATTTGTAAATGTGCAGGATAGATTTAGACGGAAAAAACTTCCGGGCCCTACACAGAGAACCGACTTTCATAGCAGCGGATTTAGCAATGGATTCGATATAGTCATTCCATTTGAGGTCCGCTGAAAGTGTGAGACCAAGGAGGCGTAGTGTTTTACTCTCTGGGAGGCAAGCCATGCTAATGGGAGGTAGGTGAGATTGTCGATGATGGTTAATTGACAGTAGCTTCGTTTTAGAAACATTAAAATTTACTAGCCATTTCTTACCCCAGTCCAATATGGATTGGAGGTCTTTTTCAATCTCGGCTGCGAGTTTAGCTTTGACGCCTACACCAAATTTTTGTTGGAGGCGAGAGTAAACTGTGGTGTCATCGGCGTACAAACCTATTTGGGTTCTTATGGAATCAGGGAGATCATTAATATATATCAGGAAGAGTGTAGGACCTAAGATGGAGCCTTGGGGGACACCTGCGTTTGTATGGTAGTTCTGAGAGGCATGTCCGTTTAATACCACTTTCATTGTGCGGTTAGAGAGGAATGACTGGATTAGTTCAAACAAATGTCCAGTTATACCATAGCTCCGCAGTTTACATAGAAGGCCAGCATGCCAAACTCTGTCGAACGCCTTAGATATATCCAATGCAACGGTTCGAGCTTCGCCATTCCTGTCGAGTGCTTGGTATATGTACTCGGTGATGGTCGTTAGCATATCAGCAGTAGACCTGGTGAAGCGGAAACCATATTGCTTGTCCGAGAGGAGCCTGTGTGCTGTGAGATGCTGAACTACCTCGGCGTTGATAATGGCTTCGAACACTTTGCCAAAGATCGGAAGAAGGCTGATAGGGCGGTAATTTGCAGGGTCAGAGGGTTCTCCAGTGTTTTTAAATATAGGAACTATAGAGGAAGATTTCCAACAGGCAGGAACGCAGGAAGCAGATAGGCAGAGGTTGTAGAGCTTAGAAAGGATAGAGGAGAGTTCAGGGGCACATTTCTTTAAGACTATGGTTGGGATTCCGTCACCACCGCTCGCTTTGTGAGGGTCAAGTTTTAAGATTATCTTAGAGACAAGCGAAGGTGTAATGTGCACATCATTCAGTTGTGCCTCGGTTCTAGGTGAGAAGTCGGGTGTAAAAACTCCAGATGAGTCCAGACTCGAATTGTTCAAGAATCTGCGGGCAAAACATTCAGCCTTATCTGCTGGGGAGGTGAGGACCTCAAATTTGTTGATTAGCGGGGGTATTGTGGACTTGCTCTTGTTAAGTACTCTTTTACAGAGTCGCCAGTAGTCTTTAGAGCCGAATTTAGAGCATGCTATGCGTTGCTTCATTCTGGCAGCAAACAACATCTTAGCTTCGTTAAGTATCCTTTTACACTTATTACGAGCTGAAGTGAAAAGACGCCTGTTTTGTTCCGACGCATAGTTACGATAGAGTCGGAAGAAATGATTCCGATGGGCAATGGCAGCCGAGCAAGCGGGTGAGAACCATGGAGACGAATGAGATTTAAGCTGGAATTTCCTAGCAGGGATGGTGCGTACATGAAATAAACTTTGGAGTCATTCTGTGAGAAAACAAAAATATTTTTAATACCTCACATATATCTGAATTTGTGTTAGTTTTCTAAACCAATACTAATATTCTGTATATACTCTGGTATAAACCAACTTGATGTATAATGCAACCCTTGATTTTTTTTTTGTGAAAAACCTGATTTTTTAAAATAGTTCTGATATACACTCCTGATCAAAATTTTAAGACCACTTAAAAATCATTAAAAAGAACTATTTTTTATGGATAGATTTTAAACTCCTACCACTTAAGGTTACCAATACTACAATCTAAAAGGTTATGGAAACAAAAAGCTATATTCCAAACATTTTATTTAGAAATTTACATTTTTATAAAATGAGGCGATTTACACATGATCAAAATTATAAGACCAGAGACAAAAATTCTACGAAATTGTACAAAAAGTGTATGAAAAGTGTATGAAAACATTCAATAACCCAATTTAATAATGAGTTCTACCTCCACTGCTTTTGATCACTTCAAAAATTCTGTCAGGCATGCTAGAAATAAGCGTTTCCATTAAGGTGCGGGGGATGTTGCTCCAGCTTCTGAAGATGGCTTCACGAAGTTCATTTTTTGTTGAATATTGTTTGCCATTTTGATAAACATCTCTTGTCATCCATCCTCAAGCATTTTCAATTGGGTTCAAGTCTGGTGAGCATGCAGGATGTCCCAAGAGATGGATCCCATTTTCTTGTAGAAAGGTCAAGGTCCGTCTTGCAGCGTGGATTGCAGCATTATTCTGTTGGAATAACCATCCATCCACACACAAAGGATGGCCCTCCATCATCAATGATGCTTTTTGTAGCATGCTAACATAACCAGCCGCTGTTTGACAACCCTGCATCACCTGGAGCTCCATCGTTCCTCTGTAAGAAAAGGCACCCCATACCAATAGGGACCCACCACCACTATGACGTGTGGAGAAAATTTCAGGAGGCATGTTTTTGTTATGCCGATATCGTTGGAAGCCATCAGAACCATTTAGATTGAATTTTTTCTCATCAGAAAACAGGACTTTCTTCAACTTCCCAACGTCCGATGTTTGGTATTCACAACCAGACTTTAAGTGGTCCACCTTGTGACGTGGAAGCAGCCGAGGAATTTGCTTATGCTTTTTATTTACCATGCCTTTTTGTCGTAAGTGTCGTCTGATGGTTACGAGACGGCAATCAGCATCTGTGACTGCCTTAATTTAACTAGAAGAAAGTCCCCCATCTTTCATAACAACCTGTCTTATTCTCTTACTCAATGCAGGAGAAATATTTTGGGGCCTACCAGAGGATTTTGCTTTTCCATAATTCTCACTGTTCATTAGAAAGTTGCAAATCACAGTTTTACTGCGATTTACCTTAGCTGCGATCGCCCGCTGTGATAAACCTTGCTTATGGAATTCTAGAATTCGAGAATGCTCAACTTCGGTAAATTTGCTTGCTTTAGGCATGGTAACACCTTTACGCAGTGATTGCTAATCTCTAACTGAACTAAAAACATTGGAATTACCATAGATCTAACAATTTATACCCCTGATCTTATAATTTTGATCAAGCGTAAATCGCCTCATTTTATAAAAATGTAAATTTCTAAATAAAATGTTTGGAATGCAGCTTTTTGTTTCCATAACCTTTTAGATTGTAGTATTGGTAACCTTAAATGGTAGGAGTTTAAAATCTATCTGTCAAAAAAAAAAAAAAATTATTTTTAAAGATTTTTAAGTGGTCTTAAATTTTTGATCAGGAGTCTAAATGTGACTCCTAAGCAATATAAGTAGACACACCGTAGTCAGATATTGTAATACTAGGTATCATTCTACATATATTTTATAGCAAATAAATGGTCTTTATTATTTCTTGCTCAAATCTACTCCAAAATCGTGAGAAAAACTACTTACCGTAAAAATACCGTACATTTGTTTTCGTTCATGCCTGACTACGGTAGCTTCTTTTCCCTGGACCTGCCTCCTACGTAGCCTAAACTTCTTTCCTTTGTCGCTACATGAAAATTAAAAACTCATCCACTACGTCAGTCAGTTAAGTGCCATACGTGATACACGCTTGGGCGATCATGTCTCGAAAGATACATAACTGACTGGGTAGAAGATTATCCCGTAGTAGGTTGCCATTGCTTTCTGCGGTAGACTGGTTGCCGACCAAGGCTATAGAACCCAATCTGTCCTGCTATTTAACCCATAACTGGAAGGAATAGTAGGATTAATACCTTTCCCAATGGTATTTGCGCGTAAGTGAATGCAATGAATTCAGATGGAATTCGAACTCGGATCCCCGATTTCTCGTTCCGAGCCGATATCCAATGCACCAGAACGCACATAGGTATAGCACTTTAAATAAACAAATATCTTATATAAATACTTTCATAGTAATTTTCCGGATCAACTCTCTACTATGGAATCTAGACTTTATGAATTTAAGCGCAGTACTAGATTGGCGGCAAGGTCTCAATTTAGAATTGAATTGGCCGGATGTAACCGTAGGTTCTATGCTACAAGTTTATTTTCTCGCTCGTGAAATTTTTTTCCACTTCATGCTTTCTAGCCGGCTTCGATCGTCAAAAATTTAAACGCAATGTCAATCATTGTTACTGTCTTCTTGATTAATCTTCTTTTATTGTTCTCACTCCAAAATAATGTTTTTTTTTCTTATTCTTTCACACTTTGTAACCTATTGTGTCTTAGTGGCTTTACTGCTTTGCTTGGGGTGAAATAATTACAAAAAAATTATATAAATGATGATTTTCAGCTTCTTCATATTCTATGCATGATTTTTAATTTCTTTTAAAAATAACCTGCGTACAGCACGGCCCCCCTGTTTTTTGCGTAAAATAACGAATACATAAAATAGATTGCAATTTATTCAAGTCCTTACGGCTGAAAACCCAAAACGATATTTGAAATGTATTATTTTAAAATTATTTATAATTTTGTAAATTCCATTGCCATTTTCACTCTTTTGATATCGTACTTTATTGTGTTTTTCCTGTGTTACATCAGTCCTTTTTTTTTTTTTTTTACTTTTACGTTCAATCCACGTTAAAGTCTTTGAATAACTAGCATCAAGTTTAATAAGTGAGATGAAAACATTTACGACAAATTCTCCATTCTTTCTAGAGGTTTAGCCGGAGAAGTAGACTGTAGCCTGTGACTTATTTTGGAAATATAATCATCATTTTACATTATGGCGTTCCGAGTTTTCTGTTAGTAATTATATTATTCTTAAATTCCATTTCTAGACTATTTATTATCTGCAATTGTCAGAACCAAAAAAAAAAAAATCACTTTACTTACATCATCAAATAATTTCCTCGATTGCTTTTTCCTGCAGACCATTAAAGAAACTCAAATGTTTATTTATTTACTAATAATGTTGCATGTCTAATGTTTCGTTGACCATCGTTGTTTATTTGATAAAGTTGATTGTTCTTCAGACTGTTCATGTAAATTAAACAACAAAATGTGGGTGTTTTTTGGCGCTGAACTCAAACAGGAAATGACGTAAGAGAAGATACATTTTCATGTTGAGACTCCCTAAATGTATTTTCCTAATTTGCTTTTCTCTGTTAATTGGTGCAATGGAAGATGCACGATCAAATAAATGGAAAGCAGAATACTTCAATTTCGTTATATAAAATATATTATTAAGCTACTTTTATACCATTTTCCCGACATACGTAAATGATCATGACTCCGAACATTTTCCTTTTCATTTTTTAATCTGTAAACTGCTACGCATTCCTGGGAAAGATAGTGGAGTTGTTTCTCGTTGCTTTCTCCACGTTTAAGAAAGTAGAGTTTTTCTTTTCTAGTTGCGATCCAAAGGTAAGAGAACCGAATCCACTCTGTTATTTAACTCATCGCTAGCGGAGAGAGAAAAAAAAATGATACCTTTCTAATGGATATTTGTGTGAAAGTAAATGCAACAGACTAACGCGAGATTTGAAATTGATCAGTGATTCCACTTTACGCGTCGATATCTGTTATACTACCACAACATCCGTTAAAATAGTACGTGGATATCTTCTTCTTTTATGTGCCATGTCTCTTCAGGATGTCGGCGATTATGGCCCGCCACATCTTCCTGTCCCTTGTTGCTCTTAATATATTTTTCCTGTTTTTTCTCCCAAACCCTGCTCTGCAATCCATTTACTGAAGCCCAAAAGTCTGTCACGCGCTGTTTTCTCCGTCTCTCTTTTCCTCTATCCACCCTGCGAGTATCAGATTCTCCAAAGCAACCTTCCTCATTACGTGTCCCAGAAACTTAGTTGTTTCTTTTTTCCTTTTCGTTTTCATTCTCTCCAAAAATCTCGTAGTTGCTCACATGTTCGGTCTATGGTATCCTCAGCATCCTTCGGTAGAACCAGATTTCTGTTGCCTCGAGTTTATCCTCCATCTTTGAGGAAATTGTCCATCATTCGCTGCCATACTGAAGGACAGATATCACGTAACAGTCCAGTACTGCAATAATATCTCTGAAAAGAATTGTTTATATACAAGTGTCTCATTCACTAACTGATAAGCACGAAGTTTGATTCAACGTATTTTACTATTACAGTTCTGATAGCAGATACGGAAAGGAAAATACAGAAGGGAAAGCGAGAAGAAAAGATTAAACATCTTCAAGAAATCTGAATGAATGGTCATCAGCAAAAAGAGGACCCCAAAATACCAACTCTAGGTCGGGGATACTAAAATCAAACAAATACAGAATTTTAAATACTTGGGAAGTCTTTTGACAAAGGATGGAAAATGTGATACTGAGATCCGAATACGCATTGGCATCGGCCAAAGACGCATTTCAATAGATAAGCAGAGTTTTGAGAGACAGGAAAATTTCGTTGAGATCAAATAAAAAAGTACTAGACTGTTATGTGATATCTATTCTATACATGGCAGCGAATGCTGAACGATCTCTTCGAAGATAAATGAGACTCGAAACAACAGAAATGTGGTTCTACAGAAGGATGCTGAGGATAACATGGACCGACCAGGTGAGCAACGACAAGGTTTTGAAGAGGATGGTAACGAAAAGGAAACTTATACTTAGCATCAGGAAGAGACAGCTGAGGTTTCTGGAACACATAATGGGGAAGGATAGAGGGAAAGAAAGACAGGAGCAGGCAGGAGTTGTGATAGATACCAAGAGGAAAAGTGTTGAGAGTGACAAGAAATAGGAGCAAGTGGAAGTTCATGATCGGCTACGTCCTGAAGGGACACGGCGCATGAGAAAGAAGAAATATAAGATGAAAACAGAAACAAATTTTGCCTGAAATCTTTTACGGGTTGGTGTTAATTTTCATTTTTCTTCTTCGCGTTATCTTCATTATTATCTTTTACAATGTTTCGTAAATGCTAAAGTTGA
This sequence comes from Ascarosepion bandense, assembly GCA_037127315.1. NCBI lineage: Eukaryota > Metazoa > Mollusca > Cephalopoda > Sepiida > Sepiidae > Ascarosepion > Ascarosepion bandense. The sequence continues at coordinate 839,903 of JBBBDQ010001827.1, read as the reverse complement.
AAGAACACGTATAAATTATTATATTAAAGTACGTATTTATTAAATCTAGTTACGAGTTAAATACAAAATATATAAACCAATTACAAATATTCCATTCAAGAAAAATAATAATTAGAGTAGAAAAAATGAACTCCAAAATTTTTAATCTGCTTGCGATAATCTCAAATGCTAAGTATTGTGATTAATGGATTTCTATTACAATCTTTTTTAAGAAAAGTATGGATGTGCGTTGTGGCGCAGTGGATATCAGCTCGGAACGAGAAATCGGGGAAATGAGTTCGAATTCCAGTTGAATTCCTTGCATTCACTTACGCGCAAATACTCTTGGGAAATGTATTAATCCGTCTCTTCCGTCCAGTTATGGGTCAAATAATAGGACAGATTGGGTTCTATAGCCTTGGTCGGCAACCAGTCTACTGCAGTCAGAAAGCAATGGCAACCTACTACGGGATAATATTCTGCCCAGTTAATCATGTCTCTTTCGAGACATGATCGCCCAAGCGTGTATCACGTATGGCACTTAACTGACTGATGGAGAAAGCACGCAACAGTGAAATTTCAATATAAACAAAGGAACGGGGGCTAAACTGCTAAGAAACATCAATCGTCTTAGTGGAAACTTGAGACAGCAGAGACGATGTACTACAGAAAATAGCTGAGAAGACCATAGAAGAAGCAACAAGGAAATTTTAAGGACAATGGAAAGCAGAAAGACACTTATATTTAGAATCCAAAAGAGGTAGCTGGAATTTGAGGACATAGAAGACAGAGAGTTTAGAAAATTTGACACTAAAATGAAATTGAGAGGGAGGGAGAGAGAATTAGAGAGGGGAGGGAGAGAGAGGCGTGAGGGAGAGAGACCGAACGATCTTGGATAGATGGGTTGCGGAACAGAAAGTAGAAGGGATAGTAAAAAAACAAACACTGCTTACTGTTATAAAGGATGGGAAGTTGTGGAGAGTCATGATCACTCGCGTCTTAAAGAAACGCTGCATATGAAGATGGATGAAGGTTTAAGAGGAGTTATTTTAAGTGTCGAAATTCACAATCTGACGAGTAGATTATTGAAACTCAATTGTAGGCAAGTTCATGTCTCAACTGACAACTGTTTTTTGTGTTTTACCCATTTGCTAATCGGTTCTTGGATATTGATTTATTGGCGCATGTATTTGGGAGAAACTCAAATTTTATCGGATTGTTGTTTTATTTTTGTGTTTTTTACTTTTTGTTATTTTTTTTAAAAATTTAATTGTTCAGGGCCTAAAAACTTCATTGGGTTAAAATTTCAATTTATGTTAAAAAATCACAAAATTATAGTTCATCCATCTCATGATTAGGCACAGTTGTACAAAAATGAAAAAATATGGCCGTTATTTTATATTCATACTTATCTTACCAATGAATAAAGAAAGATATTCACAAAATAAACCTTGAAAGAAAAAATTTCATAATTGTGTAAATATATTTCTCAAATTAGTTAAACACGTTAAAAAACTACTACTAACAATTCTAGCAGACACTAGGATTGGGATTGTTATATATTTGAACGGTACTTTTTCGAGATTTAAAACTTACGTGAAAGAATAAGATTCAACAAGACTTTCATTATGATAAGTGTTTCTTGGTGATTAAGAATTGCGTAAAGATACTCCTTGAAATCGAAATAAATATTCAAAGGACCCAGATTGATGAATATTCATTTAATACCATTGGAACTCTCTTCAATGTTTAATACCAGCACTTCCGGAAATGACGTCAGAAATACATGACTCGAAAAGATCCATTTACTGCTACAGAACAACTAAAATCAAAAGGAAAGTCTTTATTCTGCAAGTCTATTTTATGAAAAATGTGATACAAGGATATTTTTACTGTAACTTTTATAAAAAAAAAAAAAAAAAAATAGCTGGTGACTTGGATCCAGAAAGAGACAACAAGCCTTTCCTCCGAAATATACTTCTTCAGTGATGTCTGGAAGGCAGATCTCTAGTCTTCAGGCTAAATACATTTTTTGTTTATTTCAAGATCTGAAGCGCACAACTTTTCCTGTATTTGCCAGAGGAACTTTCTCCAAAGCAAATAGCAGAGGTATACAATTCTTAATACACTGTTGTCAGTTACACTGTCTCTATTGTCACGTGTTACCTTACCGCACACAGATTTGTGTCCATTAATCTTATTTATTACCAGTGAAGCACATCAAGTTTTATTTGATTACATTACAGTAAGATCATTAAGAGATCTGTGGACAGTCACAATAAACTGTAAGTTTAATTGAAAAAAATTTGGATTACAATAAATAAAACAACGCACGTTGTTTATTTACACACACACACATTATATATATATATATATATATATATATATATATATATATATATATATATATATATATATTCTTTCTGTCATGTCAGCCTCATGGAAAGAGAGACAATAGCGAGGCAGCGTTGGTTCAATTCATTCTCTTTATTACCAGCTATGAAAACGCTTGCCGCGTGTTTGGTCTTTAACAGTACTTTATTGTTTTATTTTTTGTAATAATTATGTCGTCAAGTAGTGAAGAATATATATATATATATATATATATATATATATATATATATATATATATATTATAGCGGGTATCTCTTCTCTTATTTCATTTGTAGTGAGGGGTTGTAGGATTCCGTAGTAGGTTAACGGAATTTGGCCTTGTGGGAAGATAGCCCACTATAATTCATAAAAGATTATAAATTCAAGAAAGGCAATTTTGAGTGTAAAATAACATTTATACGTATATACATTTCAATTAATGTTTTATGATTAAAACATTACTTGGAATAAAGGTCCAACGAAGTTAGAAAGAGTTCATGGCGGATAATAATGAGCTGAAGGAGATAAAAGAATGTTAAAGGAAGATAAAAGAAAGATAAAAAGCTGGGTAGTATGATTAATGTTCATTATCAAGTTGCCGTTTCTAAGGTCAGTAGGTCAGCAAGTTGGTTTGTGGAATGTCTTAGAAAAGGTCAGTTAGTACTTTGAGAACAGGGCAAGAAGAAGGAGACGAACATAGTAACCGCTCGACATATATCAAGGAAGAAACTAATTACACTCTTCTCCTCTGTCTGTGCCTGTCTCTCTGGGTGCCTTTTGTCCCAGCTTTTATATTTTTCCTTCTGGCTCAAAACGCTGGTCGTTTCGCATTTCATCCTTGTATTTGGTTCCGGGCTTCTCATTGGCTGATAAATAAAATTGGTAATTTGATTTTTGATTAATTTTTATTTTTCAACCGGAACATCTGCGCGGAGCCGGATGCGCACGACGACTTTTTATTCATTAAATTTCTGGTCGGTATAGAGCCAACATCCGGTTTGCTCGCTTTTGCTCGGTTGGTGGTATCACCACAATATAACTTTTCTATTATAACAAAGACCGTTGTGCATTTATTTCTATCTATCTATCTATCTATCTATCTATCTATCTATCTATCTATCTGTGTGTGTGTGTGTGTGTGTGTGTGTGTGTGTGTGTGTGTGTGTGTGTGAATATTCACTAAAATATTTTGAAGCCAAGGGTACACTCCTTTAAATTTAAATTTTAGCTATATATATATATATATATATATATATATATATATATATATATATATATATATTGGATAACGATATATAATTTTTTTATTTATATATTTTTTATATATCAAGTACAGTTTTGAAATAGAATATATATGAAAAAATTTGAAATATTTTTATGACGAATTTCATCCGTTAGAACTTAATCATATGTAAAGAACGATTGATTGAATGAATGGTTGATTGATTTGATTTTTGTACCTAAAATTCTTAGGACAAGATGATTTGATTTTATTCTAATACATTACTGGACATTGCCGATAATTTATGTCCTGCTATTGATAATCACTGGTTGAACATAGTCATAGGTTCAGATTTAGTTGAGCGCGTATTGCCATTAAAGTTAAAAGCTGTTCATTAATTAGAAAGACGTAGCTGTCACGTGATAGAATGCGCGCAAATGAAAAATAAATGCCTTTCGTTTATGCTGATAAGTAAAGACAATATTGACAACTCCAAGATGAAGTCATTAATTATGTTTCCAGTAGCAAATGACACATCGCCTGAAGCCAGAACGACATCAAACGAACGCGCTAATGACTGAACTGCAAAATGTGTTATGATGGCATTAAATTTATGATGCAGTAGCTAGCGTTTTATTCGCAGATGACCATTAACCATGCTGTCGGCTGTCTGCCATTTTACATTGATTACTTTGCTAGGTTTTCTGCAAGTAAGCGTTTGAAATCAATACACTGAATACGGTTAATACTACTAGTAACTTTACCAATTAACATTAATTTTTTAACTCGTATTTTCCTCATTTTAATTTCACTTGATTTTTTATGGTAACTACTCACACTGTTGTTCGACGAGCGTTTAAGAATTTTAAATATCTCTCAGCAAGGCGTGGACTCGCATCTTTTTATCTTTGGGAAGCTACCTTACCGTGATAGCCGATTTACGGGTGAATAGTAATAATGGGACAGGTGATGTGCGTTGTGATGCAGGGAATAACGGCTCGAAACAAGAAGTTGGAGATCCGAGTTCGAATTCTTGGGAAAAATCTTTTATTCTTTCAATTATTGGTTAAATAGCAGAACAGTTTGGGTTCTATAGCCTTTATTGGCAACGAGTCTACCGCAGAAAGTCTACTGCAGGAATATCTTCTGCCCAGTCAGTTATGCCTCTTTGACCACCTAAGCGTGTATTACGTAGTGCACTTAACTGACCAACTGAATAATGGCACAGATAATGGCACAAATAAAAAAAAGTGCGAAAAAAGGCACACATGAAAATCAGACTCTTTAAACAGTTTAAAATTAAACACCACTAGCTGTGTAATTTTAAGCTATTTTAAGTTAAATCTCTAATCAGATGACAATTGCTGTATGTTTATTCACTTCTGGCTCAGTTAGCCGGGAGCTATCAAATACACACCATTGATATCTGTGGCGCTACTAAAATTCCATCATGGAAGTCGTATTAAGTAATAAATGAAGAGAGAAGATTTGCTTTCAAGGATACATGGATGCAAAACACATTATAAGATCAACTAATATCAGATGAACGATATTTTTCACGTGTGCTATTTTACACATGGACATTATTACCTAAAATTTCAGCCTCGAGAATCCAAGGCTATAGACAATCATCTCGATTTATTTTTTATTTTCCCGACACTAGTCACAGTAATAGTAGTAGTACCATTTTTGATTTTATTATTATTGGATGATTTTTATTTAATTGTATTATTACTACTATTTACTAGTGGTAATAGAATGATGGTTTGAAAAGTTGTGATAAAAAAGCAAAATGAAATTAAGATTAAAATGAATAATGGTTGATAATATATAATCTAAAATTAGTAAAATTCACTTTGTTACTACTACCAATATTACTACTCTAATAAGTAAGCAAAATGTTAAATGCGAAATTGCTTAATACTTGAAAGACCACAGGTAGGGTAGAGTTGGCCTATGATAAACGTTTTTAAAAAATTAATGATGTCAGTCTCATAGTCATTATCATTTATTATTTCATTGGATTTGATATCCTCTTCGACTCTTGAATATTTCAATCAGGTAACGAGGTTCACATCTCACCTGTCCGCAGTTTATTAGTACTATAGCGGATAAGAAATTAATTAAAATCACCTGTCTTCTTCTTCACTTTTACAAAAATTCACAATGACGTGTGAAATCCGGGTTTTCCCAAATAGAAAAAGGATTGACCATGTGCGTAAAGAAAAAGTTAAACCCAGAATTCGCAAGAGGTGTTAAAATGATTTTTGACCAATAAGAACGACTTGCAAGACTTGAGGACTTAGCGATCTCGTGCTAAATTCAAAAAGACTATATAAATGACCTCGGCGTCAGCCAAGAGTCACAGATTGGAGCCGCGAAACAAACATCCACAATGTAGCTTCGACTTCAAATCGACTCGGAGATAAGGTCAGGTCGCACCTTGTTCTCTTTCTCTATATCTCTTTCAACAATTACTACTATGAACATTTTGTACGAACTCTTGATATCCTTACATCGAACATTAATTTCTACAAATTCTTGTTATTTTTTCCTCTTGATAAATTTCTATTTTAAAATGCAAAATGTATATATTATTATTACACTATTCTACACATTCCATCCTGCCGACAACCAACCTTCTGATGAAAACCTTCTGATGATAATTCTGCATAACACTTGTAAGCTGTAGGAAGTTCGGTTAAGTATGACACAAGGCCGAATCAAAGAAACATTAACCAGCTCCCTACGCTTCACTGGTGACTCCCGACGTACAAATCACACGCACCCCTACGGCTACAGTACAACACTTTTCTTAGCGCAGATGCGCTGTTCCGAGCAGCGCTGCAATACGCTCTTTGAATCATGTACGGTGTCCCCAAGGCGTCTTGCGGGACAGAAAGATCCATGAAAATAACAACAAAATAGTCATGTGTGCGCCAACAACAAATTGAGCTGCTGCTTAGTACGATTCTCTGAGTTACCCAGACATATCGGTGCTAATATGTGGCCTACCTTTTGAATGTGGCCTACGAAATTCTCTCACTGGTATACTATGTGGCCTGCTTTTAAAAGCGTATTATAGAGAAGTATCACCTGTCTAGTAACAGATAGTTACGGAACTGCTTGCTTCAGTTAAAGGGTGCTGTTTTTGTATGTTTAGTAACATGTAGTTAAAAAACTGCTGGTAACAATTAAATAAATTAAAATTAAATAAATGTAACAAAATGGTTTCAATAAATAGCCAAATAGTTATATATATATATAAATATGCTCTTACTGAGGTAGGACACATTCAAACCGAGTAGGCTATTTACTATACCAAAATCAAAGATGTAGTCCACATGTTATACAGGCGCCGACATATCTTGGTACCTCTGTTTTTTTCGCCTGTTCCGCATTTACGATATTCTTATTACTTAATATCAGGGCGATTCTGACACTTGTGTACAATTATTATTATTATGTCATTTTTCATCATATTTCGATTTCTGCTTTGGTCTCACTACCAACCAAATCTGCGGGGAGACCTAAGGCAGGTCGTGGCGTGTTGTTATGGCCCGATTTCATGTTTTTCTATCTTCCCTATCATCCCTAGCGTTACATAGATAAAGTTTTTCTTAGTGTGTGGGATGTACTTAATAAAACAATTTTTTGTATATCTCTTAAGCTGGGGTTTCCAGGGATTCTTTTAATGTGTTGTTTCGTTCCATTTTTTATCATTCCAAGTGCACCTACTATCACTGGCACAACTCTTGTTTTCAATTTCCACATTTTTTCTATTTCAATTTCCAGGTCTTTATATTTTGACTGTTTTTCAAATTCCTTGGTTGCTATGTTACAATCCGCTGGACAAGCCATATCAATTAATAGACAAGTTTTCTCTTTCTGGTTTTTAACAATAATGTTTGGCCTGTTTGCTTCAATTTTTTCTGTCTGTGTAGATGGTGTAATCCCATAGAATGGTTACATCTTCTATTTCTGTAACCGGTGCTGGGTGATGTTCATACCAGTGTTTGTTTACAGATTTTCCATAATGTTAGCACATTGTCCAATGTAAATATTGCCCAACTCTATCGTGGCGATTTTTATATTCATTTGGAGCAAGTACAGAACAGCCTGAGATTAGGTGGTCTATTGTTTCTTGGTGTTTATCACAAAACCTGCATTTTGGATCCATATTATTGTGCATAATATTTACCTGAAAGTTTCTAGTGAAAAGACTTTGGTCTTGTGCTGCAAGAATAAAGCCTTCAGTTTCAGACTTTAATCCAGATGCACGTAACCATCGATGAGTGTTAACTTTGTCAACATTGGATTTATTGGCACGTTCTGGATATTGGCCATGCAGAGGTTTGTCTTGCCAGCGCTGTTTCATCTGTTCAAGAGCTTTATCTTTGGCTTTCATTTTCATATTTTTTGCCGCAATAGTTGGTTCTTGGCTACTGTTTTGCTTTTCTACAGAATCTACTAACTGTAAATCTTGTTTGTATTTACTGCCTTCTTTTATTATTGAATATTGTTTCTTTCTTTCTTCATGTTGCCTTAATAATTGTATCATCCAATCCTTTGTTGTTTCTATGTATGTTAGTAAGCCAATAGTTGTCTTGTATGACAATTCCAGCTGAATAAGACCTCTTCCACCTTCTTTACAGGGTATGTATAGACGGTCTACATCAGCCTTTGGATGATGAATCTTATGCTTAGAAAGAAGCTTTCTTGTTTTAGAATCCATTCGCCTGATGTCATTTAGAGTCCAGTTTAAGATGTTGAAACTATATTGGACAACTGGGATTGCAAGGCTATTAATGGCCATAACTCTGTTCTGAGAATTCAATTCAGTTTTTAATATCATTCGTAGCCTTCTATAGTACCCTTTACGCACTATTTCTTTCATTTTTTTATGGTAAATGTTTTCACTCTCATTTACACCTAGGTATTTATAAGCTTCTTCTGGTTTCAATTCTTTTATTGTTACAGCAGGGTCTAAGCTAATTGAGGATGTTTCTTGTATTGATCCACGTAAAACTGTAGCTTTAGCACATGTATTCAAATTGAATTTCATTCCAATGTTTTCGCTGAAGCATTTTACAGTTTGCAGAAGACCTTCCAGCTCATTATCATTCTTAGCATATAACTTTAAGTCATCAATGTAAAATAGATGGTTTATTTTCTTTTGGCCTATTTTATAATCACATTCTATCTTATTAAGTTGACTGGTTAGTGCTATTAATGATATGCAGAATAGTAATGGAGACAAAGAATCACCTTGAAATATACCTCTTTTGATGTTTATTTCATCAGACTTATAGGTTCCATTTATATGATTGAGGTAAAGGGTTGTTTTCCATATAGACATGCACTGTTTGATGAAATTGATGATGACGGGTGATATCTTGTATATATTTAAAGTCTTTAAAATCCAGTTATTATTATTGTGTCATTTTTCATCATATTTCGATTTCTGCTTTGGTCTCACTACCAACCAAGTCTGCGGAGAGACCTAAGGCAGGTAGTGTCATGTTGCTATGGCTCCATTTCATGTTTTTCTATCTTCCCTATCATCTCCAGCATTACATAGATAAAGTTTTCCTTAGTGTGTGGGCTGTACTTAATAAGACAATTTTTTGTATATCACTTAAGCTGGGGTTTCCAGGGATTCTTTCAATGTGTTGTTTTGTTCCATTTTTTATCATTCCAAGTGCACCTACTCTCACTGGCACTACTCTTGTTTTCAATTTCCACATTTTTTTCTATTTCAATTTCCAGGTCTTTATATTTTGACAGTTTTTCAAATTCCTTGATTGCTATTTTACAATCCGCTGGACAAGCCATATCAATTAATAGACAAGTTTTCTCCTTCTGGTTTTTAACAATAATGTCTGGCCTGTTTGCTTCAATTTTTCTGTCTGTGTAGATGGTGTAATCCCATAGAATGGTTACATCTTCTATTTCTGTAACCGGTGCTGGATGATGTTCATACCAGTGTTTGCCTACAGCTTTTCCATAATGTTTGCATATTGCCCAATGTAAATATTGCCCAACTCTATCGTGGCGATTTTTATATTCATTTGGGGCAAGCACAGAACAGCCTGAGATTAGGTGGTCTATTGTTTCTTGGTGTTTATCACAGAACCTGCATTTTGGATCCATATTATTATGCATAATATTTGCCTGAAAGTTTCTCGTGAAAAGACTTTGGTCTTGTGCTGCAAGAATAAAGCCTTCAGTTTCGGACTTTAATCCAGATGCTCGTAACCATCGATGAGTATTAACTTTGTCAACATTAGATTTATTGGCACGTACTGGATATTGGCCATGCAGAGGTTTGTCTTGCCAGCGTTGTTTCATCTGTTCAAGAGCTTTATCTTTGGCTTTCATTTTCATATTCTTTGCCGCAATAGTCGGCTCTTGGCTTCCGTTCTGCTTTTCTACAGATTATTATTATTATTATTATTATTATTATTATTATTATTATTATGCTGTCATTTTTCATCATATTTCTATTTCTGCTATGGTCGCACTACCAACCAAGTCTGCGGGAAGACCTAAGGCAGGTCGTGGTGTGTTGTTATGGCGCCATTTCATGTTTTTTCTATGTCCCCTAACATCCCTGGCGTTACATAGACAAAGTTCTCCTTATTGTGTGGGCTGTACTTAACAAGATAATTTTTTGTATATCTCTTAAGCTGGGGTTTCCAGGGATTCTTTCAATGTGTTGTTTTGTTCCATTTTTTATAATTCCAAGTGGATCTACCATCACTGGCAAGATTCTTGTTTTCAATTTCCACATTTTTCTATTTCAATTTTCAAGTCTTTATATTTTAACAGTTTTTCGAATTCCTTAGTTGCTATGTTACAATCCGCTGGACAAGCCATATCAATTAATAGGCAAGATTATTATTATTATTATTATTATTATTATTATTATTATTATTATTATGTTGGTGTAAGACATTGACGTAGTCAAAGAAAATTATGTTCTCCATGCAAGCTGTCAATTGGATTTATCACGTGTCAAGAATGACACGTGATAAATCAGTTACGGGATGCTTGTGTGTTTAGGTCGAAACATGTCTTGTGGTATTACACTCCCGATCAAAAATTTAAGAACACTTAAAAATCTTTAAAAAGAATTTTTTTTTTACGGATAGATTTTAAACTCCTCCCACTTAAGGTTACCAATACTACAATCTAAAAGGTTATGGAAACAAAAAGCTACATTCCAAACATTTTATTTAGAAATTTACATTTTTATAAAATGAGGCGATTTACACATGGTCAAAATTAAGACCGGGGGTATAAATTGTTAGATCTATGGTAATTCCAATGGTTTTAGTTCATTTAGAGATTAATAATGACTGCGTAAAGATGTTACCATGCCTAAAGCAAGCAAACTTACCGAAGTTGAGCGTTCTCGAATTCTAGAATTCCATGAACAATGTTTGTCACAGCGGGCGATCGCAGCTAAGGTAAATCGCAGTAAAACTGTGATTTGCAACTTTCTAATGAACAGTGAGAATTATGGAAAAGCAAAATCCTCTGGTAGGCCCCCAAAAATTTCTCCTGCATTGACTAGGAGAATAAGACGGGTTGTTATGAAAGACGGGGGACTTACTTCTAGTCAAATTAAGGCAGTCACAGATGCTGATTGCAGTCTCGTAACCATCAGACGACACTTAAGACAAAAAGGCATGGTAAATAAAAAGCGTAAACAAATTCCTCGGCTGCTTCCACGTCACAAGGTGGACCGCTTAAAGTTTGGTCGCGAATACCAAACATGGGACGTTGAGAAGTTGAAGAAAGTCCTGTTTTCTGATGAAAAATAATTCAATCTCGATGGTCCTGATGGCTTCCAATGATATTGGTATAACAAAAACATGCCTCCTGAAATTTTCTCTGCGCGTCATAGTGGTGGAGGGTCCTTAATGGTATGGGGTGCCTTTTCTTATAGAGGGACGATGGAGCTCCAGGTGATGCAGGGTCGTCAGAGAGCAGCTGGTTGTGTTAACATGCTACAAAAAGCATCTTTGATGATGGAGGGCCATCGTTTGTGTGTAGATGGATGGTTATTCCAACAGAATAATGCTGCAATCCACGCTGCAAGACGGACATTGACCTTTCTACAAGAAAATAGGGTCCATCTCTTGGGGACATCCTGCATGCTCACCGGACTTGAACCCAATTGAAAATGTTTGGGGATAGATGACAAGAGATGTTTATCAAAATGGCAAACAATATTCAACAAAAAATGAACTTCGTGAAGCCATCTTCAGAAGCTGGAGCAACATCCCCCGCACCTTAATGGAAATGCTTATTTCTAGCATGCCCGACAGAATGTTTGAAGTGATCAAAAGCAGTGGAGGCAGACTTCATTATTAAATTGGGTTGTTGAATGTTTTCATACACTTTTTGTACAATTTTGTAGAATTTTTGTCTCTGGTCTTATAATTTTGATCATGTGTAAATCGCCTCATTTTATAAAAATGTAAATTTCTAAATAAAATGTTTGGAATGTAGCTTTTTGTTTTCATAACCTTTTAGATTGTAGTATTGGTAACCTTAAGTGGGAGGAGTTTAAAATCTATTTGTAAAAAAAAAAATTATTTTTAAAGATTTTTAAGTGGTCTTAAATTTTTGATCGGGAGTGTATTTATCCCGCAACAATTATTGCAAACTCTATGTGAGTCCAAGTAAAGAATGATTAGTGTCACAAAACAAACGAAAACTAATTGCATGTATTGACAAAATAGAATTAAAATTGCAATAAAAGAAAACATTTAAAGTAGAGAATGTGCGTTTTTGTTCTTATGAAATTTGTGTAGGTCTTTACGTGATAGACGCATGTGTGAAAGAGTTCAAATGTTAAGAGAGAGAAAGAAAATTGTACGTAAGTCTCGTGGCTGCGTTTCAACTGAACGTAGACGACATCTTAATGGCAGAGTTGAAAAGCTGTAGATGAAAGAGTACAGTGGGATACACCGTACCTCCGTACGACTACATTTTAAGGCCAGTAAAAGATGTTCGGGAGATAAATAGACACCTTCATATAACAAAACCTTCCGAGAAGTTTTGCAGAGTAAATGATGGCAGTTTTCGTGGGCCCTACAATCTTGGTCTGAATCCTAATTCTCCCGAAGCGCTCTTTCAAATTCTTAGATGGTGTTCCAAGCGCAGCCATAAGTAGAGGAATTAGTTTAAACAATCATGTTCCATAAGTTCTTTAATTCCTTGGCCAGATTTTGTTTTCAGTCTTTTCAATTTTTTTGGAGTCTACTCTTCTATCTAGCTACCTTCACTCATTTTCATAACTAACGTTTAAATTGAATTTTTAAAAATAAAAATGTTTTCTTCAAACTTGTATTTTAGTCTTAACTGAAAGCAAATGATTAAATTTACTATTTCCAGTTAGTAAAATACTCTGGAGTATTTCAAACAAAACTTATATTGATTGGAGTCTAAAATTTTGAGATTTTTAAAAGAATTTTCAATTTTCGGCCATTTTTAGGCGATCGACACATTTGTAAACAAAAGTTAATTCTCGGTTTTAAAAATCTTACAAAAATAAAATATACATTTGTGACACATTATTTTTGAAAAATTTGCATATTTATTGTAAAATTAATCTAATTTACACAAATATTACTTATTTATAGCGTGAAATTTAGAATAAAACTATTTCTTAAACATAGTGTTCAACTTTCTGACCTTTCCACTGTATGTTTTGACAGATTTATTGATGCCTGTTAAGATAAGATAAGATAAAAGTGCATTGTGATCACAAGTGACAAAATTGTACAAATTTTTTTCGGGTAAGAGGAAGAAACTCTGACACATATAATTTTTAATTTACACATAAAATTACCATACAAAAAAAACTTTAAATACACAAAAATAAAAAAATAAAAAATTATTTTAAAAAAAAGGGATGCAAAACTTTCTTCTTAATAGTAATATAAAAAGTTGATGGAAAAAGTTCGTTTTTATTAAGTTTGGGGCCTTTTTATTCATACTAGGCTGTTTTTTAGTCATTTAGTGGAGGTACCTACTTCTATCGTATGGAACAGCAAAATCAATGGTGCTGGTATAGTATGTGTTCTACATGCATGTTTCTGCTATAAATTTTGATCTACAACAATGTCTAAAGTTTCCAAAATGCAAACTTAGTACTAAGTTGCAGCCCCCGCCCCCTCTCTCTCTGAGAAGTTCAAATTTAAATTAAAACCGCCTTGCTTGCCCACCATAATTACAAGAAAAAAGCGGCGTCTAAATTTCAGAAACATTTCAAGGGACAAGCAGACGTCAGATTACTTTGAAGTCATAAGAAAAGTTCAGATTTCAATCAAAATTGCCTTCTTTGAAGATTACCACCTGCCTTTGTGTAAAACTACACATTTTCATTTGACTTCCAGTTGGTTTGGTATATAAACCAAAGCAGCTTTTATAGTTTATACACTATAACACATCAGTCAATAAATCCCGGGCCTAACTAATAAAACAACAACTTTTAAGCAAAATTCGACTTTATTCATCAACATAGTCTTCTTTTAGGGTGATACCCTGATTCCAACACTTCTCTAACAATTTGATGCCTTTTTTGTAGAACGATTTGGCCTTTATTGAAACCAAATCTCTTTCCCTGGAGCATTCTTTTGAGGTTTGCAAACAGCCAGTAGTTGTTAAGGACCAGATCTGGAGAATAGGGTGGATGCAGAGGCAATTCGAAGTGCAATTCATGTAGATTTACCATCACTGCGATCGACTTGTGACACGGTGCGTTGTCCTGCTGAAAGATCTCTTTTTTCTTCTTCATTTGTGGCTGTTTTTTGTCGATTTCTTCCTTCAAACCCACCAATGATACTATATAATAGTCGATATTGAGGGTTCTTCCTTTCTCAAGGTAATCGATGAACAAAATACCTTGTGCATCTCAAAATACGGAGGCCAGAACTTTGCTTACTGTTTGTGTTTTTGGTCACTGTGGACGGCTTTTACCTGCTGCTGTCCACTCAGCTGGCTGCCGATTTGACTCCTGAGTGAAGCGCTGGATCTATTGTTTCATCTATCGTTACATATTTATGCAGAGACTCCTTGTTATTGCGTTGAAACAGTTGTATACAACGCTCTGAATTGTAGATGCGTTGTTGTTTTTGATCGACTGTGAACAAACTCGGCACTCATTTTGAACACAGCTTTTCATTGATAAATGTTCATGCAAAATGGTGTTTTCTGCTATCTCACGAAACCTCAATTTACGATCGGCCAAAACAATTTTGTTAACGTTTTGGTGATTTCCAGGACAACTGCTGATTTGGGGCGAACTGAGCATTCAGCATTATTTGTGTCTGTGCGACCGCGTTTAAAGTCAGCATACCACTTCTTGACCGTTGTTTCCGACGGAGCAGAGTCCGGATAATACTTATCAAGGCATTACTTTGCTTGAACAGTATTTTTTTCCATCAGAAAGCAAAGTTTTATTAACATTTGAAATTCAGATTTTTCCAGTGTTTTGAAAATTTACAACAGTAGCTTCACTTGTAACTGTAATTTGTAAACTAATAATCCGATTGGGTCTAAATTTGTCACGTGCCATTTGAAGGTTAGTGCTTCATAAAAATCATATGAATTTTTTTTATTAGTGGCGCCATCTATATGTTAGACCCGGAACTTATTGAGTGATATGTTACTTTTGAATGTAGATCACAAGCCTGTCTGGATTTAATCTGTAGATCTGAGGTGGATACGAAATAATAATAACTTTCTTTTCTTCACGATTCGCAAACTCGCAATATCATTGGATAAAAAATTCTACTTAGCTATCATAGGACAATTTACTGCTCGCAGCTTGGCAACAATTTATTCATCGCTTTTGTTTTTACTAGTTAAATTTTGTGAACTTTTTTGAAAGCAGGCTTCATCCAGTTTTCTTAATTTTTCTAAAACTCGAAATCTGATTGGCTAATTCACTTCACAAAAATATTTCTTCGTGAGACGCAATTTTTCCGCTGAGGCGATTTGAGCCACTTCTGCTACTATTTAACCAAGACGACTGTGTACAACCGTTAGTGTAATGTAACAACAATCGTCCACTTCTTTCGCCATGCGGCACTAACTTGACTGCTGATAAGAGAATCCACGTCAATACAAAGTTCACTTATTTATTTCACCCAGTTTAATAATCACGGCAAAAATCAGTCGGCGTCAGAGAGAAAGAAAGCAGAGACTACACTTCACTGATGTCCGTTTCACGCTAATATATTATTTGCCTTTAATGACAACCGATGATTGCGAAGACTCTTTCGACTATTGAAGTGAAGTACTTAAAAACACATTCTGTTTATAATGAATTACAAAGTAATACTTTCATGTGAAACCTCAAAATATACCTTTTTATCCATGTTGAATACTATCGTATAACTTTATGTGAAACCAACTCTGTCAATTTGAATAGTACTTTGTGTTCGACCACTGAATGTATACATTTTATTTCTTGACTATTAATCGAATCACAGAGTCCCATACGTTTGAATAACTCCGATGTTAAATTATACGCCGATACATTATCATCCTCTAATGAGAACTCTATTCAACATCGAAACTACGAAGCGTTTTAATATTTGATTACTTTTCCTGAGACAAGCCGCTGATAATGTTAACTTTGTAAAAGAAATTCTTTATTTTGTTTCACGATGAATAAAACATGTATTACCGGATTATTCTTACGTCATCCCTTTCTTCAGATCATAATGGCGGGTAAATTACATACCATACCAGTACCAAATTATTATTATTATTTATTTACTGTTCCTCATAATCATATTTTTAAAATTCAGTTTCTCTTTAATTTTCTGTTAATTATATATCATTGTTATTAATCTCTATATGTTAGATTTATAAAAGCATTTTTTAAATTTACACAAATAGAATTATATATGCCTATTATTAATTCTATATTTTCACACTTTCTCTACAATGGTTATAATAGTCAGTTAAGTGCCATACGTGATACACGATTGGGCGATCATGTCTCGAACGTGACATGACTGGGCAGAAGATTATCCCGCAGTATGTTGCCATTACTTTCTGCGGTAGATTGCTTGCCAACCAAGGCTATAGAACCCAATCCGTCCTGTTATTTAACCCATAACTAGAGGGAAGAGACGGATCAATACCTTTTCCAAGAGTATTTGCACGTAACTGAATGCAAGAAATTATAATAACCCTTCCTTTTTTGTCTATTATTATTAATGTTATTTTATTTAATTTATATTCAAATTCATATATTTCGGCTATCGTTACTGCAGATATTTGCTCAAAGTAAATGATCTTATCTCCTCAGAAACCATGTCACTTATGGTTGAGTATGCAAATGGAGAAATAAGAAAACATTTTATAACAAAAAAATGTAGTTTTAATAATAAAATAAATAACGTAAAAACATTCGGGCTCAAAAAGGTTTACTTTAAGAATTGTCATGCGAGAATGTATTTTTAAAACAAGTCGTTTTCTGAAAATAATTTAAAGACAGTCGACAATACGAACGATTCAGTTAGCTAAGCGAAAAGGTTATTATTTATCCATACGCCTACTCGAATGGAATTTTGAACAACGCCATATTTAAAGTCGAAATGCGATGCATAGATAGGAATTTTTATAAACTGAACATTTTTCATAAACTCTCAACGAATAAAATTAACACATATAAAACTACTCTTATTTTTCTTTTTCTTTTATATTTTTGAAATCTATTTCTTCTGCTGAAACTGTTCTTCTGACTCTGGCATAATAGACCAGCTTACTTCCATATGAATTAATTTTGAACACATAGCCGGAGGTCAAGTGAAAGCAAATCGCATTGCTATTTCATTGCGCTTCTTTTTTTAAATATCAAACTAATTCGATATCTCGTCGCTTCGTTGTCGGCAAAATGATCAAATTTCAATTCTAAATTGTAGTGTTTGGAATAGACATTTATTATAAAATATATTCCGTTTAAATACAGAAAAAGTCATAATAATGATTTCAAAGTGCAGCATATTTAGGCTTTACTCTTCTCCTACTGCAGAGGTTATTATCCCCCACTCCGCGACACAGATGGCAATTTCAATTTCATTTAAATAGTGTATATGTATGCTATCATAAAGGTGTGAATCCGTCTTTTCTCTCTCCAGCTATGGGTTAAATAAAAGAACAAATTGGGTTGTATATCCTTGGTGTGCAACCGGTCTGTCTCAGAAACTAATGACAACGTACTATTGCTTCGGATCAGACCAGCAGGATCACGACAAAAACCTACATGCAATATTCCAACGTCTTGCCCTGCATTCCACAACCAGTGCACCTATTGCCGGAGATGGGGGCAAGACGTTGGCCCCCGTTCATGTGGGTATTTCCCATTGCAATTTCTGCACCTGTTTTGCTGGTGAGGGTTGCGTGGCCGTTGCTGTTCAGTGGTTTCCGGCTTTCTCTTTTCCAATCTTCTCACTTTGTTTTTTTTTTTTCATTTGGAGTAGATAGATCTATTCATCGCCCGGTTCACACTTCACCCACGTCTATTGAACAGGTGTAGAAGCTCATCCCTTGTTTCCTGTTTAGGATGTGGTTTCCGGCTTTCACTTTCCAATCTTTTCACTATTACGTAGCCTCCTGCACATCAGTGGCGTTACCGCCTTGCTCGGGGTGATACGATTAAAAAACAAAACTACGGGAAAATCTTCAGCCAAGTCTGTTATATGTCTTTCGAGACATGATCGTCCAAGCGGGCATCACGTATGGCAAGCGTGCATCACGTATATTTTAATTCAATTATCGACCTAAAAACATATTTCTGCAAAATTAGAAATTATGTTAAAAGTAATATTAGAATATTTCTTCTTGTGCGCCGCGTTCCTTTATAAGCATAGTTGGTCAAGCTTCTCCACAATTTCATATTTCTCGTTTCTCTTCGCAGATTTTATTCCATTGATAAGGCTCCCTTCCCGACGTCTATTCACAGTGTTTCGGTACCTTCTCCTGTCTCTCTTGTTCCCAATAAGCCCCATGAGGGTTAATTTTTCCAATCCCTTCCTCCTCATTATGTGCCCAAGGAATTTTAAGTTCTGAGTATAAGTGTTCTTTCTCTGACCATTTTCTTTCCCTTAAGACTTATTGCTTACCCGCACCGTTTATGAAATTTTCAATATCTTTCCAATATCATTTCTGCTGCTTCCAGTTTTCTCCTCGTCATCGAGGAGATTGTTCAGCATTCACTGTTATATAATAAGATGGATATCACATGTCAATCAGTCAAGTGCCGTACGTGATACACGCTTTGGCGATCATCTCTTTTTCGATCCATAACTGACTAAGCAGAAGATTTTCCCGCAGTAGGTTGCCATTTCCTTCTGCGGTAACCTGGTTGCCAACTAAGGCTATAGAACTTAATCTGTCCTGTTATTTAATCCATAGTTGGAGGGAGAAGAGATGGATTAATGACTTTCCTACCTCATCTCAGAAGTATAGGCAAATATATGAGTTAGCGCAATATTTATTATTTATCACATTATAAAGAAATAACGAGGAAAATATTTTTTAGTCAATTCTATAAAAATATCTACGAACTATACAACAACAAAAATTTAAATAAAAGCATAACGACGAATAACTAATTATAATTTAAAAATGAATATATTTCTTTCATTTGTTCTCGCCACATAAATAGATTAATGTCACCAGGATTTATATAGGGTCGAAAACCCTATATAAATTATAGAAGTTAGCAGTAAATAAAACAGTGTTATCTGTAAAATTTTATTAATTTCACTATTGGATCATGTTATTTGTGTCATGACAATTATGGCCTGAATTGAATGCTATGGACATCAAAGATTTGTGGCTCTAACAGGACGGCACCAGAGACCAATGGAACAATGGAACAATGGCTTTATTGAATGAGTAGTTCCCAGGTTGCATCATCTCTCGAAACTTTGTCAATTGGCCATGACGATCATTTGACTTGACGACTTCAGATGTCTTCCTTTGGGTCATCTCAAAAGTAAGGTCTATGTCAACAAGTGAACAACAATTCAATAGCTGAAAGATGAGATAATAATGCATATTAGTGAGATCGAGGAGCAATTATGCAGAAACGTCATCAAAAATTTTGACCATCGAGTGGAGGTGTGCCGCCGAAGCCTTGGCGGACATTTGGGCGATAGTATTTTTCTCACATAATTGCCATGACTGAAATAATATGATCCAATAGTGAAATTAATAAAATTTCACCAATAACAGTTTTTTTATTTACTGATAACTTTGATCCGTCTTAATGGAATTCCCTATACTTCTCTCTCTCTCTCTCGCTCTCTCACACACACTCTCTCTCTCTCACTCTCTCTCTCTCGAACTGGCAGCAAAAATGTTAAACATCATTTATTAGACTGTTTATTTACAAAAGAATGTTTGATACCTTTGCTGTCAATTCCCAAGTAAAGAAATGGTTTTACGATTATATCTCTGAAAAACCGGTACTCGTTCGATCGATGGTTACGAATGTTAAACCTTGTCCTAAACACTTTGTCATAAATTCTATTAATGGACTCAAGGTTAATAGAATATTTTGTGTCAGCCTAAATAATAATCTTGGTCTCCTACAGACTGGGACTCACTACTCTAGTAATGATTTACAAGAAATAACTTGTAATATTCCATGGCATCCATGAAATGGTAATATATGTAAGATAGTACGAAAATATGTTGCTTGTTGATGAGTTTAGCATAGTTTAATACATAGCAACAACAGTGGCATATCGCGTGAAGTCAGTAGCTTGCAAGATTAGCATAATAAGTAGATTAACATAAAAATTGCTCTTCGACTGGTTCTCAAGCGAATTACTGAAGTATGGAGCGGGGGAAGAAAAAACATAATCCAATATATATATATATATATATATATATATATATATATATATATATATTTTAAATATACTTTCTTTATTACATTTTATTTTTGTGTCACTAATTTAAAATAAAATAAAATAATGTAATTTAAAAGGCTTTAAAATTGGTTGTTTTTATTTTGCAATTTTAACTCCTAATTCTTTTTTCATTTTCGTTTACATTTTATTCGATTTCAGTAACAAGAAACCAAGAATAAAAGAACGCTGGTAATCTATTTGCATTCGATATTTAGCTAAATTTATTTTCTGTCGAGTCAGTTCTTATTTTTTTTAATTATTTTAAAACAATTTAAAAATCTTTTCTGTTAATTCACCCCAAATAATGTGAAGTTACTTATCACAAATATTAATTCACCTCAAGAAATTATAAATATTAAATCAAAATTTGTTTTTATTGAATTTTTGGCACTCTTTTGAAATTACAAATCAAATTTTTTTAGCTTAGAATGAAAAATTATCAAACATCAGGGAGTTATTCACATTTCGTAAGTGTAGATAATATTCGAGGTGCTTACAAGAAATATTTTAGAATTTTAAAAAAGAAAGAAAAATCTGTTTTGGTATATTTACCGGAGTGAGCGCGATTGAAGATCCCGCATGAAATTTAGAATAAAACTATTACTTCATTACGGAACGTTAATTTCCCGTAAGTGATTGACCTGTGATGGCAGATAGATGGCGTGATAAGCTAAGTGTATGGTGACCAGAATTGACATAATTGTCCAATTTATTCTTGTAAGACCTTTGAATGACCGCACAGAAATTACCATACAAAAAAAAAAAAATCTTCAAAGAAACAAAAGAAATAAAAATTATTTCAAAAATACGTCTTGTATTAAACTTTTCAATTTTTGATCGGTAAATATAGTCTTCACTTAATAACTAAATAACCTAACCGCTAAAAGACTGTAGAATTTTATAAAAAATCGGAATTTTATAAATTATTATAATTAAAAAAGAAAAAATTAAAATAATTCTTTTAAAATTTTATTATACCCCGAAAATGTTTTCCTTCTCTATAATGTCCTTAATATATATTATTTATAAAAGCAATTAAAAGCTTTTCTAATTAAATAATGTTATAGCTTTATTGCATTTTTTATTTTACTATTCGGAGCAGATTTGTAGAAATAAAAAACCAAATGTTTGAATAAATATTAGATGATTTACATTCCCCAATGAATCCTGCATTTAACTAATAAAACACCTTTACTCTACAAAATTTGATTTCTTGAAATTTCATAAATTTACGTCGAGTGTGGGTAACAGGCGTAAAAAATATATTTTCTAAGATTTTCTAAAAATAATGATTAAAAAATAATTTAATTCATTTGTGAATAAGTCCTGAAAGTTTCATTAAAATACGACAATTATTTGATTTTTGCAAGAATGTCCAAATTAATGTTCTTTTCATCGAAAAAAACTGAGTTACGTAATATTACATTATCCATTGTAAACTCTTATAACGATTTGGTTTCCCTCTAACGAAAATTAAAACAAGATTTTTTTATCAAGATTTCGAACGACACTTTGATCTTAATAATAACATAAAATGGAGTGTTAAAAGGACTCAAAATTAAAAAAAATAATTTGAAAATATTTTTTTGCTCTCAATAATAACATAAATATTTTGATGGAAAAAATTCGTTTTTATTAAGCGTGCGACCTTTTCATACGATGCTGTTTTTTCAGCTACGCTGTTTTTTCAGGTAGTTTTAGGTACTAGTAGAGGTACCTAAATAATAATTTATTTGATATTTCTACATTTTTACATTTAAAACCTTTGAGAAGAAGGATAAAGTTCACCTACACACATTGAGGTGCGTTTTATGAAACCCTTGAGAAGAATGGAAAAGTAGTAACTTTATTGGAGAATCTGCATCGGCAAAGTGGGAAATGTCGATTCAACTGTGAATGATCCATGTCTGAGTTCACACAAAACGGAATCCCCTTCTGAACCACTTCGTTTGTTATATTTCATATTTATAGTTTTCAGCCTGCAGTTGCTGGCTCAAAAATGAAACCCTCCAGAAATGCGAGAGAGGCGCTAACAGTGGTCGAACAATAATATCAATTTTATTTTCCGAATCTTTCAAAACGCTGCCGGAAGTGCCACTCGGAGCCGATACGTAGATGTATGATTTTGGTCATTCGACGCCTCCTGATTTTGAGACGACAACTTCCGGTCTACCCAACAATGTAATATAATAGCAATTTTAAATAGAAGCTTATGAAGCTTTATGCGACTCATTCAGCTTTAGTGCTGAAAGACGTTTATTTTATTGTGATGGATGGTTGATGAATGTGCCTATTTTAATAAAACATTTCAGTGCTTTTATTTGTTTATTTAACTATTACGGCGACTTGTATTCATTTTGATTATTATACATTTGTTTAATAAAGGAAATGAAAGTTGGGATAATCTTATTTATTTGAAGTCGTTCGCTTATTAAACAATATAAAAACACAAGTGTACACTCTGATTCCAATGTAGTGTTAGGATTTAATAACAGATTTAAAAAATACGAAAACGCCTTTGTTATTTTATGTTGAATTGTTTTTATTCTTATGTAACCTTGCAGCGGGTAAATAAAAAATGGAAGGCGAGAAACGAATCTAAATACAATTAAAGCAAGAAATCCGATGAAAATTTCGCAATAGCAAGTTATTGTTAATTAATGGAGAATGTATAAGAAAATCCAATAAAAGGGGTGAAAAAAAAAAATTAACTCAATCTGACAATCTCAGGCATCACTATTTTTTTTAATTCCTTCATTTTTCTCTCTATTTCATTATCGCTTTTTATATTCTTTCATTAATTATTTAAAACTTACGTCTGTACTGACTTTAGATGTAGTACTTTTCTTAAAAAATGATGAATGACTTTCAGAGATATAAAATTAGATGTTGGCGAACAAATATTTTCTACTTTTGTTTTAACATCATTTGCATACATAGAGTTCAGCAATTAAGATTCGTTTTCAGGCAATGTTTAACCATCGTGCTGGTAAAATATGGCGTGTCAAAAAGATAGTTATTCTTTTGACACCGCTATTACTGAATACACTTTTGACTCCCTCGGTAATGCTTACTGACAAGAATATAAAAAAATATATGACCCAAATAAAATGCGTTATTTATTATTTAACTTTTCTAAAGATTTATTTACCATTTTATAAAAAAATACATTTGGAAAGAAATATTTTATATAGAAAATTATTAAAAATTACGAAATTATCGAAATTCAATGATAATAAACCAACTACAATTCAATAAAGAACTATGAAAACGCATAAATAAAAAGTTTTTATATTAAATATAATAGTGTTTAATATATTTGTTGTCATTTCTCAAGAATAAAGAAAATGTATAAATCCATTTTCTTATGTTTAGATTTTATTAATATTTCCAGTCGTCACTTTATAAGAACAATAAATATTACCGAATGATTCAAAAGTCTATAAATAAAGGTCATTAAATAAAAAATCTATAAGTAAACATTACCGAGTGAGTCAAAAGTCTATAAAGTTATAGCGGTGTCAAAGGAATAACCGTTTTTTTTTGTTACACCATTTTTTTTTTAAGCGAGCACGAAAGTTAAACAATGTCCATGTTAGATTCCTATGAGTTATGAAAAAATTGCAAATCATTTAAATTTTGTATTTAATGGGATTCTCAGAAATATGACCTGGTCTCGATAAATATCTATACCTTTTTTCTGAATTGTCACCAATCATTAGTCATCGATTAATCTTTTTATGTGTTAAATCCCTGTAGGATGTAAGCGATTATAACTCTCTACAATTGCCTGTCTTTTGTTGCTCTAAGTAATTGTTCCCGTTCTGATATCCATTCATTGCTCCTAGATGACAGCCTTTACACACCTGGGAAGGTTAATCCTTTCAGACTTCGCAGTTTCTCTTTGTATAGCGAACCGGTACCGCCAACTTGGGGCAACAACAAAGTTGATTCTCAGTTTTTAAATCTTTGCCCCATAGTGTTTATTTATATATTTTTTATAAACCATCTGGATCCATTGTTAAAAAAGGTTACTCGTTGTTTTCCTCTGCTTTTCTTGCTTCTTACAGTATGTCCTATAAGAGTCAGATTTTCCAGACTCTCTTTTCTAATTGTTTCAGAAATTTCTATCGTCTTTTTCTAATTGCAAGAATATATTTCCTCGCAGTTCCTGAAGTCTGAGTTAAAAAGACGAGATAAAATTAGTGAAACAATTTTGATAACTTTAACATGCAAAATGAGGGTTTGAAATTCCGAGTCGTGATTAAAACGTCATATAATATATATATATATATATATATATATATATATATATATATATATATATATATTGTTTCGTCAGGTGTTATTGATATGAAAATAGAACAAATTTTTGAAAATCTATTTAGACAGTAATAATACACGAATTATATGAGCAAAAGACACACACACATATATATGTCATTAGATAAAGATTATATTTATATTCGTAATTTTTTTGCTGACATACTTCGTGGAATTATTGTTCACATAGAATTATTACAATAGCTTTTTTCTTTTACGCTTATCATATCAATAACACCTGACTTATCGATAGCATTCAAGTAACGCAACGTATCTATGAAGTCAGTAAGATTCATTTTTTGACACGGTTCAATGTTCGACACGAAGAGATTTTAAGGTTTTAGATTATCATTGATATTTCGATCTCTTTCAAAAAATACGGTAAGAATCAAACGGCAGCCAAAAAGCTTAAAATATCTGGCTGTGATATATCTAATTAGGTATGTATGCCCCCCATATATATATATATATATATATATATATATATATATATATATATATATATAGTTGTGAGTTGTGATAGTTTTTACTGCAAGATTGTTGCTTTTTCAATAGTTTTGCTGATAAAAAGTTCTCCAACTGAGCAGATTCAGTTAAAGTGACAAATTATTTGCCTTAAAACTATATATATGTTGTGGCCTGTTAGGGCCAAGAAGAAAGACATGAAAAGAAGAAGGTAGGTCGAACCAGTGTACTGGAATAACAGAACATATATACAAAATAAGAGTGTTATTAATCAGCAGATAGAAGTATAAGACCAAAGTCTTTTCACGAGAAACTTTCAGGCAAATATTATGCATAATAATATGGATCCAAAATGCAGGTTTTGTGATAAACACCAAGAAACAATAGACCACCTAATCTCAGGCTGTTCTGTGCTTGCCCCAAACGAATATAAAAATCGCCACGATAGAGTTGGGCAATATTTACATTGGGCAATGTGCAAACATTATGGAAAAGCTGTAAACAAACACTGGTATGAACATCATCCAGCACCGGTTACAGAAATAGAAGATGTAACCATTCTATGGGATTACACCATCTACACAGACAGAAAAATTGAAGCAAACAGGCCAGACATTATTGTTAAAAACCAGAAGGAGAAAACTTGTCTATTAATTGATATGGCTTGTCCAGCGGATTGTAACATAGCAATCAAGGAATTTGAAAAACTGTCAAAATATAAAGACCTGGAAATTGAAATAGAAAAAATGTGGAAATTGAAAACAAGAGTTGTGCCAGTGATAGTAGGTGCACTTGGAATGATAAAAAATGGAACAAAACAACACATTGAAAGAATCCCTGGAAACCCCAGCTTAAGAGATATACAAAAAATTGTATTATTAAGTACAGCCCACACACTAAGGAAAACGTTATCTATGTAATGCTGGGGATGATAGGGAGGATAGAAAAACATGAAATGGAGTCATAACAACACGCCACTACCTGCCTTAGGTCTCCCCTCAGACTTGGTTGGTAGTGAGACCAATGCAGAAATCGAAATATGATGAAAAATGACATAATAATAAAATTTGAAATTTAAATTATAAAAAAATTAATAATTTTACAAATATAAAATATTAGGGAACCAATTTTTAAAAGCGGCTTATAATGTATAGAGCCTTTAACGGGAATTACATGAGTATTATATGAAAACATTGAAGGGCCGTTTTAAGGGCTTTTCATTATAATACTCTGTTAAATTCTAACATTGAGTTATCATTGGATTACGATACTCCGTGGAATTAACCTTTCAAACTACCAAGGATACTGCTTATATTTAACAATATATGTTTAAAAAATTATCTGCTGCCTTGATCCACTTATTATATATATATATATACTTTTTTTTAATCATATCACCCCAATATATGTTAAAAGTGCATGTATATAATTATAAATATCAATATACATATATACATATATATATATATATATATATATATATATATATATATATATATGTGTGTGTGTGTGTGTGTGTGTGTGTGTGTGTGTGTGCAATTTGTTATATATATTATATTGTTTACATATTATATATGCGTGGTACTTATTTAAAAGCGCTCAATATCAGTGATAGAGCAGACATATTCATATAGATAGGTGTGAGTTTGTAACCCTGGGTTTCACGCTTTTGCGATCGTCAGACAAACTGATTAATTTTTTTTTAAAAATTGGTTATATTCGTGTATTTTTATGGCGGTACGAAAAGCCAGACTATCCACACCTATCATATGATTATAGTGCTGAAAGCTTGTGCAGAACCAACGACTCTGTTAAGAGCTGAATACCGAGAAATGGTACACATTATGCAACTACGTCCCCAAACGACCCATTGCAGGTTTTGAATACAGGGTTGTCTTACTCCAAAACGGGTTGCTACCAAAGCTATAGGACCCAGTCTATACTGTTATCTAAACTTATTTATAAATGGAACTTTGTGTGTGTGTATGTGTCTGTGTGTGTGTGTGTGTGTGTCCGTTACCTATAGACTCCGAAACGGCTGAACCGATTTTCTTGAAAATTTACACAGTTGTACTATAAGCATTTGCGAGTGTTCTTAGCTAGGTTTTGTGTCGAGGTACCTCCGATAAATATCGAAAATCGATAATCGAAAAAATTGGGTTATAGAAGGAGTGGTTCGATTTTAATTAAATTTGATAGACTCATAGACAAAGACATAAGAAACGATATTCAGAAGTTTCAAGGTTGCAGTTCTTACAATAGTGCAGAAAATCGATAATATATATATATAAAAGGCAAGATGTTTGTGTGTGTGCGTCTGTTTATCTGTCTGTATGTCCTTTATACAAATCCACAATTTTCATCCGATTCTCACCAAACTTCACACAAATATTCTTTAGGCTGAGTCTGAGCTCCAGGACCATGGATTAGTTTTAAAGCTTTCATTACACCCGAGCAACGCCGGGCTATACTGCTAGTTTACTCGTAAGTGGGACGGGTTAGAAGATACGCATCCGTACCTAATATATAAGACTATCCCAGGTAAAATTCTAACAAATATTTTGAACATATAGTTTCTCATGGTTTAAAATTTTCTCAGTGAAAGTAACGGTTTCCCATTTGCTTTTATCCTCAGCATTAAATAATGAGCAGGTTTTAGTCTCAGTTACTATTCTCTCATGAAATACTTTTGAACATTGTTGTCAGGATCATGAAAGTTTTCGGAAGGAAATACATCATAGTTTTTTAAAAGCTTTACTCAATAACACATTTTAGCATTTGCTTTTCTGTTTTATGATGTTTAAAGTTGTCAAAATATAGCTTGCAGAAATTCTTTAACAAATATCTTTATATTAGTTTCCGGAATGCATTGTTTTAGTTTAAAAAAGCAAGACTTAAATATATTTTTCAAGTATTATACGGTAACTTTTTTATTTTTCAAGCTTTATACGGTAACCAAGAAATCAGCGCTAAATGTTTTGAATTTTTAAATATACTTTATCATAGAAACATCATCTTCTTCACTTTACAAATAATGTATGTGAAAGTAACGAGTATAATATGATAAAACTGTGGAATAAAACCTTCAAATATTATCAAAATTATTGTTCTTCTCAATCTCATTATTTTCCCCAAAGTATTTTTATTTCTCATCAATTAGTATTTTCGTAAAAAGTGAAATAATTTTTTGATTGATTTATACAGTTATATAATACCAATATAATACCTCTTGGTATTGAAGGTGGATATTGACGTTGTGGATATAGATGTTGGTTAGTTACGTGACTTGACCCAAAGAGTCGTAAGTTCAATACCGGGCTACAGCAGTGCTGAACAAATAACTTAGGTAGTTAAGTTAAAGGGAGATAACTAAATGGCTAGTAGAAGTGGCATAGCACATGGAATGAGAATGATATAACCCAGTAATCATAATAAAGGGTTCGGTTCGAAATTCCCAGCTCCTGAGGAAGACCGAAGCGTACAACGCCAGTAACGTTGTAAACATGGCAATAAAGATAAGGACAACAGTCCGAACAATGTAAATAGTATGAATATCTATCTATCTATCTATCTATCTATCTATCTATCTATCTATCTATCTATCTATCAGTTCGTAGCCTAATGTTGAAAATCATTTCATTTTTGTAAAACAAAAAAAAATCATCACTATCCCCTTTAGGTTACACTATTTACATTATTCGGACTATTGTCCTCATTTTTTGTTGCCATTTTTAGGATGTTTAGGCCATTGTATGCCCCGGCCTTCTTCAGGTGCTAAAAATTTCGAACCGAACCCTTTATTATGATCACTGGGGCATATCATTCTCATTCCTCGTGTGAAGCCACTTCTGATAGTCATGAGCTATCACTCTTTATTTTAACCCTCTAAGATATTTGTTCACCACTACTGTAGCCTGGTATTGAACTCAGAAATGTTTTTGATCCAGTTAATGTAAATAGTGTAAATACTACCTCATCTCATAAGTATAGACAAATACCTCTTTAGGTGAATCTTTCAATGGCAAATATCCATCATGCAGATTGAGCATTATTCTGTAAAAATTCAGATCCAAAATAACAACTGTTTTATTAGATTGTTCGAAAAATAATCTCCCATTATAAAATCAACTTTTATTCCTGAATTAATGGACTTAAATTAGTTAAAATAGAAACACTAAATATCTATACAGTTCTGCAATCGAATTACAAGGTTATTTATGCCTTTACCTAAAAAAAACTAAAGGTTTGGACGCTAAAAAATCTTTGAATGAATGCAGTTTCTGTATATTTATTTACAACAGAATACCTTTTGGATTAAAAATGGTCAATTTGCTTGAAAACATAGTAATCAATGTGCAAGAAATGAGAGGAAGGTGATGGGTGGGGCAAAGTCTCGTATCCAGTCTGCAGTCATCCTGGCAACATGTGTCCGAGCATTGTTCTAAAGAAAAATTGGAGCTCCTTGCATTTTGCTTAACTGAATGAACATTTCATCAAGTTGCTGGCATTAAACTTCGGTAGTGATGCTCTGGTTAGAGTCCATAAAGCTGTAATGGATAACATCTATGTTCGAACAACCAGACAGTCGCTATAACCTTCCGTTGATGTAATTTCGGTTTGGGAAAGTGTTTGGGTCCCTTATTATGAGGAAGCCATTGAGCAGATCGTTTACGATTGTCATAAAGGATCCATTTCTTATCACAAGCTTTTATTCAATCAAGAAATGGATCATTTGAATTTTGTAGATGAAGCATCAAACACACTTCAAAATGTCAAACTCTTCACTGAGTCTATGCGGGATCCATTTATCCAGTTTCTTCATCTTGCCAATTTTCTTGACATGGTCCAATATTGTTAAAACATTGACACTTATAATCTGAGATATTTCTCTAACACTTTCATATGGGTTTTGTTTGACTAGTGTTTTCTATCTTGATTGTCATTTACAAATAGACGTACTTTACCGCCTTGTTTTTCGAGATACGTATCCCCACTGTGGAACTTTAGACACCAGCGCCGTATTGTCCGATCAGAATTGAATCCTTTACCATATGCTCTGTTAATTTTGGCAGCAGTTTGAGAACCACTGTGACCAAGCTTGAACTCATGCAAAAT
Organism: Ascarosepion bandense; assembly: GCA_037127315.1. Classification (NCBI taxonomy): domain Eukaryota; kingdom Metazoa; phylum Mollusca; class Cephalopoda; order Sepiida; family Sepiidae; genus Ascarosepion; species Ascarosepion bandense. Next base: position 809,471 of record JBBBDQ010001827.1, on the reverse strand, counting down.
GAGTAAACGCCCTTCTTTTTTAATGCTCAAGATGAGGCGTATAAAATGTTCTAAGTTAAATTGTGAGAAATGACACTTTAATCATTAGAAATGAAGATTATATTTTTGGGAAACTATTATAATAATGTATTAGGACACAAAAGTTTTATTCTAAAATTGGGCATTATTTTTCGAATAACTTAATCGCATCTACCTCGTCAGGAATTGTCGGGCTGAATTGGGAATAGATATTGTATTATTTACATTGTTCGGACTGTTGTCCTTATATTTATTGTCATATTCACGACATTCTGGTCGTTGTATGCACTGGCCTTCTTCTAGTGAATGGAATTTCGAACCGAACCCTTTATTTCCATCACTGGGGTAGATTGTTCTCATTCTATGATCCCCTTCCGATGTCTTAGTTATCTCCCTTTATCGCAACTCTCTAAGTTATTTGTTCACCACTGCTGTAGCCAGTTATTGAACTCACAACCCTTTGGGTCAAATCACTGAATCTAACAATTTTATCTACTGGGTTCTGTGTCCTTGAAGCCGAAACATCGTGAATATGACAATAAAGATGAAGACAACAGTCCGAACAATGTAAATAATATAAATATTACCTCATCTCAAAAATATAGGCAAATATTGAAAAGATATTGATAATAAGTTTACCTTCACAGTAGTATCAGTCTAACTCTCCTCTTTCTCTCCCCCTCCCTCTCTTTATCTATCTATCCCTCTGTCTCTGTCTCTGTCTGTCTGTCTGTCTTTTTTATCTATAAAGCCGTAATAATCTTAGTCCACTTTTGTTAGGAATTATAAAAAGTGTAAGTTGGTTTTCAAGATACACTACCCCCCCCCAAAAAAAAAATAAGTTTCATTTCACAAAATCTAAACCAGCCATAGAAAAAAGAATTATTTGAAATGATACATACACATCTATACATATGCATCATTGTTTGTACGACAACAGAAATCTTTTATGGAGGATGAATGACTTCAGACGGCTAGAATCTTCGTTTCTAGATTCTTCTTCTTCTTCTTCTTCTTCTTCTTCTTCTTCTTCTTATTATTATTATTATTATTATTATTATTATTATTAATCTTTCTTTCTTTCCTTCCTTCCTTCCTTCCTTCCTTCCTTCCTCTTCTTCAGTCTCTGTCAGAAGAACAAATCTCAGCTTCAACTTATTTTGGATTGCATGAACATGCCTGGTCACGTGATCCTGTAATCATGTGAGGCGCCAATCACTATTTACAGATTCACAAGCGAGATAGAATCTTTTATGCCCATATCCACTCGGCCAATGAGATCAAACGTACAACACGTCAGAAAGCAACATGTATTTTTTGTTCTGTTCTCTTCTGTATTGTAAGGAAAATAACTGAAAGCAAACCGACAGCTATATGACAAATCTTTTCCCTATAAATTGTCATCTATCTATCTATCTATCTATCTATCTATCTATCTATCTATCTATCAATCTATCAGTCTGTAGCCTAATGTTGAAAAATCATTTATTGCTTTGTAAAAAAAAAAAAAAAATAAAGGTAATTTATTTAGTGGCAAATATCTTTAATACAGATTTGAGCATTATACTACAAAAATCCAGGTCAAAATAATAACTTTATACGTGTTAGTTCGAAAAATAATGTCAGATTTAATTTTTATTCCTGAATTAATGTATTTCAACAGACAAAATTAGGACACTGAATATCTATACAATTCTGCCATTGAGTTACATGGTTATTTATGCCTTGATAGTATTTTGGAATCTATAATTAATAGTGAATTAATGTGTTTCAACAGTGTTTTAAATCAGTCAAAATTGGGACACTGAATGTTTATAAAATTCTGCCATTTAGTTACAAGGTTATTTATGCCTTTATGGTACTTTGGAATCTATGATTATTAATGAAATATTGTGTTTCAACAGTGTTTAAATTAATCAAAATAGGAACCCACAACACTTGTACATTTATATCGAGTTACTAGGTTATTTGTGCCTTAATTGGCTTAAAATATCTATCTATCTATCTATCTATCTATCTATCTATCTATCTATCTATCTATCTATGAGCGGATAATGGATTTGTGTTTTTTGCTAGCATCGTGTGTTTTTTCTTTTCTTTTTCAAAATCTCGATTCAATTTTTGATAAATTCATGTTCAGGAAGTTTAATTAGTGAATAATAAACTATGCTTGTATTCAGTTTAAGAATCTGGACAAACAAGCCTAGACGCATATGTTTTATTCTTACGTTCTAGTCATTAAGTGCCCGCTTCACAACAACAACAGCAATAATAATAATAATAATAATAATAATAAGAAGAAGAAGAAGAAGAAGAAGAAGAAGAAGAACAAGAACAAGAACAAGAACAAGAACAACAAGAAACTCGTAAACGGAAGATTCTAACTATACATTCTAGTTTTCATCTTGGTTGGTGTAATGTAGATATCTCCAAAGTTTCTCTAAGAAATGAGCAGACATGATGAAAAAATGCTGCCCAAGACCCAATAAAAACAAAGTTTTATTGTCAAAATCTTTGTGTTATTATTTAAAGGAAAGTTCACAAGATTTTTAAGCAAAAATAATTTTTAAAAAACCTGTTTTCTTTCCGATATGTTAGTTAAAATCTTGTTTTCCTGGCTTCGAAATGGGACCATGAAATTAACCATTTTTAACAGTGAATACACACTGAATTTAAATAATCGTCTGATTTAATTAAACTTCCAGATCTTATTCAGAAATTAATTAAATTATTTCTGAAATTCGTTTTTAGAATATCTTGATATATTCTTTTACATATTTTAGCGCCTATTTCTTTAATTTTATGAAATTTCGAAAGATTCTTTTTTGTAGGACTTAATATATTAGTTATAAGTACAAGTCGTCCGAGAATTTAAATAATAATAATTTTTTAGTCAAGCAGAACCTCAGTTACAGATAATATGCTGAGTCGTGAAAAAAAACCCAAAACAAAACAAAAAACAAAACAAAAAAACAACAACAACAACAAAAAACAAATCAATAAAACTAAGGTATTATTTAATTAAAACAGCTTTAAATTGCTTTTAGCAATAAAATATATTATGGGTTTATGAAAAAATTCGATAAATAATCAATAATTAAATATATATATATATTAATATTCACTGATTAAGGTTTTAATCCTTAATGAATTACTTTTATTCAGTTATTAAAAAAAAGTTATACCTGTCTGGTGCTGAGTTGTCAAGGTATTGAGTTGCACCATCATTCAATCATCGGTGTTGAGTTGGTGATGTTGAATTATCCCTTCCCGGTTTTTCTACCTTTTCTAAGGTTCCTTCCTGCCGTTTCATCGCTTATACAAGCTCAGCACGAAAGAGGCTTTGTAATGTCGAATTATGAGAACGGGTTCTTCCGCATCACAAAGGATGGTTCTTATGACAATGGTTTTCTAAGTGTAGCTTAGATGTTGCACAAGTCCGAAACTATGGGGAACCCAGGGATGATCGAACTCACTACTCAGTCGTACATCTGGTCGGGTGCCCCTGCTATTATCCTCGGGGTTCTTGACAAAATACAACGGAGAGTCTGTAATGTGATCGATACCGACTTGGCTGACCGGCTGCAGTCACTCTCTCACCGGCGTGACGTGGCTTCCCTGTGCCTATTCTATAAATACTTTTACGGCTTCTGCTCCGATGAACTTAGATCACTGGTGCCCCCTAGGTACGAATTTGCACGAGATACTAGATTAGCAACTTTTACAGTGAAACCGATAAAATGTAACCGCAATTTCTACTCCAATAGCTTCTTTTCTCGCACTTTCTGCTTGTGGAATTCCCTTCCACATACTTGCTTCCCCGACAGCTACAATCTCCAGGAGTTTAAATGTAAGGTCAATAGACACCTCCTAACACACTAACTCACATCCATTCTCTCAAACACTCTTCCTATGTAACTCCTTACTCGTCTATCACCCTCCTTCTGACATTTCCTATATCTAATCGCTCTCTCAGCACCTTCCCCTATGTAGCCCCCTGCGCTATAGTGGCAGTGGAATGCCTTGCTTGGGGTGAAATGATTAAAAAAAAACGACAAGCTTGCTAACCACTACACCAAAAGAAAAGCCCTGGTTTTTGTGATGTTAAACTGGGGAGTGATAAAATCCAGATGCATAATGCCTTCTCTTACTGGCCACATTTTCCAAGCCCTCCTTTCTCAATATGTGTCCAAGAAATTTCCGCTGTTTTTTCTTGATTCTGGATTTAAGTTTACTTTCTGTTGCTATCTACTTTAAGACTTCCTCGCTGTTTTCTCGATCCGCCCATTAAATTGTCAGTATCTTTCTGTAAAACAACATTTTTCTTCTTCTGTATGTGAAAACCTGAGGCACGATGCTCTAGTCGTACTACTAAATAATTCTCTCCCATATGTAACCTCTCGAAAAGATATTTCTAGCCTTTCTAGAAAAAATTAAACAGTTTAGTATATTAACTTTTCAGCGCGTGTTTACATAATGTTCCATTAAAAAATTGTTCGTGTAATCCCTTTACCAGGCGATAAAATTACAGGCGGGGCATCTAGTCATTGCTCATGACGTCATCTTTGGTTTGATCTTAACAACGCAATAATTTGATCAACAGAAGCTCACTTTAATAATATAACGCCACGTCACTGTAACTATTTCAATATGCGATTTCAACATACGATTTTCAACTTGCGATTTCTCTTGAAAGAGAATTCTGATGCAACAAGTATTTTGTCTTAACTCTTCATATTCTCACTAATCTCTTCATCTTGCAATTGTTTTGGTTGAGTATCCAACCAAAATCAAGCAAGTGAAGCAATTTAAGTATCTGGTATGTGTTTTAACAGGGGGCGGAAAGTGCGATACTGAAATCCGATGGCGCATTGGGATAGTCAAACATGTTTTATAAAAGCTAAGTAGAGTATTAAGAAACAAGAAAACTTCTTTAACCCGAGAACACTAACCATGGGTATATACTATCCAGCGCAAATGACGCCATTTTAATTCTAATTTAATTACAATTTTCAGTACCTGATTTTCTTACCTAAATAATGTTTTTCAGTTCCTATTAATGTTAACTCAAAGTACAAAGTTTGAAGTGCCTGCATGTAAAATATTTCAAATAAACATTTATATTTAATATTTTTTGATATTTTCAAAATCGGGTATGTTAGTAGTGATGAAACTTTAATTAATATTCCAGGGTTAAAAAGAAATAAAAAAAGTACCGAAATATTATGTGATGCCTGTCCTTCTGTATGGCAGTGAATGCTGAACATTCTCACTGATGAAGAAGCGACTTGAAGCAGCAGAAATGTGGTTTTATTGAAGGATACATAGACTGAATATGTTAGCAACAACGAAGTTTTGTAAAAAATGGAAAAAAAGGGTTCTTAAACTTAACATCAGGAAGAGACATCTGAAATTTCTATGACACATAATAAGGAAAGAAGGCTTGGAGAATTTGATACTCACAGAAGATTGAAGGCAGAAGGGACAGAAGAAAAACGTATTACATATTTAGTGAGCGTGACTAAATGAATGTCGGAACAGGGTTTGGAAGAGATAAAAACAAAATTTAAGAGCTACAAAGAACAGAAAATTGTAGAAAAACTTAATCGCCTACCACCTGAGAGAACACGGCATATAAAGAAGATTCGACGTCTAATTTGATAATGTATCAAAATTATCTAAACCGTTCCATTACTACAAATCACCTTAAATTCTTGATTTACGTTAAATCCGAATTATTTTCTTTTTCGTAAAAAAGAACTATCAATTGTTTTGCCAGTGTTAAATTTCTGACGCTTCTATCCCACTGCAATTCAGTCAGTTAAATGCCATACGTGATACACACTTTGGGCTGAAGATTATCCCGCAGTAGGTTGCCATTACTTTCTGCGGTAGACTGGTTGCCACCCAAGGCTATAGAACCCAATCCGTCCTGTTATTTAAGCCATAACTGGAAGGAAGTGACGGATTAATACCTTTTCCAAGGGTATTTGTGCGTAAGTGAATGCAAGGAATTCACTTACGCACAAATACCCTTGACAAAACTACTCAAGATTAAATGTATACACGAGGTCTTATAAAAAAGTATCGAAACTGTTTCTAATAGTAACGAATCTAAAGCATGTAGAATGAAGCCGCTTTGTCCAGATTGATCTTTGAACTCTGTCTCGCATGCACACTGTTATAACGTTTTCACTCAGTTTCATTGTTTATAGCACTACTTGGAAGTAGGCTGTGGTCGTTTCACCACACTACAGAGTATCTATCCGTAATCATAGCTTGTGCAGCCAATTTTGGCCAACATTCCTCAGGTTCGACAACCACCATATTATCCATATCTAACCCCTTGCAACTTTTCCCAATTCAAAAATGAAATCCTACTTCGAAGGAACAAGATTTCAAAATGTCCAGGAAATATTAAGAGAATGCGACCAGGTAGCTGCTCACTATCCCCAAAAATAAAGTTCCCGGAATGCTTCTATCAATGACACCTGTTTGCACCAAATCCTTTCACGACACTGAAACTTATTGCAGTATATACCTCTGTCTAAAGATGTACGCCATATCAAGAACAGTGTTTAATGAATATTTGAAGATCATCTCATCACCCACTGGATATATTGAAGATGGGAGAGACAGCGGTAAACAACACTTAACTTACCTAATTAGCTTGAGTAAATGTTTGCCAAAACAGGAATTTGAAGATATAGAAAAAAACTTTAATAAGAGCTACAAAGGAACTTATGGAGACCCATGATCACCTAAGAAGAAGAAAAGGAAGAGGAGGAGGTTTGTTTTTACATAAAATTATTATGTAAGATTATTTACAAAAAAACTATTACGTAAGATTATTTACATAAGTGGAATAATCTAAAATTAGTCACAGAAAATGAAATAATCATAAGAATTTGAAATTAATCAGCGAAAAAAATTCATTATCAATTAATTCACACAAATATCAACTGAGATTTTTAGAAATATGAGTACCTGACTGAAATTTTTTATGTCTTATCTACACATTTTTTGAGTTTTTTTAAAATTCGACACATATTTTGTATTGTAAGAATAACGAACCAACCTGAATTTGATCTCGACTCTCCGATTTCTCATCGTGATCCGCTGTTCATTACACCACCAAAGAGACGTAAAAGAAGAAAGTCAGTGATAGTGATGAGGGAGCCGTAAAAATGGTCAGTGTGCGTTGCTTTTGCAAGGAGTGTTTAAATGCTGGGTTACCAAATATCGGCTGTTTTAAAGCAGAACATGGAATCTCGCCTGACTCTATTGATTGATTTCAAAAGATATGAGCTGGTTTCTTTTCGTTTGAAGAACTTGTATTGACTGACTCCCTATATAAAAGGGTTACTTTACAAGCAGCACTCGTTCAGAATGTTGTCGATCCCACCAACTTCCATACTCAATTGATAAATGGTCCTTTCTAAGAAGAAAGAATAATGTTTTGTAATGAATGGAGAAAATGCCCAACATTTTTCTGTTTTTACCCCCCCCCCCAGCCCCAGATATTAATATTTTCTACGAAAACAGAACAAGATAAACTATGTTATTTCTTTACAACTTAGATACAATTAAGACTGCATCAGTCAGTTTGTCTCTTTCGATATATGACTAACTAAACAAGATTTTCCTGCGTTAGTTTGCTATTACTTTCTACAGTAGGCTGGTTGCCAAGCAAGACTATAGAATCCAATCTGTCCTGCTACTGAACCCATAGTTGGAGGGAGAAGAGATGGAGTAATACCTTTCCCAATGATATTTGTGCGCAAGTGAATGAAATGAATTCCACTGGAATTCGAAATCAGCTCTCCGATTTCTCATTCCAAGCCGATATCTATTACACCACAACACACATCAAATACTTGTAAAAAGACCGAAGTAAATGATAAGTTGTGCATGTAATATGACAATTATTAATATATTCAACGATTATTGTTTTGTTTATTCATATTTGTACAATTTGAAAATTTCAAATAATACGGACATTGCCTCGAAAATAAGAATGAAGTTGTTGGTTGATTTCTTGACTGACCCATGATTTAGAGCCTACAGGATTAGTGGAACTGGTCTATTTACGCTACGAATTAAAACATAATTAGATTTGTCCCAGCTCATTAGAGTTTCGTCTGTTAATCATGCTTGCATGTCATTAAGAACGCGAGGTTCAAATTATTGGCTAAGAGCGCACTGGGGTAGAAATTATTCAACAAACTTATGTAAATTCCTTTGAAAAATTTATTGCTTAACTAAACCAGAAGATTTGAGTTAGGCTGTAAGTTGAGATAAATCATTTAATTGTTCACGAAAAAAATGGAAGATGAAAGAATCGGCGAGGAAAGGAGAAAAGAGTTAAGGAAAGAGAGAAGAAAATGTAAAAAAAAAAATGAATGAATAGAGGAGGTGTTTGAGGAAAATAAAGAAAAGGCGAAATTGTACGAAACAGATTAGAATAAATAGGATAACTATAACAAACAGAGAAAGAGGAGCAAGAGAAGGGCAAAGAAGTAGATCGATTATAGGAAGAAGAAGAATGCAAAACAAATGCTGGTTGAGGGCCGGATTCCAGATCGATTTTCTTGTGACTTTTTAAACCACTTGAGCTTTTGGCAATCTTTTCACATTTCGGGTACGAATAACTGCTTTCAATAAGGCAATGAATTCTTATTGTCATGTCGGAAATTAAGCCAGAACTTGAAAGGCAGGTGGGATTACAAAGATTACACCTTGTCATTCACTGCAGCTGTTAAAGCCAGATCATCCCTTTTCTCTTTTCAGTTGTTTTTTTCTTAAAGCAATTCACTCCAAGCAAGGCGATAATGCATTAAGAACCAAAGGGCTATTGGGTTTGAGTGAGAATGAAAAGATTTTAAAAGGAACCGAAAACCCAACCCTAAACAGAAAACAAAAGATAAGCTTCTATTACTGTTCAAAAGAAGAGTGTGAACCGGACGATAGGCTTCCTTTGTACATGTTGGACGTGTTCTATTTCCCATTCAGTTGCCACTTTACTGATTTTATCCATCCACAGTGTTTTGTCCTTAGCACCTGCTTCCTAACTTTTTCCAACGAATGCTCGTCTTCATTAATGTATCTTTTATTTATTTATTTTTTATTTAATCATTTCACCACAGGCAAGGCGGGATCACCATTAGTGCGCAGGGGGTTACAGTGAGAAAAAAGACAGGGTACAGAGGATATTGAAAAAAGGACAAAAGATGAACGGGGTTCAAAAGGATAAACGATGGCAATTGATGCTGCATTTAATTATTTGGAGATTGTAGCTATTAGGAAAGCAAGTAAATGGAAGGGAGTTCCACAGGCAGAAACTGCGAGAAAAGAAACTATTCAAGTAGATGTATTGGTTACACATAACTATTTCAACGGTTAAAGGGTGGGATCTAATTGCCACTCAGGTAACACGATTAAATTCACATAGACGGTGTCACGTTCCGTACGTGATACACGCTTGGGCGATCATGTCTCGAAAGAGACATGACTGACTGAGCAGAAGATTATCACGCAGTAGGTTGCCATTACTTTTTTCGGTAGACTGGTTGCCAGCCAACGCTATAGAACCCAATCTGTCCTGTTATTTAACCCATAATTAGTACCTTTCCCAAGGGTCTTTACGCGTAAGTGAAGGCATGCAACTGGAATTCGAACTTGGCTCCCCGATTTCTTGTTCCGAGTCCATATCCACTGCACCACAACGCACCACCTCCATAGAAGGGGTACCAGAGGAAAAAGAAATTGTAGAAAAGACAGAGGGGAGCCATTTGATGTCATTTACACAATTCTTTTAGCGTTTCTGCGATTTCTGCCTGGACCAGTCTTCAAATCATACCTTATCATAGAAAGGTTGCTTTGGAAAACGTTTATCGCTCAAAGAAACTATGTCTCCAGACCATGGAAGATGACTGATGATGGCCATTACTTCGATTGTTGGAATATTTACATTTTAGAGCACTTCATTATCAAGTGTATATGAATGCCATCGTAATGTGCAGTACATGCCCCAGTCAGATCTGGTGAAAGCGCTCGTGACTTTATGTAGCGGGTTTACGTCACCGATGTTACACTTTCATATAGGAGGATAGATAACACAAACGCAAGGTAAATGATTATTTAAATGGAGAGTTTAATTCCTCTTGTGACCACAAGGTTTCCAAAGGTTTTCTGATTTCTGTTTGCATTTTCACAATCGAGAGAACGCATCTGAGAAAAAGTACAGCCAAGATAAAGAGCCTATCCATGATTAAGCTGGAATAGAATATCAGCGTTCAACTCTGTCTTTTTTAAAGCTTTAAAGATTTTAAAAAAAGAGAGTTGAACGGTGATATTCTATTCCAGCTTGGTGCATAACTGCATTTATGTAGAGAAAAGTTACTCGAAATAAATACTTATAGACTCCACTTGCATTTCAACTTCTGTTTTCTTTATATATATATATATATATAGAGAGAGAGAGAGAGAGAGAGAGAGGTAGGTTGAATCACCGACTGATGTCAATTCGGTCGTGTTTCAATCCTGGCTAAGAGCAATCGGATGTCTAACCGTACTGATGAGCTGCGGATGATTATATATATATATATATATATATATATATATATATTTTCGATCCCGGCCAGAAGCAAGTGGATATGTTTAGCCACACTGATGAGCTGTGATACAGCGAAACAGGCTTGTATGTGGATGACTAATATATATATATATATTGCTGGAATCGCTTTTCAGCACATACAATCTGGATTTTGCTGTAAAGATTGTGGTATAACGTGAAGCTCTATCACTCAAATCTATGAATCATAAATAGAGCCGGGACATCCTTTTCTTTCCTTTTGTTTAGTCTTCTTGTTCCTCGATGATTTTGTGTTAGTTTTTCTCCCCGATAGAAAATTATTTTCGTTAAAACTGTCGCTCAGTAATAGCCTTACGGGCGTGTCAACGACAATGATTTTCCACTTCTTACTGAGAAATACGACTCTTTATGCGATGACATGGAATATTTCCGAAAAGACCATGGCCAGAACTTCTACAATCTAAATGATGGCGAAAATTGTTAGAGCCACAAGCAACCTACTCACGAGTCTCGATATAATTTGTGCAGAATATCATCTATTCATCTAACTAGCTTGCTACGCATAGTGTGTGTGTGTGTGTGTGTGTGTGTGTGTGTGTGTGTGTGTGTGTACATCTCATTTTAACAGACATATTTACCAAAATTACACAAAAATATCTTGACGTAGTAAATTTATTCAACAAAATCGCCATTGGCTTCAAGCGTGTCCTCGTGGTGAGTTCGGATTCTCCTGCAACTCTTGTGGGCGGTCATTTGTTTAAGTTGGTGAATGCTGTCATGATCCTTGACTTTACTTCATTTTTGGTGTTACAAGGATTTTTGTTCGTCTCTCGCTCAACTGCGCCACACACATAAGGGGATTGAAGGAGTTAAAGTGGCCAGATGTAAAGGATGATGTGGTGGTAGAAATTGTCTGACATCATAACTGGATTCTCCTTCTTGTGTGGCATGGTACAGGGTCCTACCTCCCCGAAACACTTGATGCAATATCCCGTGTTGACTCTGAGGCACACACCAACAAATTTGGGGGGTGGTTTCTTGCTAGAACGATCAGTGTAAGCTTTCCGAGCTTCCTTAACTTTGTAATCACCATTAGATCCATCAAACTCTTTCCAAATTCTGTGCACTGACACCCAAACCCTCTAGAATGTTTGTATTGGAGCTTCCAGCGCGAAAGCCAAGCAGCACAGCAAGCTGTTTCCAAACTTCTGACGGAGTGAATTGCGTAATGGTGCTCCGTTTTTCATAGGCGGTGCCCAACTGGCCCAACTACCAAGAACATGGACAAAATTAAAAATATAATATGGCACATGCGCGAACTTAAAAATATAGAAATGCGACAACTTACCCATCGCAACCAGTATTTGCCTTTATACTCCAAACTAAAGCCCTTCGGAAACACACACACACACGCACCCCCCCACATATATATATATATATATATATATATATATATATATATATATATATAGATAGATAGATAGATATTTATTCAGAAATTATGAGATGGATATGTTACAATATCACTACAAAAGTAGCTATTTTGTTTCGACATTCCTTGTGTCTTGTCAAGTGATGTGGATATTTTAAATTGAATGGTTTTCAAAGGTTAAAAACGAGCAAGACCCCTTTAATCAGGGGGGCATTATTGTATGTACAATGTGGACCAATCAGAGTAAAGCAACTTCTAATTTGGAGAATATGTGGGCAGACTAAAATTAATCTTGGTGGGCATTGGTATTAAAATTTGATTAAATTGAGATCAGCAATTATTGGTTATATCTACTTTATTTTTGTTGCGAAATTTAAAAAAAAATTAAAAAAAAGTTTTTTAGTTTAACAATTTAGTAGATTTAGAAAGTTATTCATGTTTTAAACGAGGATGAGAAAGAACGCATACATAATAAACCTACAAACATTCACACATGGAAAAATAGACGAGTATATTCACAAACACATAGATAGATAGATAGATAGATAGAGAGAGAGAGAGAGAGAGAGAGAGAGAGAGAGAGAGAGAGAGAGAGAACGCGAATTCGAATTTCAAAATCCACAATACAAACATGTTAGTATTGTAGATTTCACCTCACTACCTAGGTGTTCTATCACCAGCCGTCTTGTTATTGACAACTGATTAAATATACGTAAATGGTACTAGCAATTAATGTCAACAATAGTTGCTATATTTATGGTCTTCTATAATAAAAATGTTAATGTTCCTTCTGGGAGACCCCGTGCTTTGACCGCCTACCGGGACTTAAACTCAACCTAAACCTGAAGCGGAAACCGTACATCCGATTCCTCACTGGAAAAAAATGGTCGATTCTTTGTACCGCTCCAATACCTCATTCCTAGCGCTCTTTACAAAAGCCAGAGCAGGTCGAAAATAGAGTACCGCTGCCATATATTTTCATTTTGCAGTCTGGATAGAGTTTAGAAAAGTGTACGCGTCCTTGTGAGTGACAAATTATTTCCAACTCAATAACTCTTTTCTCACAGATGAGACATCACAAACATTTTCTATCTATCTACGTTCTTTATCACTTATCAATGTTTTTAAACTTTTCTTTCTTGGTATCTTCAATTTTTCTTTGTTTCCTTTAATCAATTGCTTGTTATCGAGTTCTCTCTTTCCTTCCTTTTATTATATCAGCTGAAGTATGTAGTTTCCAAAGCCAAACATCACAGAAAGAAAATGGTGAAATTATGGATCAGATAGTAGAGTACGTTCCGAATGGCAACCTCAGTACCATATAAGAAAAGTGATATTTCTAATAATTCAAGAAAAGTTTGGTTGGGTTACTTTGGCAAATAGATGCATATAGAAAATAGAGAGACATTAAAAAAAAAACAAGGGGTGTTGCTTATATTCACATTTAAAATCAGGTTTTACTTTTTGGGTTTAAGGTGAACTTGAAAGGAAACGCGTAATTTTAAAAATATTCGTTTGCATGATATAATGTAGTTAACCACTTCTTATTCTATTGTATATGTCTTGTGGAAAATTTTAAAATTAATTTGTTAGGTTTTTACACAAATCTGTTTATAAGGCGATTGTCTGTTTCTATCAGAATTAAGTTACTTCGTAGATCACCGATTTACGTGGCCAAATGGTTAATATGTTCGAGTCCCGCCCACGAGATTCAAGTTCAAAGCTCACCATTGTCAGGGAGGTGAGAAATTTGTGTTATAAGCCTGGTCGAAAGGACCCCAGCAGGCTGCACCGCTGGGAAACACTTAAAAAACCGGTGTAAGTGAAATTAAGTAGACAAAATTGTTCTGAGGTTGCCGAAGTTTGCAGTCATATGCCATCACTACCCGGGATTTGAGTGTACTGACTTTATTCAAAACTGTGTGCTAGGTTGTGCATTTTCTCCCCAAAGCTGTAAGTATGTTCTGCTCAATATTTGTACCCCACAAACAGGAAAAGTGTTACCTACTTGGAAAAGTGCTACAAACAATTATTACAAGACCAATGATAAATGATCTGTTTTTAGACTGAATAAAAAAAAAAGCTGTATCCTGAATTGATATTTGGTACTGTGAAAATGATAAGTCGTGGTACACACTTGAGCGATCATGTCTGACATGTATTTTCCCGCAGTAGGTTGCCATTACTTTCTGCGGTAGACTAGTTGGCAACCAGGCTATAGAATCCAATCTGTACTGCTACTCACCCCATAGCTTGGGGCATAAGAGATGGATTAATGTCTTTTTCCAGTGGTATTTGTATGTAATTGAATGATACGAATTTGACTAGAATTTGAACTCGGCTCTCCGATTTTTCATTCCGAGCTGATATTTATTACACCACAACGCACATCCATGAACAAATGATACAGATGTGAATTTGACAAAATTTATAGTTTCTTTGGAAATCTGAATTCCAGACAGTGGTGAAAGCAACAGAAAACTACTCCACTATCTTTCACAAGTATGCATGATAATTTCCAGATAAAGAAAAGGGAATGTGGAGAGAGCCATGATAGCCTATATCATAAACAGAGAAAGTTGGCTCAGAATTCAAAATCGTAGAGACAACTGGAAAGCTCTCCACTATCTTTCCAAAAAAGTTATGGTAATTCCCAGATAATGAAGAAAATAAATTTGTGAAGTGACATGATCGCCTATGTCCTGAAGGGAGAAAGACAGCTCTGAATACAAAACAGTAGAGATGGCAACTGGAAACTATTCCACTATCTTTCTCAAGAAGACGTGGTAATCTGTCAAGAGATATGATCGCCTACTTTATGTTATTAAGTAAAAAAAAAAAAAAAAAAACACAGGGTCGACGCATCTATCAAAAGGAAATTCTTTTATGTTTTACAATGAAATCAGCAAAGAATTGCTTATAATATGTTTTGTTTTGTTTTTTTGTGGATGTTGTACGGCACATAATCAATAGTTTTAAAATTACACAGGGTTCACTTGGGTTAAATCCATTTACTATAGACTTTTTAAGACGTACGTATTTTTATTCACTTTAAGATGTACCTGTTTTCCATTCTTTAAATGTGTCTGGATTTATATTAAGCTATTAGCATGAATAGTAAAAACGTATGAGTATTTTATTTTATTTTTTTACTGTTGCTTTCCCCAGAGTTTGTTATTCAGCTTTCCTTCTCTTAGATTGGTTTTCATCCAGTCTTCCCTGCTATTTAACACATGGATGGATGGAGAAGATATCGATTCATGCCTTCTCAATAGCATTTTGCGAAATTAAAACAAGAGATTTGAATTTCATTTTCCGTGCCGATATCCGCAATACTATCAACACGACAACTTTTTTTTGTTGCTCTTTGATAATAAACCTATCAACCAGAAATGCTTGCTTTTAGTAAAAAATAATCCCAGCTGACTTGAAATAATTACCCGGAAAAATATTTTTAACATTTTATTCATTATTTTTATTTTTTAAAGCGTGCATCAAAAGGAACACAGTTATATTTGAATCCGGCTCGCATCCTTGCAGTATCCTGAATATGTGGCTGTTCATAGAAACAACTGAATTGTACATTCGTTCTCTCGCTGGCCAACTGCTCTGCTTATTCGAGCACCTAATTATAAATCGCTATAAAGCATTCACTTGGCACCAAGATCAGAGAGATAGCTGTGGACAGTTTTTAAGTGGTCTTTTATGCTTTCTTCTTCCTAATAATTCTCGGTGTGTTCTTCACAGGCAAATGCATTATCAAAATTTCTCATTGCTATGAGTTTTTATGATCGTTGTTGATGTTATGTTTTTTGTTTATGGTCCCTATGATTATCGTATCAGAAACGCATCATTCTTATGACGATTATTAAGACTGTTACAGAGTTTTACTTTCCCTCTTTTTTGTCTTTCGTATAATGTAAATATTGCTCACAGTCAAACTGGCAAAAAAAAAAAAAAAAAAAAAAAAAAATTATGAATAAAGTTTGCCAATTAAAGATTCCCAATGCACTGTTTCTTCTATCTAACTGTATTTCTACACAAAATAATGGTGTCAATTATAAATAAAACCTCACTTTCAGTAAGTGTTTATATTTTATAATGAATCTCTAAACATACACGGGGAGGTCATTTCCCAGTATCTAAACGACTGGACAAATCATCCCTCGTTATATTTCAACTCCAATTTGTGTCGGTGCGCACAAAAACTGGAGGCAACGGCGCACGGTCACAAGGAAACGAAAGGTAAAATTAACACCACTGCAAGAACCAGTCAGTAAAGTACCATAAGTGATATATGACTGACTAAGCAGATTTTCCCGCAGTAGGTTGTCACTACTTTCTGCTGTAGACCGGTTGCCAACCAAGGCAATAGACCCCAATCTGTCCTGCTATTCAATCCACAGCTGGGAAGAGAAGAAATGGATTCTTAAGTTTCCTCAGGGTATTTGCGCGTAAGTGAATACAACGAAGTCAATTGGAATTCGAACTCGGCACTCCGAGTTCTCATTCTGAATATTATTACCAAATAAGTGGTTATTTATTCAGGGATTCACTTGATACGGTGTAGGTTCATGGAAGGTAAAGAGACTAAGTAACCAGATCTTTCCTTCGACTAACGAGAACTACACATCTCACCTACCGCCACTCGATCCATCTTTACATCACAACTCGCGGCTCGCAACGCAACAACAGGTGAATCAAAACTGCTGACATTTCCAGCTTTGACTTTCCCGATATGAAATCTCATAACTTCCGGCCAACTAGAAAGTTTTTACTTATCTATTTATTTCACTTCCTTCCGGTCTAATTTTAGACAGCATGTGACCGCTTTGAAAATCATATTTTTAGAGACATTAATCATCAAAAGCAAATCAGATAAAATCATTTAGAGGTCAAGTGACACTAGGTGCGCACTAATCACGACCGGGTTTAATTATGTCACATGCTATTCCTGATAATTCTTCATCAGACAATTTGAATCCATGAAGTAAAACATCTTGCAAGAAATTAATATTTAGTGGACAAATAATGGTGATTCACTTAATATTTCATTTTTTAACAGGGAATTAGGAAAGGGAAATGTATTCAGTCAATTTAATATTATATCTTAAATCAGAAATTACTTTATGAGGATAATTGTGCACTTATAAAAGCATTCACATATAAGCATACATATATACATGAAACAGAAATATTCACTGCTCTATTTTTATATTGAGCACTGTTTTAAATTAGTATTTTGAACTTTGCAATTATTTTCTTCGTTCCTTATTCATTTATATATATATATATATATATATATATATATATATATATAATGATTACGGAACGAAGAAAATAATTGCAACATTCAAAACATTAATTCAAAACAGTGCTCAATATAAAAATAGACCAATGAATATTAATTATTAATTATTATTTTAGAACATCTACAATAAATTTGCCAAACTACTATAAAATTATACATATGTTTCGACATTGAAAGAACAGTGTCTCATGAGATAGTTAATAACGGTAATAATTACCATGATAAGACAAAATTACCATCATGGTAATAATTACCATCATGGTAATTACCTGATGAGACATTGTTCTTTCAAAGTCGAAACGAAATGTACAATTTTGTAGTAGTTTGTAGTTTGTAGATGTTGTAATATAATAATTATATATATATATATATATATATATATATATATATGAAGAGAACCAACAGTTTTAGAATTTCGAGTTCTCCGACGTTTATATATATATATATATATATATATATATATATAGTAGCGAACATAAAGATCAGAACGATGTTAAGAAGAAGTTTAAATGTCAAATAACTTATTATTTTAAAGCTTCATAGAACATTTTATCAAGGAAATATAAGGATATAAAGGTAAATTATATAATTCTAAAATATAAAGCTCAATAAACTTATTTTGATAAAGTTATAAGAATAATTATATAACTTTCGAAAAAAATATGATCAAAAACATCAGAACGATTAACAAAATCATTCTATTATAATGGATACATCATATCCAAATGAAAATAGCGTTCATAATTTATTAGTACTTGATGTGAAAAATCTTTGCTTTCAATAACAGCTTGACATCTTTTGCTACATGAGCGAATTAATGTCTTGCATTCTCCCATTCTCCTTGCAAATTATCCATAGTTCTTCGACGTTTGTTGGATTCTTTTCCTTGGCTCTTTCATTTAGTAACTTTCAAACATTCTCAATAGGATTCATGCCTGGGCTTTAAGTAGGCAACTCCATGACAGTAACATACTCCTTATAAAGAAATGTCTTAACAGACTTTGCTGTGTGACAAGTCGCGTTTTCCTGCATAAATACAGCTGATTGATTAATTGCAGTTCTCAAATTACGTACATGTTTCTTCAATATCTCTTTGTATACAATTGCGTTAATTTTACCGTCTAGCCTAACAAGAGGTCTCGTACTAGCAGTGAAATCATGCCAAACACCACCACACTTCCTCTTCCAAATTTAACGCTACTTTTATTGCACTGAGACAAATATCGTTCCTTAGGACTGCATCAAACGAACCTTCGCCCGTTACAACCGAACAGGTTAAACTTTGACTCATCGCTGAAATGAACACAAGCTCACTCTTCTTCTGTCCATGTGAGGTGTTCAGTGGCAAATTACAATCGGCTCATTTGATTCCTTTTAGAAATGTAATGCTTCATAGAAGCTACTCGACTGTTCAGATTTTTTTTGTTAAGCCTTCAGGAAATAGTTTGCCTTGATATTTTAATGCCAAGGTTAGCATTAGCTCTTTTATTTTATTATTTACCAATCGATCTGTCTTCCCTTGTCGTAGTTTTCCTAGGCCTGCCAGGTGGTTTCTTGGTTTCACATGACCCAGTTTCCTCAAGTTTTCTTAAAATACTATGAATAACACTTTCAGATTTTCCCACACTCTTTGAAATATCCCCAATCGAGAGTTTATCTTCATTACGTAACTTGACTATCAGTGTTCTAAGTTCCAATGACGTCACATATTTTTTCGCCATGTTTACAATGCAAGAGTCAGCAAAGAGCCGGTGTAATTTAGTAAAATACCCGATTTTATATTCTTACCCTAAAAAATTTCAGTAATGCAAATGAATTATTAAATTTTATGGATTTATTTAATCGTTCTGATGTTTTTGATCATCTATTTTTTCGAATGTTATATAATTATTCTAATAACTTTATCAAAATAAGTTTATTGAGCTTTATATTTTGGAATGATATAATTTACTTTTATATCCTTTTTTTTCCTTATATATATATATATATATATATATATATATACAGAAAATCTATGCAAGAGCCAACAAACCTACCTAGGTATCACTCTACGGCTCGTCAGTGTAAATTGGTCCAATATACCCTGACGAGCCGTAGGGTGAAACCTAGGTAGGTTTGTTGGCTCTTGCATAGATTTTCTGTCTTTGTTGCTATACTTTCGTATTGAGCGCTTGTGAGCGTTTTCGTCTTGGTTTTTTTTTTCTTTCGTACGAGTATTTGACTTTTTGTTCATGTACTTCGTTTGTTTGTTTCTTTTTTTTACTTCCCCTCCTTTTCCCTACGAGTTCGTCCTCGGTGGGTTATTCAAGACGATCTTAAATATAGTATAACTATTATTAGTATTAGCAGAATTATTTCTGTTACTATTAATATTGTTATAATTATTATAGTTATTATATATATATATATATATATATATATATATATATATATATATAGTGTAAATGTTACGTTTATCCAAGTGCTTTCGGCTATATATTTAGCCCTTTTTGAGGATGAATGTTATGTTATTTTACGTGTAACAGAATGTAACGGGTGTATTTATATGATGTAAAGCAGTGGTATGTGTTATGTACCGAACACGGTAAGAATGTTGTTTTCTGTGTTCGTAATTGATATTATCAAGTGTACTTAACATCACATACTTTCTGTTGCGGGAAAATAACATTATTCCTTGAAAATATCAAAATGTATAGCCGAAAGCGCTCAGATAAACAAAAACACGTTGTTTTTCATTTTTAATGAAACCAGCAAAAAAGAAAGATTGTTGCCCAAATATACAATACATATATATATCAATCGCACACCTTACCAAGTTTCTGGACATGTACTTACTTGAG
This sequence comes from Ascarosepion bandense, assembly GCA_037127315.1. Lineage (NCBI taxonomy): Eukaryota > Metazoa > Mollusca > Cephalopoda > Sepiida > Sepiidae > Ascarosepion > Ascarosepion bandense. The sequence continues at coordinate 789,276 of JBBBDQ010001827.1, read as the reverse complement.
TTTAGAGGGCTTATTTGAAATATAATTAAGGTAAATAATTATTTGCCTCTGAGTAATTTGATCATTTACATAATTAGTTCCTTAGAATTTTTACGACACTAAAAATCGTTAACAACCAAGTATTTCATATAATTCACGCATCTATGTAATCACATATCTTCACGTGTGCATATTGCTTACATTATTACTGCCTTTGAATTTAAAAATTCTTCATAATGTTTATTCATTTTCTTTTAAAATGTTGTAACACTTTTCCTGATACAAGGAAATATTTGATTTTTAAACTGTAATTAAGTCCCTGATGATGAACGATGACGTTCGTAAGTACTAGGACAACTTTTGGGCGATCTTTATACAAATATAATTCCGAAATAAAAAGTCTAATCAGAAAATATGAAAAAATTCAAAAGAAAATATGTAAGACTATGTTGTCTCTAACGTTTAACACAATATGCTTAAAAGAAAAAATGCTGCCAAAATATACGTACTATATATATATATATATATATATATATATATATATATATATATATAATATAATATAATATAATTATATGGTTATGTCAATTTTTCATTGCCACATGGAAATTTCTATGTTTCGAGATTAATTCTCATCCTCAGGCAATGCTGGTGTGGTTGTGCAGACGATTTACATTTAAATGACAAATACTTTCGGTTTACTGTGAATGTATGTAGGTGTTTTGTGTGTGTGTGTGTGTGTGTGTGTGTGTGTGTGTGTGTGTGTGTGTGTGTGTGTGTGGCTAATCAGAATGGAGATTCACTTAGGGGTTGGACCCCGAGAAATTTCAGTGCTAACCAACATTTTTCCTCCTCGTTTGTTTTCTTTTTCCTTGACCCTATTCCTCTCTTGTCTGCTTTCCTTCGCATTTATCTGATCTTATCATTTTCCCTTCAGTTTTATTACATTTGATGTGATATTTCTTCTTGGTAGTACCAATCCCCTTCCCTTTAGTCTATTTGTTAAAGAAAATTATAGGAATTATATATATATATATATATATATATATATATATATATATATATATATATATAGTGGTACAACATATACGTAGTCCTAGCGAAGGAAATAATATACAGCTAAGGAAAAAATCGTTCGCATTGACTCGATGATCTCGACTACAAACGACTTATTCTTGACATCATCCTATTAGCGCAATAAAAGCAGTCAAATTAAAAAGCTCATTAATAACAAAAATAAAAAGAAAAAAAAGAATCAGTTCACAACACAAAAATAGATATTACCGTAAATTGGTAATACCAAAATATAACGATTTAAAACATAAGTTATGGTATGTAAAACTTCTGCAGTTAACGTTTAAACTAAATTGGTAGCGATAGATGGAAATCAAAAACGCCCAGCAATAATTAAATGTCTTAGAGTTGAATCTTGTACCATTTGCCAACAGCCATTAGAGAATAAATCCTCTATTCCAAATGGTCAACGTAACCATTGACAATGATAAACTCGCTAGGAATGGTTTGGATTCCAGAATATCATGCATTAGAGATTAACCTTCAAACTCTGTTGATTCCATTCTCTTTTGAGGATTTGTGGCCATCCTTTTAGGACGTGAATATGAGACAGAAATGCAGAATGCCTTAATCTCTTAAATAAAGCTTTACTGAAAGAAAATTTCACTTAAAAGCCTGGAAAATCTTATACCTTCAATGCAAAACGAATTTATTCACATTTTAGTTTTCTAAGCTTTACTATCAGTACTTACATCAATGAGAAATGAACACACAAACAGTCCCTTAATATTTAAATTAGTCAACTGTATCAATCCTATCTGGAAAAAAAATTGTAGCCATATTGGTATTCATGAAAATGAAAAATGATAAACTTTACAAAAGTTTAGGGGAATGACATCATGACAGCTAGAGAGTTCCACAGGTTTGAGGGGCTATAGGTTCCACAGAGTTCCCTCTGTATTTCAGTGGTTTTTAGCAATCATTCTGGCTGGTCACAACTTTTTTCTCGGATCTCCAGGTTTTTAGTCGCTTTGAAGCCGTTCCGGATGTCCCCACAACAATATAATTTCCATGTTCAATAGCAAGTAAATCTAGCTACCGTGAAGTTGAAATCAACAGAATGAGGCCTTTCAAGACAACAATTATTATTGGATCGGTATGATATGAAAAGAAGCATATAAATATTTGGAACAGCTTCCTTGACATCTTAAAATGTATGATTTGCAAAGAAATAAAAATCATACTTATGGGTATTTATCGAATCGTGCGTAGATTTCGCTCCTTGTGGTCACCACCATTGCAGTTTTCTCTCTGATTGCATGGTTACTCATCTTGTCGCTTGAAGACTTTGGTTGAAACTTGGAGGCAATTCATACAAAGCAAATACAAATAATAATAATTCTTGAAATGCAAATCTAAAAAATGTGGTACATGAGGACATCAGTAATTCCAGTTGTAGTCGGGGCCCTCAGATTGATGGGAAAAGGGTCCGATAAACTCATTGAAAAGAATCTTGGTAGCTCATAACTTATACAAATACAAAAAGATCTACGCACAAGTAAAGCTCACACATTACGAAGAGCTTTATGTATATAAAATGAGTGTGATATGAAGTTTTCTTTTTGTTTTTTGTGTTTTTGTTATTTTTACAAAAATGATTAGTGGAAAATGTTATGAAGCCATTTCTGAGCTTAGATCTCTGGTTGGGACCCGGAAGGAAATATTTATGCAACAGAAATCAATAATAGTAACAATAATAAAGCCCTAGACGCTAATAATAGAAAATATGCTTTCAAATATAAGCTAACAAAACCTTCGTCTTTAAAACGCGTTCCCTGATGAAAACAACTAGAGCTGGCGTCGAGTTCGAACAGTGAGCAAAGAAGCCCCAACCTCTTCAAGAACCTGATGCAAATCAAATCAGAGATATTCCCGAATTTGATGCGCTTGTTCAACCGTCAAAATCAACCAACAACAAAGTAAACACTCGACAAAATGGAACAAAGGAGGAGGAATATGCGGAAGTTATTTATGTGCATTATTTCGCAAATTCCTATTCAAATATAACAACCAGTCAAAACAAAAAAACTTACAAAATATGGAGAACAAGAGATCCCGACACCAGAACTTGTCCGGATAGCAATATACAAACAGTAGCAAAACGTGGCATTTAATCAAGGAAAGGCTCACCAACAACGAAATTACTAAAGTTAAATACTCAGTGGAGAATGAGTTCGTAGCTAATCAATCAAATGTATTCCCAAACCAATCTACTTCTGCTGCTCGTGAACCAATTAATGAACGCCTAACTGCTAAACCTGAAATTCTTGTGATTCAAGCAAAAGCGTATTAAGAGGTCATTGAAGAGGCCACGCCTCTAAGTGACCATGATGTCACTTTATTGAACGACATTTTGATCCAGTACATAGCCATCACTTGCCAACCATAACATAAAAAGCTGTAATATTAAAGTGAATAAATCCGTTGAAAAACACATCCCAACCATACGCAAACCATTAAGATAAACTGTCTGCCCTAAATAACCTAACATGTTATACTGTATCCATAGCAACTTATATATGTGGACTGAAAGTCAAGAAAATAGAAACAAAAAGGAATGTTCATAAAAAGCCAATGTGGGTTGTAAGACAAAACAGGCAAACAAACCAACATTGCTGACATTGCTTTCTTAATTGAACACAAATCGAAGAAAACGTTAAAAGAATATAGACCTAAGAGAATTCTCGCGAAATACAACCTGTCCAGAGATAACATTGGCAATCAAATTGAAATCCTTAAGCAAAAACTTCAGCTCAGTGCCAAACGTCTGACATTATATAAGAAACAAATTGCCTTCTATAGATATAAAAGTCGACTTTTTAAAGAAGGTAATAATTTCTACATAGAACTCTGTAAAAGTAACATTAAATTGGAAAACTCACGAACATACGACTCGATAAAAAGTCGGGATGAACCTGGACGCTTTAAGAAAGACGCAAACTCGATAGAAGTTCAAGAATCTATAACCAATAATATTGAAACACAAGATTTCGCAGACATCACTGCAAAGGAAGTTAGATCAATTCTAGCAAAGTCTCAAAAGTAAATATACTCTGGAATAGGCAAAGTTTCCAATTTTTGTCTGCACTCTCTTCCACATATCCATAATGCACTGGCCGATATCTACTCAGAGATCAGGAATAATCATGCGATGACTCTCTTGTGGTTAAGTGAAGGTTTAATTTACATGGATTGCCAAAACTACAGAGACAGAGATTCATCAGAAATACAAGCCTATCACATTACCAACAGTACCTACTTATTCCTTGAAGAATATAACCTTTTTCCTAAAGAACAAAAAGGATGCAAAAAAGGCTCATATGGATGCAAGGATCAACTCTTCATCAACAAGATGATATTGGAAAACTGTAAGAATTCATGTAGACACGTATGTACTGCTTGGATAGATTACAAAAAGCTTTTTGACCCATTACTAGATCATTAAAGCTCTACATATCTATAAACTTACACGTAAAATCATTGAATTTATTAAGGCAGGTATGCATTCATGGAAGACATACCTCGTAATTAACCCCACAATCTGTGATATTTAAATCAATAATATAAAGATTATCTGTTGGATATATCAATGGGATTTACTTTCATCACTACCCACCAGTCTTTTTTCTTCTGTTCAAATTGGTTCAACAATTCAAACGGGGGTTACAGATTCTACAGACATACAATTAATCTCCTCTTCTACATGAGTGACCTCAGGATTTATGCGAGAAATGTAAACGATCTCAAATACCGACTAGAGATCAGAAAAGATATCAGTGATATCGGAATGGAATTTAGCTTGGACAAGAAGATTGCTAATGCAACATGTAAAGCAAGATGACTAAGTGTAATCATACTAACATTACATCTTAGGGTCATACAACCATGTATGAAAACGTTATAATTTCTTGTAATTTTAAATATTGCGCATAAAAAATTCCCTGCCGCGTTCAAAAAAAAAAAAGAAAAGTTACGTGAGCGTTCTTAAAAAAAGGGTAAACGGTAAAATCAGTTATTGAAAATTGCCTGAAGACACCAATCATGGTAGAAACCTAGATCGCGTAATAACTCGTTTACAAATGGAAAATATTCACAAGTTCTACAATATAATTGTATTGAACACTTTTTAAGACTAATGTGCACTGGTCTAATTTTATTATGACCAAATACTGAGTAATCAATCAATCAATCAATCAATCAATCAATCAATATATATATATATATATATATATATATTGAATATATGAATTGAAATCCGACAAGATGAATAAAATAAGTAAAGAGCAGGTAAGAAAAAGTGTCTTAAATCTAACATGTTTCACTTTAACAAGCTTCTTCAGAGATTTCTTAAAGACGAATGATTTAAATTTTCTTTTAATTTTCTGAAAATTAAAAAAAAATCCAAACTTAATCAACATAGTATCTTTCTGGATATTGTTTTTAATTTTTAGAACTTTTAAAAAATTTTTATAAATCGTTCATCTTTAAAAAATCTCAAAAGAAGCTTGTTAAAGTCAAATATTTTATATTAAAGGCACTTTTTCTAACCTGTTCTTTACTCATTCTCTCTCTCTCTCTCTCTCTCTCTCTCTCTCTGTATATATATATATATATATATATATATATATATATATATAGAATCCCTTTCAATGAACTAATAAATTCGGTACAAAGATTTTCCCAGGATATCCGAAAAAATTCTAAAAAGAAATGGAAATCAAGTAACAAAACCCAGAATAGAAATCTTAACCTTATTTTGTAAGAGTCATGAAGGTTACGGTAGAAAAAGTTCCCTGGGCAGAAAGAGCTACCATAAATCTGTTATACGCCCATTCATATGCACACGAATACGTATACACATATATCCATACATATGAGCATACTTACGCATGCACACATGCACACATATACATATACACACATACACATACATTTTGAAATAGATTATAATTTATAAACACTTCAGATGATGTGTTGAGTTTTCCTTTATGTATATCATATACTCTGTGTGATATCCATTGAGCTCTCTATACTGATCTATCGCTTAATATTTTATATTACATAGATCTTTCTAGATTACCCTCGCTGTTCACGGACTTGACATTACTATAAATCCCTCATGTCATGCTCTGGGGTTTAGATTATTTTCTTTTCTTCTCTTCTCTCTTAATATACTCCATAGTAGGTGCATCAATGTATATGTTGCCGTCATTTTAGACGGCATGAGCCCACTCGTACTACATAATATTTTACTAAATATATTTTTCTGGCCGTTCAGCCGCCCAAAAATCTGAACATTTGAGCAAATATCAGAAATCTTTTGGAATCTGGAGAGTCTTCTTGGTTGATCCGAGAACGTTTCAACCGTCGTCATGTTTTATTTATTTAATTAAATGCCATACTTGATACACGCTTTGGGTGATCATGTCTCGAAAGAGACATGACTGACTAGGTAGAAGATTATCCTGCAGTAGTTGCTTTCTGCGGTAGGGAAGAGACGGATTAATACCATTCCCAAGGGTATTTGTGCATAAGTAAATGCAAGGATTCAAAATTAGGAGTAGAATGCACAAAAACACTAAAACAAATGTGACGCCCTCATATTGATAGTTTAAGTTTGGAATAGAATATTCTAAAGTGTACTTGTTACATTCTATGAAAAAATAAACCTGCAGATATCGAAATTATGTGTTACTGTCAGGGAAACAGTATATTGAAGAAATGAAAATCATTTATTTTATGTCACACCGACCTAGCAAATGATTTTAATTTTCTGTTATTTCTTTCAGTTTTAAGTATCACTGGATTTATCGAAATAAGAATGACATCTTTCATCTTATTTCTTTTTTTTTTTTCTTTTGAAATAATGAGCATGTCTACAATTCAAAGATGGTTACTCGCTGAAATTCTTGCACAGCAATATGTGGAAGGTCACGCATGCGCAGGTGTTCTCAAGACTCTGAAGTGTTTTTGAAGCCAGCAGTCGTCACAATGATGATAATAATAAGAGGTAAAAAGTGTATTTCCAGAAGTGCGTTGCTGCAGAATATATTTGAGATTTCTGTCGAATGTATTAGCAGAAATGACTGTGGTCTTTGATCAGTAGGTCAAGGCGATTAGTTTTGATTGTCCTCCCTGCGTGTATTATAAAGTCCCATAATACTGTTACAGGTCCTGTGTCTGTAACCGTGTCTAGCGGGTGTTCATACCATTTTTGTTGCAGTTACATTCCAATAATACTTATATATTTTCCATTGCAGATATTGACCCATCCTGTCATGCCAGATTTTATATTAGTTGGATGCTAATACAAGATGGTCAATTTTTCTGTTATTATGTTGTCATTTTTCATCATATTTCGATTTCTGCTATGGTCGCACTAACTACCAAGTCTGCGAGAAGACCTAAGGGAGGTCGTGGCGTGTTGTTATGGCTCCATTTCATGCTTTTTCTATCTCGCCTAACATCCCTAGAGACACATAGACAAAGTTCTCCTTATCAAGACAATTTTTTGTATATCTCTTAAGCTGGGGTTTCCAGGGATTCTTTCAATGTGTTGTTTTGTTCCATTTTTTATCATTCCAAGTGCACTTACTATCACTGAAGCGATTCTTGTTTTCAATTTTTACATTTTTTCTATTTCAATTTCAAGGTCTTTATATTTTGACAGTTTTTCGAATTCTTTGGTTGCTATCAATTAATAGGCAAATTTTTTCTTTCTGGTTTTTAACAATAATGTCCGGCCTATTTGCTTCAATTTTTCTATATATGTAGATGGTGTAATCCCATAGAATGGTGACATCTTCTATTTCTGTAACTGGGTGATGTTCATACCATTGTTTGTTTACATATTTTCCATAGTGTTTGCACATTGTTCATTGTAAATATTGTCTCATTCTACCATGACAATTTTTATATTCATTTGGGGCAAGTACAGAACAGTCTGAAATTAGATGGTCTATTGTTTCTTGGTATTTATCACAAAACCTGCATTTTGGGTCACCATTATTATGTATAATATTTGCCTGAAAGTTTCTCGTGAAAAGACTTTGGTCTTGCGCTACAAGAATAAAGCTTTCAGTCTTAGACTTTAATCCAGATGCACGTAACCATCGATGAGTATTAACTTTATCAACATTGGATTTATTAGCACGTTCTGGATATTGGCCATGCAGAGGTTTGTCTTGCCAGTGTTGTTTAATCTGTTCAAGAGCTTTATCCTTGGCTTTCATTTTCATATTTTTTGCCTCAATAGTTGGTTCTTGGCTTCTGTTTTGATTTTCTACAGAATCTACTCAATGTAAATCTTGTTTGTATTTACTGCCTTCTTTCATTATTGAATATTTTTTCTGTTTTCATGTTGTTTGACTAATTGTATCATCCAGTTCTTTGTTGTTTCTCATGTTAGTAAGCCAATAGTTGTTGTCTTGCATGACAATTCTAGCTGAATAAGACCTCTTTCACCTTTTTTACGGGGTATATATTGACGGTCGAGATCAGCCTTTGGCCGATGCATCTTATGCTTAGAAAGAAGCTTTCTTGTTTTGGAATTCACTTGTCTGATGTCGCTCAGAGTCTAGTTCAAATGTTGAAACTATATTGGGCTACTGTGATAACATAGCTATTAATGGCCATAATTCTGTTCTGAGAATTCAATTCAGTTTGTAATATTATTCGTAGCCTTCTATAGTACTCTTTCTTTACGCACTATTTCTTTCACTTTTGTATGGTGCATTTTTTCACTCTCATTTACACCTAGGTATTTGTAAGCTTCTTCTGGCTCTAAATCTTTTATTATTACAGCAGGGTCTAAGCTAATCGAGAATGTTTGTTGTAGCGATCCACGTAAAACTGTAGCTTTAGCACATTTATTCAAATTGAATTTCATTCCAATGTCTTCACTGAAGCATTTTACAGTTTGCAGAAGACCTTCCAGCTCATTATCATTCTTAGCATATAACTTTAAGTCATCCATGTAAAATAGATGGCTTATTTTCTTTTGGCCTATTTTATAACCACATTCTGTCTTATTAAGTTGACTGGTTAGTGCTATTAATGATATGCAAAATAGTAAGGGAGACAAAGAGTCACCTTGAAATATATCTCTTTTGATGTTTATTTCACCAGATTTATAGGTTCCATTTGTGTGATTGAAGTAAAGGGTTGTTTTCCATATCGACATGCATTGTTTGATGAAATTGATAATGACGGGTGATACCTTGTACATATTTAAAGTCTTTAAGATCCAGGAATGTGGTACACTATCGAATGCCTTACGATAATCTATCCAGGCAGTACTAAGATTTTTCTTTGCATCGAAGCAGTTTTCCAGGATCATCCTGTTAATAAGTAATTGGTCTTTACATCCGTAACAGCCACGTTTGCACTCTTTTTGTTCAAGCGGTAGTATGTCATTTCTTTCCAAGAAGAAATATGTCTGTTTTGTTAAAATAGATGTTCATAGTTTGTATGTTGTCGGAAGGCATGTAATTGGTCTATAGTTTTTCGGGTTATTTGTGTCACCATTCTTGGGTAGAAGAAATGTAATTCCTTTGGTCATCCATGCAGGAATTTTAGTGAGATCGTTAGCCATTTCTTGAACTTCTTTGGCTAGTTTTTATGTGTTGTATTTAAATAATATAGACAACCGTTAGGAATTTTATCTATACCTGGAAATTTCCAGTTTTGTGCTTTTTTTCAGTGTACATTTAACATCTTCTTCTGTGATTCTAACCCATGTCTGTTCTGGTTTATTTTTCATTCGTTCTATCTCTTGCGCAATCCAGTCTGCTTCTTTGTTATGTTCTTTAGGGCAAGCCCATATTTTCCCCAGAACTGTTTAACTTCTTGCACTGGGGGCGGGGGAATGTCACTTCAATTCTTTTTTTACCTATTTCTCTGTAAAATTTCTTTGCATCGGTATGGAAAATTTGTTTTGTCCGTAGACTCTTGATCTTTTCTCATAACGTCTTATTCTTTGAGCCTTCAGTTGTATTGTTTGCTTTATTTTTTCCTTAGTTGATAGGACTTCATTTTCATTTCTAATATTGTATTTTCTTTCGATTCTTCAGCCTTTTCTAGTTCTTACATTTATTCCTCTTGTCAGTTAATCGAGTACTGATAATTCGTTGTTGGATTTCTTTTACTATAATTCTTTTCCAAGGTGGATCTTCATGTCTGTGAGATTGCCTTGCTTTTAATTTGATGTTCAATTTTCTTTCTGCTGTTATTGCCGATGCAATATATATTACTTCATTAAAATTTATATGAGTGTCTTCTTCATCCAAAATTAATTTGAGTGCTGCATTGTAGAGCTTAATAGTTTCGAGGTTATGCTTTGTTGGTTGTAATTTTGGGAGCTGTTCTCGTTCCTACATTGCAATATTTTCTTTTTGACTTACATGGTTCTTGATTTCTTCTTTGGCTTCTTGTATACTATTCTTGTTTTCCGTAAAATAATTCTGTTCAATATGTTTTGAACTTGTTTTATTGCCGTTTTGTAACTGACTCAAAGTTTCTTTGTAATCCAGTATCATATGGAACAGCAAAATTATGAATAATAATAATAATAATAATAATAATAATAATAATAATAATAATAATAATAATAATAAAACTTGTCTATTAATTGATATGGCTTGTAACTTATCTATTAATTGATATGGCTTGTCCAGCGGATTGTAACATAGCAATCAAGGAATTTGAAAAACTGTCAAAATATAAAGACCTGGAAATTGAAATAGAAAAAATGTGGAAATTGAAAACAAGAGTTGTGCCAGTGATAGTAGGTGCACTTGGAATGATAAAAAATGGAACAAAACAACACATTGAAAGAATCCCTGGAAACCCCAGCTTAAGAGACATACATAAAATTGAAAATGGAGCCATAACAACACGCCACTACCTGCCTTAGGTCTCCACGCAGACTTGGTTGATAGTGAGACCAAAGCAGAAATCGAAATATGATGAAAAATGACATAATAATAATAATAATAATAATTCGAAAAACTGTCAAAATATATAGACGTGGAAATTGAAATAGAAAAAATGTGAAAATTGAAAACAAGAATCGTGCCAGTGATAGTAGGTGTACTTGTAATGAAAAAAAAAATGGAACAAAGCAACACATTGAAAGAATCCCTGGAAACCCCAGCTTAAGGGATACACAAAAAATTGTCTTGTTAATTACAGCCCACACATTAAGGAGAACTTTGTCTATGTAACGCTAGGAGCCATAACAACACACCACGACCTCCCTTAGGTCTTCTCGCAGATTTGGTAGGTAGTGCGACCATAGCAAAAATGAAATTTAATGAAAAATAATAATAATAATAATAATAATAATAATAATAATAATAATAATAATAATAATAACTATTATTATTACCTTTGCCTTAAGCCAGAGGTATTGTATTTGATCCCGTTTGTCTGTTTATTTTTTAACGGTGGTCAAGATATTTCAACACCCACTGGATAGATTCGGATAAAACTTTCAGAGATGATTGGCCTCATGATTAGCATGAACTGATTAGATTTTCGGTTCGATCAAGTATGGGATAAAGTTTCTGGGTTATTTTTTTGGTTTTATTAATAAAATTTAATTTTTGCATTTCAAATGCCAAATACCGAATTACCCCCACTTTTAATTTTAAGTGTGCATTTAATTTTGGGAGTGGTCGAGTTCATTTTTTTAATTTTCACTTTTGAGAGCAGTCATGTTCAT
>JBBBDQ010001827.1:470000-772500 GCA_037127315.1 Ascarosepion bandense | reverse complement strand
ACTTGGCAATAGATTTAATGAATAGTATACAATTCAGTCTATGGAGCATCCATCAAGCCGTATAATTACGGGTGCTATGTCCAAATCTGGAACAGTTGGACTCTACTTCTCGTCTTCAGGAACAACGATGAATAGTGCCAGGTATGTGGATATACTGCAGAAAAGACCGGAACATCCTAAACACATTCATAAGTGCACAATATTTATGGATAACGGTCCTTCATGTCGCCGGTCAATTACGTTCAGAAATTTATGAACAGAATAAATATGACAACACTCTACTGGCCAGTGAAGGGCCCAGATCTGAACCCAATTGAAACTTTATAGGAAATTGTTAAAAAACAAAAACAGTCGCTGAAAAAATCTTTCAATACTGAAGCACTGAGAGAGGCTATTGTTACGAGGATGCATTTATATAAAAAAATAATAATAATGTTTAAAAAGTTGTAGTAAAGGACTCTATTGAGTCCTACTTGTTGTTACAAAAAAGTTTTAATCCAGAAAGTAGTCGTAAAAATAAGGAAATTAGAAATAGAACGTTTGGAAGTTTGTCGAATGTTCCAGAGAATTCGAAAGGTTCTAGAAATATGCAAATTAGGTGTTAGTCCCTATAAAAACAGGTTTTGGGCACGGAGCAGTTAGTTGGTAGCAAGGTGGGCTGACCTCTACAGCTCGGGTTAAGATTCAGGATGTATATCCAGCCGAAAGAATCCCTAAGTAGATGAAAAAAAACAAAAACAAAAAAAAAGAAAACTAAAACTTGAAACAATTGATAAAAGGATGTGCTGACCTCATCAGCACCGGTTTCAATTCGGGAATTATATCCAGCCGAAAGAATTTCTCTAGTCGATGACAAACAAAAACTTGAAAGAGTTGTTAAAAGGATTTTCTGTCATATCAACCCCGGTTAAGAATCAGGGATCGATATCCAGCCGAAAGAATCCCACAGAAAAGTCTGAACAACTATAAACCTGAAAGAGAACCTCATGGAACTATCTGGGTAAATACATATTTTTGCCTCTTTCATTGACCAAGTCAATAATTAGTCTTTATATACGCATTTAAAGATTTATAGCACTTAACTTCCCCGCCAACTTAACTGGGTAAAGATATTTGACAACTTATCTTCCCCTCCTCTTCTAGTAACACTTCGCCTTACCTTCCTTTTCTCTCCTCGTAACATTTAGCCAGCCAGTCGTAGACTCCATTTTTCTAATTGAATGCAAAACTGTATATTTGTAAATATGTTTATCTAAAAATTTGTGAATTAAAAATTTGTATGTGATGTTTATCTCTGAGTTCTAATCATTTTTATTACCCCCCATAACCAGTAACACTATCAATAAATACGGACAAAAAAAAATTATGTTGAATACTGTAACAAATTTATTCTCACCATGCCCCCACCTCATTCTAGTAGATCACAAGCAAAATACTGACCACTGGACTATTTTGCTTGACGTACAAATTTGTTAATAAAATTTTGTCAGTCTCTCATAAATTATTTGTAATTGTTGTAGTTTTTTTTTTTAAGTTTAAGAAAGTAAAATTACAAAGTCATAAAATGTTGATAGGCAAAACGCTGCTAAGGATAGCCATGGTCGCCCATATCCTGAATGGGCATAGCAATAGAAGATCATTAAGAGTAGATAGATATATCTCATCCAGTTTTGTCCTATATGTAATATATCCAACTACAACTAATACAAATCATTATCGACTTCTCTGTCTTTTTCTTCTTTTTACATCTTCATTATTTTCTACTTCTTATTCTGATCTTTTTTCTTATTTCTTATTCCTTTCAAAATAATCCACACTGTAATAAATTCTGTGTTTCTTCCATGTTTGGCAATTATTATAATAGAAAAAAATACCTCTCTTCCGATTTCTTACCTTCCTGTCGACTACTATCTTAAAAAATTTAAATGCAATGTCAGTCATCATCTCCGCTCTTCCTGAATCTTTTATTGTTCTCTCTCTTTCTCTTTCTCTTTCTTTTAGTAAATTTTCTCCTCTCTTCCCCTATCTGTCTCTTTTAGTAAATCCACGAATCTTAGTGTCTTTTATTAAATTGCATGGAATGAAATGACTTTTTTAAATTCTAGTAAGCATGAATGGGTGCAATGGGTCTCAGTAGGAGAAATCGGAGAGCCGATTTCGAATTTCAGTCTGGTTCGTTATATTCACTTAAGTGCAAATACCCTTGGGAAAGGTATGATTGCACCTCTTCTTACAGTTATGGGTTAAATATGAAAACTTGTACCAGAAAATCATTATTATGCTCCCAAATTTCTTATCATTTAAAAATTTTCGATTTACCTTAAAAAGGTAAAGCAGTAAAAAAAAAACAAAAAAAAACAAAAAAAACAATCAGTCAATAAAAAAAAACAACATAAAGAAATATTCAACAGCAATAAATAAATATCTTATTAGTAAATAGGGATGATCAGGCTTTTATTTTATTTTTTTGCAATTTTTTTTTTTTGCTTTTAACTGTAGGTTACATTCTTACATGTAAGGATAGAGTTAAATGTATGAATAAAAATCCTACATTACTCAAACGTAAAGTATAATCGATGCAAATAAATTCAGAGATTTTTGTATGGATAATTTTTTCGGAGGGGTGGGCAAAATATATAAATGCAATAATTACAGCAAAAATAAACTCATAAATTCAAAACATACCGGCAATTTGGTAGACTGTTTTCGTTTCCAAAAATCGAAAAGAATGTCATCAATTAGTGAAGGTCGTGGCCATCTCCAGTTTTGAGTGAATTGATGTAATTGTCACTGATTATTGCATAAAAGTTAACGCGAGGTCATTGGGCCCGCTTCCACTGACAGCACTTACAAATCCCATTAGTTAAATTAATGTCGTTTTTCAGGGTTGAAGACCCTACCTTATTTCTGTCCCTCCCAGAATATCAATCGATATTACCAAATAAATGATTCGATGGGTTCGGTCATTTGCCATTCAAAATGCCAAGAATGTCTGTGTAAGACTAATTCGACGTTGAATAAAGTAGAGCACCAGTGGTTGAATTAATCCTTTTTTGTATATTTTATATTAAGATGTCTTTTTATCAGTTATAAATAAACATCACCGCGAAATTTTCTTCTCTTCTTTTACGTCTGTACGTGTGTGTAAATGTTGTATTTTCTAAATGTGTTAACATTTTAAATGAACATAAGATTGCTAAATAAACGAAAATGTAAGGATTCGATTTAATATTTAAGTATTCCAGTAGGTACCGAGTTTTTAATGCAAGACATCATCGCTGGTGCTACATAATCTTTTTTCTTGCCTAGAAGTCAAACAGAATTGTTGTTTGTCAAAACGAAGATGATAGAATTTTTCAATTTAAGAAACAGAAAAAAATGATTAAAAACCATTAAAATAGTAGTGAACAGTTTTGTAATATCAGTCCTCCTATATGGCAGTGAATGATGGACAATCTCATCGCAGATTCAGAAGAGACTTGAATCAACAGTAATGTAGTTCTACAGAAGGATGCTGATCATACCATGCACCGAGCATGTGAGTAACGACGAAATTTGGGAGAAAATGGGAACAAAAGGAACACTTATACTTAACACCATGAAGAGAAAGATGAAATTTTTAGGGTACACTATGAGAAAAGAGGGTTTGATGTAATACTTACAGGACAGATAGAAGGCAATAGGGACAAAAGAAAACAATGTATAACCTACCAAGCGATGGTGCAAGGTGTCGGAGAGATAACAAAAGTAAGTTTTTTAAGAGCTACAAAAGGCAGGAAATTGTGGAGAGCCATGATCAATGCGACACATAGACGAAGAAATTAGGTAATTTGCGTTCTCATAATTTCTTTGAATTTAATGTTATATCATGTTTAACATACTTTTCTAGATGTACATGTGGGTACTCTATCCATCGAGTAGTGAGTTTCTGTTAACACATCAGCTATAAATTGAATTAATTAGCTAGAAGCTTCTATCTTTTGACCACCATAGACAATCTTCCCTACCCGCCATCAGCATGGATTATGCTAAACTCTCTGAGAGCAATACACTGCGCCTCCTAGGTCCCACTTTCTCAGCTGACCTTAAGTGGAACGACTACATTGAATTAATAGCTAAATCTACTGCTTAGAAGGTCGGGTCCCTGTGTCTGGTAGAAAGTTCTCATCTGAATCCATCATGCACATTTACAAAATTACCATCCGCCTGTTCATTGAACACTGCTGTCATATCTGGTCGGGTATCCCTGCTGTTCACCTTCTGTTTCTCAACAAGAACCAAAGAAGAATCTGCAGTGTAGTCGATCCTGACCTGGTGGCTTGACTCTAGTCTCTCTCTCTCTCTCTCTTTCTCTCTCTCTCTCTCTCTCTCACCTACGAGATGTGGTTTCCCTCTGTCTCTTTTACAAATACTTTCACGGATTCTACTCCGACGAGCTTAGCTCCTTGATGCCCTCCACACACATAAATTTACTCGAGCTACTAGACTTGAAACAAGTCCCCACCCTTTTACTGTGAAAACAATCAAGTGTAACCACAATTTCTACTCCTCAGTTTCTTTTCTCGCACTTCCAGCCTGTGGAAATCCATTCCATATTCTTGTTTCCCTGATAGACACGAGTTTAAATGCAACGTCAACTGTCATTTCTGATCTCCTTGGCTCCCATCCATTATCTCACTTTAGATTTTCCACTGTGTGAAATACCTCCGAACAAAAGTGATGAAAAGAAAAAGAATATATATATGAAGAAAAATGTCATGCTTCAGAAGAATACTGTTCTTCTTCAGAATATCTTTAAAATGTCCCCTGAAGAAGAACAGTATTGTTCAGAAACATGAAAATTTTTATCTAGTGAGATAATGCTTTTATAAACCATTGTAATAACAAAATTACAATATAAGGCTCTACTTTGTACTGAGCATACTTTATAAGAGTAAAGGCAAGAAAAATGGGTTCAATCTACCTGTTTCTCCACTTTCTTATAATATATATATATATATATATATATATATATATATATACTCTATTTCTGATATTGAGCACTTTAACCTATAAGTATATTTAGAATCTTTTTCTTTTTCTATTCATCGCTTTTGTTAGGAGGTAACTCACACTGTGATAATAGAAATTCTGGCAGGAATATATATATATATATATATATATACATACATACATATATATATATATATATATATATATATATATATATATAGTAAATTAACCTAGTGAGCCAACAAACCTACCAAGGTTTCACCTAAACAGATCTTCAGGGAAGGTTGGTGCCAACCTTCCCTGAAGAAGTAGGTTTGTTGGCTCACTAGGTTAATTTACTTATTCTGCTCTGCTTACATATTGAGCGCTTTTTTGTTATTGATTACTCGTCTCGGGTTTTTTCTTTGGGCTACGTACTGGCTCGGTCCAAATCGCTTCGGCTGATGTTCATGTGCTTAGCTCTTTCTTTTTTTATAACTATTTTTTCTTTACGCGTATATACGAGTATAGTGATAGGTTTGCATATATATATATATATATATATATATATATATATATATATATATATATATATATATGCAAATCACACTTATTTACATCATCAGTTAAATGAATACTGCATATAAATTTCAATTCCTTTCACTGGACGAGGAAACAAAGAGATTCCAACAAAATCCAATTTTATGTCAAAATGCATTTTATTTGAATGAATCAATGTGCCGGAATAAATCAATTTTAATGCATTTCTGAAGAAAAATAAATGCCCAATAATATTAATAAAAAATGGCTAAATCTTTTCTATATATTAATTTTTTTTTTTGTAATCCTCTCACATTCTTCATTTTCTGATGCAATATCTCCAACTATAACAACCCTGGCAAAAGACACCAGCGTTAAAGAAATATCAAGAGCGTTAATCTCATTCGTTTTAGGTGATATACTGAGCGACTGTTGACATAAAACGGTTTTCTTGACTCGATCGGCTGGAGGTTGTCAGCCTTTAAGTAGATTGAACGGAATCAAATACAGCGTGTAAAAAAAAGGTTTAGCTGCACGGAAAGAACACACACGCACACATACACAAACACACACGCGCGTGCGCGCACACACACGCATATATAAAGAAATATATATATATATATATATATATATATATATAAAGAGGGGGCGCGAGAAAGACCTAGAAAAAGAAAGAAAGAAAAGAAAGAGAGAAACTTTAAGGCCTATGCCAGTCATACAGGTGTAGAATCTATATAGTAATAATACTTATCTAAAATGTAGATTATTTCAAAAAGATTGTCTCTGCATTTTCTACCTTTGCTCTCTTTATATATATATATATATATATATATATATATATAGGTGCTTTCTTAAAGAAGTGATAGTTATCACACACACACACACACACACACACACACACACACACACACACACACACACACATATATATATATATGATAACTATAACTTCTTTAAGAAAGCACCCACTCATTTCTATCACTTTGACTAACTGTGCACTAATGGCAATCCCGCCTTGTTAGGGGGGAAATGATTAAAAAAAGAGCGACCATGTTCACGCAGCTGACATTGCAAACCACCCTCTCTTCTGCATATCTTTTTACATGTGTCACGTTTCAAAGATTTCTGCAGAATCTTGAAAGTGTCTCTCCTCATGCACTCTCATATGCTTTTCAAGCCGGAGTCAGACCTGCAAATATTATCACAAAAGTGAGATTAAGAACCCGACTAACAAATCCGGTACTTGATAAAACAACCTACTCGCGGATGTTACACATAGGCTCAACCTATATATCTTTTTGGATCAAGGCTACTTCAGTTCAATTGTTGAACTCTTTTGACCTCAAAACGACTGAAACCACCAAAAACTAAATTATCCAAACCAGATCTATTCCCTATCTCTTTTCCCAGACTTTGACACTAAATTAAAGATTTTTCACAGTGTCTTTAACAACATCCTTGAAACGATGTTTCAGTTTTTGTTGTGTGCGCTTACTAAGAACGAAAACGGGTTCTTGGACAATCGCTCATTTTCCATTCCACTGAGAGGTCCTGCCCAGCACAGTTGATTGCGAATGAACCGTTTCTCCATGCTAGGGCCATTGCAGAACAACTGTGTCTTGTATATATATATATATATATATATATATATATATATATATATATATATATATATATAAAGTACGGAATGTATTTTTTATTAATCCGATGAGGATCAAGCAAAGTTTAATAGTGCATTTTATGATAGATGACCTCTGTAGCTGAGAGGTCAAAGCCCGGTAGATCTAATGACGGTTTCTTTTAAATTGATATACAATGCTGGTCATTAGTTGATTGAGAAGAGTTATTGCTGATGATCAAATTAGCTGTATTAAATTTAGTATAGTATATAATTAGTTTGTTTTTACTGGATTCAGTGCGGGATATATTGGTGCTTATGAGCTTTAGAATATTTTCATCTTGTTTGTACTATAGTTAGAGTGTATTTGATTGCGGCATAATAGATTGATATGCTTAGGCTTATTTGAGAAAATATTGTGTTCTTTTTTATTTACGTTAATATTTCGATTAGCTCGTCTAGTTTTTTCATCAACAAGGTGTTTAGGAAAGTCATTATTAATGAGAGTTTGTTTAATGTTTTTTAATTCAGTGTAGAAAATTTTTGTGGCAGAGTTAACTTTTGTACAGTTTCTTAAATTTTGTATAATCGTTATTTTGTAAAAGATATTAACTTTTCTAGTTAAGAGCGCACGTGTTTATACTAGTTATTTTTCTATATGGAGAAGGTAATAAATGTATTATTATATAACGGTAATTTTGAATTAAGAGAACGCGTTTCATGGGCATGCACATAAAAATCCAAAACTATCAAATATATTATTTTTTGTCTTAGCAATTCAACTCTGAAGATGACCTTGGATCAGACTGAAAGTATTTGAGAAAATAAAAGGAAGGTGAAACTACGACATCTTCCTTAATAGGTTTAATGACAACATTAGGAAGTTAATCCGTGAATTCGAAAAGATTAAATTAAGATTATATAGACATAATGTGATTAGATTATTCAACCAAACATGCGTGAATATATATATATATATATATATATATATATATATATATATATATATATAAACTTATTTATAAATGAAACTTTGTCTCTGTGTGTGTGTTTGTGTGTGTCTGTGTGCGTGTGTTCGTTACCCATAGACTCCGAAAGGCTAAACCGATTTTCTTGAAAATTTACACAGTTGGACTATAAGTGTCTACGAATGTTCTTAGCTAGGTTTTGTGTCGAGGTACCCCCAATAAATATCGAAAATCGATAATCGAAAAAATCGGGTTTTAGAAGGAGTGTTCCGATTTTGATCAAATTTGATACACTCATAGACATAGACATAAGAAACGATATTCAGAAGTTTCAAGGCTGCAGTTCTTACAATAGTGCAGAAAATCGATAATATATATATATAAAAGCAAGATGTGTGTGTGTGTGTGTGTGTGTGTGTGTGTGTGTTTATCTGCCTGTATGTCTGTATTTTTTTCAACACTTTTATTTTTGTTTTTGCTTTGGGTTTGGCTCTAAGTAGGTATAATTGTAGTTCTTAGTCTCAGCCATGATACCATTTACTCAGAGGACTTATTTAGCCTTCAAAATTCAGTTTACGACGAAAAAACATTTGATATCGATACCAGGAAATCAAAATTTGACTTACATCCATTCATTTTTCTTTCAGTCTACAGTTTCGTTTTAACTGGAAACAACTTACTTTTTAGTCTTTTGTGCCAACGTCCAAAGAGTCTGAGCTCCAGGATCATGGATGAGTTTTAAAGCTTTCATTACACCCGAGCAACGACTGATAGCATATATATATATATATATATATATATATATATATATATGCATTTCTACTTCTATTTAATTTTGTTCTTTTTGTTTATATCCTTTTCTGTGTTATCTGGCGAGAGTACCTCCTATATGTGCATATAATTTGAAAGCTTTTTACTCCCCCCGTCTCTCTCTCTCTCTCTCTCTCTCTCTCTCTCTCTCTCTCTCTCTCTCTCTCTCTCTCTCATGTATCCTTCTACCAAGGTGTCATAATCAGACAAATACCCGTCTCTTTATTCCTTAAGCAGAAATCATTTTTTCTTCTCAGGCAGATTTTTATCACTTTAAAAAGTCGTGTTGTATAAGTCAACTAAATGTCATTTAATTCGTCACAAATCTGTGAAACCCCCGTATGATCTGGAGGTGAAACACATATTGCAAAAATATTAAATATTAAACTGAGGACTGCTCCAAAAGTACTGATCTATTATATTGACCCATGCTATCAGAGGCTGATGATAAAACATCTTGTCAATATCCTATAATTTCTTATTTCATTGCAGGTAACTGTTAAGTGGCAGTCTGGAAAAATGACATCTGACATAAAATTCCATAAAAAGCAGCAATGTATCATTGAATTTCACCACGCGGGAAAAAAATGAACACACAATTATCAATCAGGGCTTTGCTTATAGTATCTGGAAACTAAATAGAAAATGTGAATACAGTTAGGCTGTGACTAACGCATTACTGCAGTATTGACATGAATGCGTGGGATAAATTACATTTTTTGATCAGCTGTCTGCCCATGAAATGAACAGCACGCCAATCAGTTCATCTGCATGTATTGGCAAACTACCAAAAAAGAACTAATAACTGAAGCTGAATATTTGGGATCTAGATTCTCTTTGTTTTGAAATCATATTTAATTAAACAATGGATTTAAAAATGAAAATACAAAATAATTTCACTCGTTACCTTTTATTCCACTCTAGACTTCGTCAATTACCGTCGGTAACAAGTGTTTACGTGGCTCCGAGTCCTCATAAGAATGTAGACCCCACATTCTCGTGTGCGATGTAAGAAATTCTCTCTTTATAACTGTCTTACATTTCAAGAAAAAAAAAGGAAGAGCAAGCGATGACACCATTGTGCATTTAACGTCTGCTTCATTTAAATGGTATAGTAATATGAAATAAACCAACCCGAAATTATTAGTTTCAGTAAATAAAAAATTAGCCAGAAGCATGGAAATTCTACGAGTTTCACTCTATATGATTAAAGGAAATAGATGTCATAAGAAAATTATTTGAAAACGGCTAAGACATTAAAACACTGATTGCACTGCCATTAGGTATTCTATATATATGACCTGGTGCAAATAGGTAGTTGAAATGTTGAGGGTTTGCATTAGCAGGAAAAAATAAAAGAATTTTCACATGCACTTCAAGATAACTATTGTATAAAGCCCCAATGTGAGAAAAAAAAATCAGTGGAATTTACGCAGGTTCCGGCCAGTTAATGGAAAAAATTTGCAAAAAAAACAAAAGACGGAAGTAAATCTTCAGTCGCCTTTCGTATATGCCGCCATGTTACAATGGATACCATGATCAAAAGCAACTGAAGTTTTTCCCCTTTTACATTTAAATAATGTCATTACAAACTACATAAGTAGAGACTAATTAAATACTTTCTGATGTAAAAATATCACTATTAATAACGAACTGAACTTGTACATAGAGTCTTGCACTTCTGTGAAATCCATTTAACTAATTGAGTATGGGTACTTTTCTATATAATATAATTTTAGAAATTAAACTGAAAACGCTGGATCAAAATTCTTAGTGAAACGATGATTCGATATTTCAGCGCAATTTTTTTTATTCATTTCTAAAGAGTAAATAATAACAAATAATATTGAATTTAAAAATGCTATTTATTTTCAATTGAGTTTTGTAAAAAAAAAATCATAATATTCGTAATGAAAAAGATATTTTGTATTTTCATTGAAGTTTTACGTACATTTTCCCTATTTTAGAGAAGGCGTAGAAGTTTAACAAAATATACCCTTTTCTTTTAGTCACGTTTAGCGTTGAACACTTTTAGTGACTGCAGTTCGATTTCGAAATTCGATATCCATATAAAATTTATACGGATTTCGAAATATTTATTACCATTTATATACACAGTGTGAGATGGATATATTGTCGTCTAAGTTACTATTAGACATAAACTTTTCCTGTAGCCACACTCTTGACTCAGGGTAGCACTACTTACATAAAGCATCTGATGTAGGTCTCCGTGTTGAGTTTGAGGCCCCGTGGGAAAATTAATAGAGGCATAACATCGCCATCACTAGTGATCACTCTAAACACTAATGTAATCGTCATTAGATTCATCCAGCTCTTTCCGAAACTTCTGTAATGTCCTCAGATTGACACCCAAACACCCTATAATGTTTGTGTTGAAGTTTCCGGTGCGAATTCCAAGCATTACAGCATGCCGTTTCCAAATTTCTGGCGGAGTGAATTGCATCATGGTTCTTTTGTTTTCACAGACGGTGCCGAACTGACCTTACTATCCTGTGCAGTTGACAAAATCAAAAACAAATAGTATGAAGGCGTGAACTTATAAATATATTAAGTGGCAAAAATTTACCCACTGCACCCTACACACACACATGACTATATATATATATATATATATATATATATATATATATATATATATATTAAAAAAGGATTAATTCAAAGATGTTAAATGGCCATTTCGATATGAAGATCCCCACGGGGGACAACACATCACCTCAGCAACAGAAAAATCCTTTCAGAAACTGGAGAAAAATTAGTCTACTTTTCCTTTTTAAATAGATTGCAAAGAAATTAAAAAATAAAATAAAATAAAATATAAAATAAAATAAAAATAAAAATAAAGGGAAAGAAAAAGAAAAAGAAAACGAAAAAGAAAAAGAAAAAGATAGAATAAAATCAAAAAAATAAGAAAAGAAAAAATTGACATCGTCTGGGTTCGCAAAAAAAAAAGGGAGAATGTAACTAAAAATTAACAGACAGCCGTGTTAAATCGACGTAAGTTTAAGCAACGCGGAAAAAAGGTTATTTTAAATATTAATAGGTTTTTGAATTTGTCCAGCGTCTGTAATATTTAAAAAAAATTTTTTTAGTTTCTTTCTTTTTCCCTCCCTTCCTTCTTTTATCTCTCTTACCACCTTTTTTCCGTGTTGCTTAAACTTACGTCGATTTAACACGGCTGTCTGTTAATTTTTAGTTACATTCTCCCTTTCTTTTTTTGCGAACCCAGACGATGTCAATTTTTTCTTTTCTTATTTTTTGGATTTTATTCTATCTTTTTCTTTTTCTTTTTCGTTTTCTTTTTCTTTTTCTTTTTTTTTTCCCTTTATTTTTATTTTTATTTTATTTTATTTTTTAATTTCTTTGCAATCTATTTAAAAAGGAAAAGTAGACTAATTTTTCTCCAGTTTCTGAAAGGATTTTTCTGTTGCTGAGGTGATGTGTTGTCCCCCGTTGGGATCTTCATATCGAAATGGCCATTCAACATCTTTGAATTAAACCTTTTTTAATATATATTTGCTCTGTAATATTTTATTACATGGAGCTCTCTTCCTGTATCATTTTTTAATATTAAAATAAAATTTTTAATATTAATTAGGATCGGTTTTTTGGAATTTACCTTCCTGCTTTTTTCCCTTGGATTGAAGTATCTGAATTAATATATATATATATATATATATATATATATATATATATATATATATATATATAGTCATCTGGGAACAGTCCTCTTTCGCTATATCACAGCTCATCAGTACGGTTAGACATCAGATTGTTTATAATCAAGATTGAAACACGAACGAATTGAGATCAGTCGGCGATACTAACCTCTAAGCTATGAGCGCTCGATAGAGGAAGGCGGATTTTAGCGTGTTACATACACAATGTAAACACACGCCAGTAGCCGAGAGTGTTCAGATTCATTACTGAATGAATGATGCGTAAATGCGTGAGGAGATACTGTTTTTAAAGTCTACCATTTCTCGATAGTGCTCAATCGCAGTTCGTGTGCGTGTATATATATATATATATATATATATATATATATATATATATATATATATATATATATATGAATTATTTTGAACATTATTTTTACCGATACTCGTATTTAAGTAGATATTCTGTTTTTAATTAAACAGTATTTTTATATTTATATCTACCGGCCTGATTATTTACGATAAATTTTTATTACGAAAATGTGTGCTACCCAGCAGGATTCGAACCTGCGACCCCTATTATCGAATCCTGCTGGGTAGCACACATTTTCGTAATAAAAATTTATCGTAAATAATCAGGCCGGTAGATATAAATATAAAAATACTGTTTAATTAAAAACAGAATATCTACTTAAATACGAGTATCGGTAAAAAAATAATGTTCGAAATAATTCATTACAAATTGTCGGTTGCTTATAACCAAGTTTCGTTAAAATTCGTTAATTTCCGTAACATGTTTATATATATATATATATATATATATATATATATATATATATATATATATATATATATATATATATATTACAAACGCAATATTTAGCGCATACACTTGTTTATTGTAAAAAAAAGTAAAATCTTTAAGAAATGATTACTTACCATGCTTTGCTGTGAAATCATTCGTGGCTAAGTGGTTTAATTCCGCTTAGCTTAAAGATGATTTTCTAAAGTAACACAGTTTCGCTCCCCAAGAAAAATAAAGTAAATGTCACTTCAGATAAATGTATCCACTAAACACATTGCAGTATTTATATTAAGAAGAAATAATATCGGATTTAGAATATCTAATAGCATGATCTTGGACAGTTTATCCATGATTTTGATTCCGATTTTCGAAAATTGGAAAAAATGCTATAAAATAAAATATATAAGCAAAAAAAAAAAAAAAAGAAAAGAATTTAAATTAAGATAAGTCATTTGCTTCCCTTTTAAACCCTTATATATTTCTCCCTCTCTCTTTCTACCCTTGTCTCTATATTTCTCTTTCAAGTAATGAGAAAGCAACCCTCAAATATAAAATCGGGAGAAAAAAAGAAAATAAAAAGAAAAAGAAAAACGGCTGCGAAACGGCGGAAGTTTCCTGGTTCGTGTGTCTAGTTATTGTGTCTAGAAATCTACCAAAATAAGAGAGGTTCCACACATAACTTAAATCTATGAAAAAATGAAAAAGAAAAAAACACCAAAAAGTAAAAGAATTTCGTTAAAAAAAAACAAACATAAAAAACAAAGAGACTTTTGATGCTAGCTGAGACCAAACTTTGCGCCCAATAGTCTGGAGCCCTTTTTAAAGGAATATAATCAGACAGCCGAAAAGCAGAGACAGAGAAGGGACAGCAATGAAGATAGCCTAGCTTGACGCATATAGAAACTAAGCTGTCATCTGCTTAAGACGATTTTCTGCCCTTCTGGGGACCAAGAACACACAGCAGATTGACGTTCGCAACAGGTTTCCAAAATAAACACAACCAACAAAATGACGACTACTACCAAATCTGACAATCAACTATCAAATAGCCATCCGAAAAATTTTCTCTACTTAGAATTACTAAGAACCAGCTCCAATCGAAATCAAATAAATAAACATATACTTTTTGTTTATACTTTTGATTCTGTTCATTTATTTTCGAAGTTTTCACTGAATATTGCTAAAAAACCTTTGGAAGTTTACCTGTCTTACTATTATGCAGAAGGCATTTGTAAGAGTTATTTATATGTGGGAGATATTTCTGTCGGATCCTTTCTGTGTGTGTGTGTGTGTGTGTGTGTGTGTGTGTGTGTGTGTGTGTGTGTGTGTGTGTGTGTGTATATATATATATATTTCTGTACTTGTGTGTCCTTCATTGCTTCTTGATTCTAAATGTCAAGTAGAAAAATATTTAATTCTATAATGTATTAAGTTGGATATCTTTGAATTTGTCGTTTTCCTATACTATCTTATAAATTTAAGAGGGTGCAACAGCACTACCAAACGTTTTTTCTCATTTTGCTTAGCCTTCCCTCTTCCCCGTTGTCGTTTTATTATTCTTTACTGTATTTTAAATACAGAATAAGAATAAAACTCAGTAAAGAATAATAAAGCGACAAAGTGGAAGAAGAGAGGCTGTTATTTACTAAAAGAATAAAACTCTCATTCTTTTAAATCTGTCCCTTTTCTTTCTCCTATTACTCATCCCCTCTCCCTCTTTCTTTTCCTATATTTACGAATCCTATTCTTATTCGTTGTTTCTTTCTGCTTCAGTTTTCATCTCCTTCTCATTCTTTTTTTTTTTACTCTCTTCTTTCATTTTTCCCTTTTCATTTAGTATCACTGATTATTTTAATCTTAACCTTTTTCGTTTACTCCTTTTTTCCTACTTGTTTTCTTCTTCGACTCATGTCTGTTCTTTATTCTTAGCTCGCTTCTTTATTTTTAAAAAATCCCTTCATTCTGTTTAACCTTTCCTTTTCCACCCAACTTCCTTATTTTTTTCTCTCTGCGCTTTTTCTTCTTCTTTATTGCTTGCCTTTTCATGTCATAATCTTCCATTTCTTTCTTTCTTTCTTTCTTTCTTTCTTTCTAGAGAAAGCGAACAAAGCTTAATCGGCTAAGCGAGATGCCATTGTTTTAGTTTGTAACAAAAGGTTTGCATGGCCTTGGATCAGGATGGATTTACACACATACATACAGGCAGACATAGATAAATAGAGAGAGAGAGAGAGAGAGACAGACAGACAGACAGAGACAGGGGTAGATACAAGGAGAGTGGGAAGTGAAAGCTCAAATAGCGGCGTGCACATCCACGTGTCTTTACTAAAATGTTAGCATACAGACAGATGTGACATATTTTAAAGTTAAACGATATAGAGTGAGAAAAGAAAACCACAATTTACTCAACTGTACATATTTACTTACGCACTAAGAACAAAGCAGGGATTCAAGGAAAAAATGAAATAGAATGATTATAAAGCAAAATCCACATACGCAGCAATTGATATGATTAACTTCGTTCACCATTTTAAAAGTCAACATTCCTCTAAAGTTAGATCACAGAGAATATTTTCCAACATTTTTAAGGTTACTGAGTACTTAAAAGTATATAAAAAGAGCGCTCACCAGTCATTTTCTTAAATTATGTTTTAACAGATGAAATCTCTGTAGAACAATAATAAACATTTCAATACCTTATCAGCACTTGTCATCAATCGACAATTATGTAAGAATCACCGCCAATGTTTGTTTTAAAAATCTATTTCTGTGTTATTTTAAATTTAAATTAAATAATATCTTTTCAAATCAGATTAATTATACTAATAAAATTCAGCTAATAAAATTCGGAAAGTATATTTTATTTTTTGAAGATAATACAGTTAAAAAAATAAAAATAAAAAAGCGCTAATCAGCTATTTTAGAATATATATATATATATATATATATATATATATATATATATATATATATTTTTTTTTTTTTTTTTTTCACTTTTCTTCTGTGTTTTTTTTTCAATTGGAGTAGATAGACTAAACTATCGCCCGGTTCACACTCCACCCACGTCTATTGAACGTCTATTTTTTTAGCTATTTAAATGCTCCTTTTCATAATATTCATTAATATGTATGTGTGTGAGTGCATATGGAATATGTGTATGTATGTGTATATAGGTATATATGTATATATATGTGTGTGTGTGTGTGTGTGTGTGCATGTGTGTGTACACATGTATATTATGTGTATATGAATTTTTTGTATATGGGTGTGTACACACATATATATGTGTGTATGCGCATGTATATGTATATAAGTGTGTAATAATATATATGTGTGTATATATTTATATATATATATATGTATAATAGTGTGTAATAAATTGAATGTATGTGTGTGTATGTGTATATATGTATTCTTATTCGTAGATTTGTGTGTGTGTATATATATGTATGTATGTGTGTACTTCTATAGGTATGTATATAATAATTGTAATTTTTTTTTTTTTTTTTTTTTTTTTTTACCTAGTGTTGTCTTTATTTAGTCTAATTTCAAATGACCTAATTTTTTTAAAAATAATTTTATTTTAAATCCTATATCTTTTTATTCCCTTTTATTAATAATTATGCCTTTTTAAGTAAAGGCCTTTTTCTAATACTTCAACGTTTTGGGGAAATTAGGTTTTTGAATTTGTCCAGCGTCTGTAATATTTAAAAAAATTTTTTTCTTTAGTTTCTTTCTTTTACCCTCCCTTCCTTCTTTTATCTCTCTTACCACCTTTTTTCCGTATTGCCTAAACTACGTCGATTTAACGCGTCTGTCTGTTAATTTTTAGTTACATTCTTCCTTTTTTTTGCGAACCCAGACGATGTCATTTTTTTTTTTTTTTTCTTAATTATTTGATTTTATTCTATCTTTTTCTTTTTCTTTTTCGTTTTCTTTTTCTTTTTCTTTCCCTTTATTTTTATTTTTATTTTTTATTTTATTTTATTTTATTTTATTATTTATTTTTTAATTTCTTTGCAATCTATTTAAAAAGGAAAAGTAGACTAATTTTTCTCCAGTTTCTGAAAGGTTTTTTCTGTTGCTGAGGTGATGTGTCGTCCCCCGTGGGGATCTTCATATCGAAATGGCTATTCAACATCTTTGAATTAATCCTTTTTTAATATATATATTTGCTCTGTAATATTTTATTACATGGAGCTCTCTTCCTGTATCATTTTTTAATATTAAAATAAATTTTTAATATTAATTAGGATCGGGTTTTTTGGAATTTACCTTCCTGCTTTTTTCCCTTGGATTGAAGTATCTGAATTAAAATATATATATATATATATATATATATATATATATATATATATATATATTTTCTAAACATATTCTATTAAATATAAGAGACAATGAATGTCTATTATGTTTAATCATGAGCCGTTCTAAACGTCGTATTTTTGCTTTAATTTCAGTTGAAAATAAAGACAAAAATTCTCCAACATTTAGATAATTATTTATAGGTTTACTTCTAAGCTTTCGGCTCACATGAGCCATCTTCAGAGAGGTAGTTTAAACTGAAATATTATAAAATCCACCATCACTGACGATTTTATTTTGTGTTGACATAAAACTCCGCTTGGCAACGGCAATAGTTACCAAAGATAATAAACGCAGTTCTTAAGTTTGCGATGCGGTTTTATGACGTCACACCGCGGGATAGCGCGAAATGACAACAAAACCATGTAGTCAAATGCAATGTAATATGTTATTTCCTGTTTTAAAGTTGATTTTATTGAGTGTTGGTTGTTTTGATTTGATGTACTGGCCTCCAATATCTGCAGGTTCCTCTTACTGTGTGTATGCGTAAGGATCACCGTATTGTTGACCAAAATCTGTCTGATATTACCTACATGTTTATGTTTTTCAGAGAAATGTTGTTTAATAGTACTCTGATCAGAAAGATGACATGTAAGTCTACGGGAGAGCGTGGTTGTAGTAAAACCAATATATGTACTAGGTTTTTGATTAGTATAAGAGATGCAATCTCTGAATGGGCATGTAAATTGGTACACTACATTGGTTTTTTGTAAAGAATTTAGTTTAGTGCTTGTTGGGTTATTATAGACTATGAGGTCAATTGTTTTAAACTTTTTATAATATATAATGAGTTTAATTTGATTATTACTTTCGACTGGTTTAACATTTCTACGTATTATGTTTTTGAGAGTTTTTTCATCTTGCTTATAATTATTATGTATTTGGTTGCAATAGTATAAGTTAATAGTGTTATGTTTATTTTGGTGTAAACCATTATTATTAATATTATCATTATTGTTAGAGCTATTGTTAATTTTGTTGAGATACATTTTAATTTGTTGATCAATAACGGAGTTAGGAAATCCATTATTGACTAGTGTTTGCTTAATGTTGTGTAATTCTTTATAAAATATAGATTTGGAAGAAGATATCATTTGTGTGCGTTGAAGTAAGTTTTTTATAACAGCTAACTTATATCGTTGGGGGCATTCACTATTATAATTAAGAAGACACGAATTTATGCTAGTTGGTTTCCTATATAGAGAAGTAGTAAATTTATGTGTGCTAGAATCAATGAATACATCAAGGAATGGGAGTTTGTTATTAATATTAAGTTCTAATGTAAATTTGAGGACGGAGTGACTTTCAAATTTGTTTTTAAGATATTTAATACAAAACAAAAGTTTAATACAAATCGTTTGACCATCATATTTTTCAAATAATTTAAATAATTTTTTTGTGTATTTGAAGCTTTTTTTGTTTTGTAATTTCTATGTGCAAATTAAAAGATCAGAGTTTCCTCCCTTACCTGAAAAAGATTTGTACAATGTTGTCCCTTATGAACGCCATACACTTTTATCTTATCTCTAATCACGAACCTTTCAACACGTTTGATATACGGCGTACAGGTCAAAAAGTTCAAATCTGTGATTAAGAAATAGTTTTATTTATAAATTTGACGCTATAAATAAGTAATACTTTTGTAAATCAGATTAATTTAACATAAAATTTGCTACTTTTTAAAAATAATGTGTCAAAGATGTATATTTTATTTTTGCAAGATTTTTAAAACCGAGAATTAACAAATGTGTCGATCACTCAAAAATTGCGGCAAATTTCAAAAATTGAAATAAACCAGAGTATTTTGCTTACTGGAAATAGTAAATTTAATCATTTAACTGTCAATTAAAATTAAAATACAAGTTTCAAGAAAACTTTTTTATTTTTAAAAATTCAGTTTAAAAGTTAGATATCGAAAACGATTGGCGGTACCTACTTTAAACTTAATATAGTCATTGCTCCTATTTTCTGATAATGTCGTGTATGGTCTATCAAAAATGTGCACGTTACATAATATTTCATATACACAAAAAAAATTATGAATTATTTTCGAAATTTTGGTGTAAAGATTTGTATTAAGCTTTTCAATTTTTGATTAGTAAATATAGTTTTCACTTAATAACGATATCACCTAACGAGATGAAACTGATGTAGAATTTTAAAAGATTCAAAAAAATTATTATAATAAGTTATTATAATTAAAATTAAAAAGAATGAAAACAAATTCTTGTAAAAATTCATTATTCACCGAAAGTTTTTTCCTCTCAAGACAGGAGTGTCCTTAATAAATATTATTTATAAAAACAATTAAAAACTTTTCTAATTAAATAATGCCAGTTTTATTGCATTTTTTATTTTACGATTCGGAGCTGATTTTCGAGAAATGCTGGGCAGTTTGAAAAAAGAAAATTGATCATTTACATTCTTTAAGTCCTGCTTTTAACGAATAAAAAAATTTGAGATGAAAATTTGATTTCTCGAAATTTCATGAAATTAATTGTCTGTGTGTGTGTGTGGGGGGGGGGATAAATATGTAAAAAATAGTTTTGAACAAGATTTTCTGAAACAAATTTGTGAATAAGTCCTGAAAGTTTCATTAGAATTCAACAATTATTTCATTTTTGCAAGACTTTCAAAATCAATGTTTTTCACCGGAAAAAAGCCTCCAAACATTAATCGTAAATAATACGTCGACCATTGAACAAGAAAAAAAAAAGATTTTTAACCAAAATTTCGAACTTACTAGAAAGTGGAAAAAATTTAATAAAATAATAAAAAATACATTGGTCTGTTTTTTCTTTTTTTATTAATAACAAACATTTTGACTAAAACTTTGTTTTTATTAAGTTTGGAACCTTTTTTCATCATGCTGTGCTTTTATTTTCATCGAAAAAGTGGAGGTCTCTAATTTATAGAGGTTCGAAATTTCAATCTTGCAACAAGATTGATTCAAATACGTAACCGCCATTGAGTTGAAAGAAATAGAGTAGTAGAATTATTTTGCTGCAAGTCGGTATAAAACTTATGTTTATAGCTATGTGCATTCTTCCTTTTTTTTACGCGCCTGTCCCTTCATGATCACGGCTCTCCAACACTTCTTATGCTTCGTTTGTCCCCTTATTACCCATCCCAGTCCCTGTTCTCTAATTCAAACTCGTTAGATAGGCTACCCAATGTTTCCTTCCCCCTCTCTCTTACCGTCAATGTCTTGTGTGTGTTAAATTATTTAAGCCTTCTTTCCTCATTATGTGTTCTAAAACCTTCAACTGTCTCTTTCTGATTCAAAATACAAGTCACCTTTTTCCTCTTTTTTTCCCTTAAATCTTCCTCGTTGCTCACATATTCCACTCATTGTATTCCCAGTATCCTTCTGTAGAACATTTATGTTGCTACGTTTACCCTTCATTGGTGTGAAAATTCCCCAGCATTGACTGTAATATAAAAAGAACAACAAGAGCAGTGGAGCACTGTTTGTTTCGAACCAAATCTTTTTCGTCTTTTTTAATCATTTCAACCCACGCAAGGCAACAAAGCCACGAAAACGCTAGGGGATTGTTGAGCGTGAAAGAATATAAGACAAATTTTTTAAAGGAACAAGCGCAATAAAAGAACAGAAATTAATCAGAAAATATATGACGATCAACATTGCATTTACATTTTTGAAAATCAAACTTGACTGCAGAACAAGAAGCCGGAAGATAGTTCTACAAGTGAAAGGGGCGAGAGAATAAATTGTTAGCATAGAACATGATTAAATCTTGCCCTTTAAAGGGCAAAATGATGGGACCATTCCGCCAATCTAGTATTGCGTTTAAATTCATAAAGTCTAGGTACAATAAAGAAAATGTCACCAGATCAATTATCATGAAAGTATTTATAGAAAAATCACAGGGAAGCTGCATTATGGTGGTGGGAAAGTGACTGAATCCGAGGGGCCATATCAGAACCAATGATATTTTAGATTTTTCTTTGGGTTTTATGAAAGATCTCAAAATATATAGCAGGAACACCAGATCATATGCGGCAGCATGGTCGAATGGTAAACTTATGAATATGTAAATTCTGGAGAGAAAAATTGTCTAGCACGACACAGTAAACCAAATTTCCTAGTAGCAGATGTAGCAATTGATTCAATGTAATCTTTCCACTTCATGTCAGCGGAAAACGTTAACCCGATTTGACGCAACGAGTCACTCTCCTTCTGGTTAGCATCAGTCATGCTGATGGAAGCTAGAAAGGATTCTCTCAGACGGTTAATGGAGAGCAGTTTTGTTTTGGAGGATTTAAAATCGACAAGCAATTTGTTGCTCCAGTTAACAAGGGAATGTAGATGTTTGTTTTAGATCAACTGCCAATTTGACCTTATTAAACTGATTAAACTATTATAAAGAAAGTTTGTTTAGAATTCGGATGACAGCTTTCGAAATTGCAATACACCTTCGGATTTCGGTGTCACATTTTCTCTTGTCTAATTCCTCCAAGATGGTTAATGTGCATCGATATATTCTCGTTCTTTCCTGATTACGAACTAAATAACTAAACTCATCATAACAATTATAATGTACATAATACGCGGAACAGGATGAGCCCGGAAATAGAGAAAAAAACATTTTGGCCTTGTTCAAAACATAAGAAAAAGAAATACTGCTTTTATGATTAGGATGTTATCAGAGCGAGCAGAAAGGCATCTATCTATATTGCGCAACATAGATTGCACAAATGTATTTGATAGCGTATAACATATAGAACTACTTGAAATGTTAGAGAAGCTTGATTTATATATACGTGTAACCCGTATATAAAAGAAAAGATATACGAGTAACTCGTAACAACTACTTGGAATAAACAGCTTGCATGCAGATAGAGAGGAAATTTAGTGAACGTATTTTCTCATGTATTTAATCTATTACAGAACAAGAAATCCGCAAAGATATATTATTGGTGAGCATAAAATACGCACTGTGTTGATTGTAGACTCACAAGGAAAGATGAAAAGAACTCTTTAAAAGAGTGGCTGCAATATTGTAAGCATGGACGAATGGTAGACTTATAGATATGTAAGATAGATTCTGGAGAGAAAAATTGTTTGCACTAAATCAAGCTGGTTGAGATTTTACCAAGTATCTAAGTTTAGGTATATAGATACATACACCTAATCTTTAAATTCGTTTCATTAACTTACGCACAAATACCCTTGGAAAAGGTATTAATCCATCTCTTCTTCCTCCAGCTAGCTAGACAGATTGGAATATATAGACTTGGTTGACAACCGGTCTACCGCAGAAAGTAATGGTAAACTATTACGGGAAAATATTCTGCCCAGTCAGTCATATCTCTTTCAAGACATGATCGCCTAAGCGTGTATCACGTATAGCAATTAACTGACACTTAACCTACACAGATAATTACACACTTGTGCAAATTAATTTAAACAAAACTAATAATGTCTTTTTAGAATCTTACACACTTTCCCTGATCACGCATACGTAGTCTCTTGGCGGTGTTTTTCTCTTGTGACCTCATTTTTCTTTACGTTTTTGACTGATGGATCCAGTTTGTTTCTTCATCTTGATGACATGAGTGACAGTTTAAAGGCTGAAACCATCAATATCCGCGATCTCTCTGCAAGGCTCTCCAGTGTGTTTGTGCAGCGTTACAATTTTTGTACGTTTCCTTGGAGTAACGTCCATCACAGACAATGACCGTAGGACAACTAATCGACAGTCGAGACCATAATATCTGGGCGTGATAAAAGTTTGATATAATCACGGATGACACAAAATTTTTCAAAGCCCAAGAAATTTTATCATACACCCGAAAATTGGCTCATGTCACTACAAATAACTTAATCAAAGGAAAAAATAGAAATCGATTACACCCTGTCACAGACCGTATAGTGAAAGAAAGGAAAATAAAGCAGTTGTTTCAATTAATTTGTATAATGATGTAGTTTTATCTAAAATGTAGTTAATTTTATGTAGAGGAATATATTTCTGCAAATATTTCTGTAGTGATTTCATGTTTTATAATAGCCCTTAAAGAAAAACGTCTTTTCTTTTATCTTCCGTCCAAGAGAGCTTCTGCAAAGTCTTGCTGATCATTTCTGTAATTTCTATCGGATTTTCTGAAATGAATAGTTATTCTTCTTCATAATATTTACAGGTGAATTATTGCCCACATCTTTGTTGCTGTTATCAAAACGTGTCGGTCTTT
The DNA here is from genome assembly GCA_037127315.1 of Ascarosepion bandense. Classification (NCBI taxonomy): domain Eukaryota; kingdom Metazoa; phylum Mollusca; class Cephalopoda; order Sepiida; family Sepiidae; genus Ascarosepion; species Ascarosepion bandense. The sequence continues at coordinate 748,533 of JBBBDQ010001827.1, read as the reverse complement.
CTGCATTTAGGAACTCACTGGGTGTATGTCGATATTAGTAACCGACACTGAATTCAGAACTGAAACTGTTATTTAATTTACTGGGGTAAACTGTTCTCGTTCCACCGCTCATGTATAGAGTTATCTCGTCTATTTCTTATTTTTTGTACTGTTTTGTTATTTCTTTCCCTGTTGTCACCGAATTCCTTATAATTTACCCGGATCGACATAGACCAGAAGGCACAACGGCTGAAATATTATGATAACAACAACAATAAAAATGAGAACAATAGTCCGCATATAAATAGTGTAAATAACATTTCTGTAGTTGTAGACATTTGTGCAGGAGTTACGGCGATTGTAGGTTTTTTTCGCCTTAAAGAAAATCATGTTTTCTTTTGTCTCACTTAAAAGAGAATTTCTGCAAAGTATTACAGATCATGAAATATATTTCTGCAAGGATAAATAATTTTCAAAGTAGTTAAAGTGATTTCATGTTTTAAAAAAAATCCCTTAAGGAAATCCATCTTTTCTTTTGTCTCAATTATAGGAGAGTTTCTGCAAAACATTACTGATCAACAATGGTGATAATGGATGAAGCAACCTAACGTTGTTATTTGGAAGAAACACGATTTGCTCCCATTACATTTTATCAATTTGATGAAGAGAGAACGTTTGTTCATTAAGCAGCCGAGAAAGAAAGAAAGAAAGAAAGAAAGAAAGAACCTAATTGAGACATACGCGTTGGTGAATACAATTGTGTAACTGATCTACTTATTACGGACAAACATTTTGGTTTGTTCGACGAAGCATGCATGTAATTCATTTTGTCTTCATTTGTTTTTACATCTTTTAGGCGGATACTCTTCTTCGTTTCTCTCTTCTTATGTCTTTGTTTTTCACTTCTATAATTCTTTTCCTATCACCTACTGCTTCATCTTTGCTATTTTTGTTTATCATTTGTTCATACTTTTCCAACGCTCGTAAATCATCTTTCTTTTCCATCAGTTTCCTCTTCTGTTTTCATTCTCATATTCTTTCTTTATTTCGGTCATTTATTCGCATTTCTTTCTTTTTTGCCTTTTTTCCGTTTTTCTTCCTTTTCTTCTTTTTTTAATCTGTATTCTACATCGACTGTCTATTCTTTTTTTCCCACATTTTTCTTCTCCCTCTTATTTTTCTTTGTTTTTTTCATTCATCCCATTCATCTCTGATTAGTGAATGGTCCTGCAGTGGTTTTCATTATCACAATTACTATTCCCATCTCCTTTCCTACAGTCACCCTTTCACTCTATTCTTTACCTTAACTCCGACAGCTTTCTTCTCCAATGTTTGTATTGTTGTTGTTTACTGTCTCCATTTTGGCGGGAGTTTCCGAAGACTACCTTAAAATTAAGTGTCCTTTGCGTTTTCTTTTATTATTCCTGCTAATTAAGACTTGGACTTGATTGAGGGCGTCCGTCTGAACACAGCGTTTTTCTATTACTTTCGACGTCAGCTTTTTGATTAATAAAATTGATGTCTTACTTGATGCCTGCTGACACTTCAGTCCCAAACAAACGCTAATCAGTTCTTTCTGACGAGATCTTCAAGATGACTTTTGTGATATTGAGGAGCAGATAAAAAGAATAGAAAGTAAACGATACAACTAGAGAATATATACAAATAGGTTAAAATAAACAGTTATATAGCCAGATATACTGTGTAGGTATTCAAGTATTTACGCGGTTGTGTCAATGAATGATTGTTCAAATGGAAAGGATTTACCTACCTAAAAAATCAGCATTTTAAATATGGTTTTTATCTGGATTCGAATGCATTCATAAAACTCGTGACTTGTTCAATTTTCAACCAGACTCATGCTAAGGTATGCAAGAAAAAATCACGAAGTCATAAATTACGATACCAATTTTGAATTGGGTACGGTATTTGTATTCTAACATGATGAAGATAATCTGATAAAATTTTCAAATTCTTCAGCCATCTTGTGACGTTGTCACACTCATACCAGTACAACGTCTGTACTTGGGCTTTAGATAGTGATGCATACTGCGATAGAGTTCAGTGCGATGAAAGAATCCAGTGCAAGCAGGTTTCATGTAACGGAGAACACGTATGGGTCTTCTGGAGGCTGAATGCTCGTTTCGAAAAATTGCAAAGCATGCTGGATGTAATGATGCAAAAGTCCATCAGTGTTGGTAATAGTGGTCAAACGAACATTTCGATACCAGTTTCTGGATTGTTACTTATTACAGATACTCGCCTTGATTGATACAACGTAAATGTAGCAGTGGCTGACCCTGTGGCGTCCAAAGATCGATGCAAATGTAGTAAAGTAGGCAATTGTAATGTATGTACAAAGACTGCATGGAATCATGTCCCTTAACATCGTGAGAGGATCACCTGGAGATCTTGGTGTTGGATAAGGCAAAGAATTTGCATTAATATCTACGAATGGAACATTGAACAACGCCTTGTACATCCAAAATTATTTTCAATCTGTCCTGTTGCTATTTTTTTACAACAGGAGGCGATGCTTTTTATCCATTTAATTATTGCCTGCACAAACGATGCCCGTAATACTCAACACGATAATTTGTTAGATAATTTCTTTGACTTGTTCAGTTAGTCCACCTAGAGTTCTTACTGTATTCTGTCAACAAGTGATAGAAGCACTGAATAATGTATTCCAATATGGTTTTTAACCATGTGTATGGATGGATGTGCGTTGTGATGCATTGATATCGAAAGGAGAAATTGGAGAGTCGATTTCGAATTCCACTGGAATTTGATACACCAACTTACGCGCAAATACCCTTATGAAAGGTATTAATCCGTCGCTTCTCCCTTCAGCTATGAGCTAAATAGCAGGACAGATTGGGTTCTATAGCCTTGGTTGGCTGGCAATCAGTAATGGCAACCTACTGTGAGAAAATCTTCTGCCCAGTCAGTAATGTCGCTTTAGAAACCTAATCGCCGAAGCGTGTATCACGTATGGCACTTAACTGACTGTATGTATGGGAATCTACAGGTCTTTTTCAACCGACCTGAAATGGAACAGATATATCGAATCTATAATTGCATCTACTGCTAGGATGGTTGGGTCTCTGTGTCGGGCTAGAAAGTTTTTCTTGTCAGAATTTATCTTGCACATTTATAAATTTATCATTCATCCGTGCATTGAATACCTTTGCCATATCTAGTCGGATGCTCCAGCTATTTCTCTCGAGGTTCTCAACAAAATCCAAAGAAGGATCTGCAATATAATCGATCTTGATTTGGCATCTCGACTTCAGTCACTTTCTCACTGTCGTGGCGTAGCTTTCCTCTGTCTTTTCCACAAATATTTTCATAGCAACTGCTCTGATAATCAGTTTCCCTTGATGCCCCGTCCACGTAAATTTAAGCGTGCTACTAGATTGATATATTTTACCGGTGAAACAGTTAGATGCAACCGCCATTTCTACTCCAACAGTTTCTTTACTGGCACGAAAGATAAATATGAATTATAATCACACTGAAACCTATGAAGCATTACGTACCTTTGCCTGCCATAAATTTATGTTGAGATGTCAAACAATATATCCACCTTCCTTTCGTTTACTTGCTAACCTGATAGCCCCAATCTCCAAAAAATTAAATGCAACTTCAATTGACGTCTATCTTCTTGAATCCTGTTCAACTTTTGTCATTTCAATCCCCCCTATACTCAATCTTTTCTCTTACTGTAACACCGTGCACTAGTAGTCGTCTGCCCATGCTTGGGGTGAAATAACTTTAAAAAAAAAACTCCAAGAAAGGTATACATCGTATTAGCATGAGTTTTGATGAGTTTTAGCATGAGTCTCCTGCAACTCTTCTTGATGGTCTTGTTTAAGTTGGAGAATTCTGCCATAATCCTTATCTTCAGTCCATCTTTAGTGTTACAAGGAGTTTTGTTGGTCTCTCGCTCAACTGCACCCCACACATAATAACCTAGGGGGTGCGGTCTAGATTGTTAGGTAACTAAATATAAGGGGTGATGTAGTCATAGAAATTGTTTGGCCGACATAACTAGGTTCACCTGCTTTCTTTTGGCATAGTGCAGAGTCCTGTTGCTAGACTTCCAGCAGTGAACCTCTTGGCCCAGCGAATCATTACCTTTTCAAGGCTCTTAAGTCTGTGGCCTGTGGGAAGATCAATGCAGGCATAACATCGATATTACTCCAAACACCTTCGTAATCAGCATTAGACTCATACAACTCTTATCGAATCTTCAGTACTGTCCTCTGATTGACACCCAAACACTCTTAAATGTCCTTATTAAAGGTTTTCACGCGAATGTCAAGTAGTACAGCAAGCCGTTTTCAAATTTATAGAGGAATAAATTACATCATGATTATCTTTTTCTCACAGGCGGTATCCAACTAACAAAGCTATACTCTGCAGTCGAAAAATAAAAAAAAACAAACAACGCACATGCGCAGAATTAGAGAATGAAATGGCGACCCATCATAGCCTATATATATATATATATATATATATATATATATATATATACACTACCGGCCATAATTATTAGGACACCCCAGTTTTAAAAAATGATGTATTTCATACTATTTTTAGTATTTATTGCCAAGTAGATTATTCTAAATGAAAAGAGAATGGTTCTTTTGTTATAATTAGTTTGCAAAATTTTACAAGGCAGCCAGGAAGCCTTTGCTTCGGCCAGCCATTAAGACTAGCATGGGGAAGATAGCACAAAAACTGGACACCAGAACATTTCATTTGATGCACATGTTATTGCGCAGTATTAAAAAAAGAATTATTCTATTTTCATTTAAAATTATCCACTTGACAATAAATACTAAAAATAGTATGAAATACATAATTTCTTTTTAAAAGCTGGGGTGGCCTAATAATTATGGCCGGTATATATATATATATATATATATATATATATATATATATATATATATATATATATAGAGAGAGAGAGAGAGAGAGAGAGAGAGAAGAAGAAGAAGAAGAAGAAGAAGAAGAAGAAGAAGAAAGAGAGAGAGAGAATTATATTTACCATGATTCTTAGAATGATAGGATCGGACAAAAATTCGAAGTAATAAGCAATATAAAAAGCACAAACAACAAAACGACAGATAAATTTGAATTATAATCACACTGAAACCTATGAAGCATTACGTACCTTTGCCTGTCATAAATTTATGTTGAGATGTCAAACAATATATCCACCTCCGCACTCTAATCCTGTTCCATTGGGCGGCAGAATAAAGCCTATTGGTAGCGCAGATCGGCGCATGGCGTTCAGAGATCGCCAGAGTTGCTGTATATCAGATTTTAGTCAGCCAAGTGTATTCGAAGGATAATATAAAATCAATGTTTGTTTTATCCATATACCATAAAGTCGCATGTAAAACGGGGAGTTCTACATTTCAGTCGATATAAATGCGTTATGATATTCTATCCTTCAATTTAACTGAAGTACGATGTTTATTCTCTTGTGATGAGAATAAACTTAGAGACTTAGAGAATTAAATTGTAGTGAAAAGGAACTTTCACACAATTACCGTTATTTTATCATATCGGTATTCAGAGAATTATCTGACGCTTTTATAGTTCAGTGATAATTCTGTTTGCAGAAAAAAAAATGACAGGCAAGAATAATGCCCAAAATCTCTGCCTCCCACTCGGACAAGATCCGATCCTCAGAAAGAGTAACAGTGACAACGACAGCATCAATAATAATAATAATAATAATAATAATAATAAGATGAATTGCCATTATCGTTAGTAAAGTAGGATTGCTTATTATTTGTATCTGGGTATTTGGATATCAGTATGAAATTCAGAATTATCCCAAGGATTTATCCTCTAAATATATTCGAAAACACATTAAGAACACAGATTGAAGTTACCGTGGAAAGCTGACTGAGTCCGGGGGGTTAAGGTCAGTGATCTTGAAATAAATCACCATATGTAACCTGCATAAACCATTCAATGGAAGAACTGTTTATTTATACAAAACAATTCAAGTGATTCACCTGCAGCTTTGCTTTATCCGAGCTGGATTCATTTGTTCCATTTGCTCAGCAAATGGACAGATGACGATTGTGAATAAACTAAAATGTATTTGTCAATGTTTGTTTAATCGAACTTGCTTAATCATTTCCCTAGGAGAATCAAACGGGTTAAGACTTAATTTATATAAGTTAGAATCAATAACCACCAACATCATCAGCATCAGCGGCAGCAACATCAAAATATTGTTAATGATGATAAAAGTAATAATTGTTATTTTTCAGCCCTTTTAATTTCTAGTTGTTTTAAATATAAACATAATGGCGAGATGAACGTGAAGGGGGAGAATCAAGATCAGACGACAGCATTACTGAAACAATTGAATTACTAAAGAGTTATTTACATTGTCCGGACTGTTGTACTCATCTTTATGACGATATTCACGACATTTCGGCCGTTGTACGCTCCGACCTTCATCAGATGATGAGAATTTGGAATCGAATGTCTTAGTTATCTCCATTTAACTCGACTCTCTAAGTTTTTTGTTAGTGATCTTCTGTAGCCAGGTATTGAACTCACAACTCTTTGGGTCAAGTCACTGGATCTAAACAACTCTTTTATCCAATAGACCACATGTCTCCCAGAAGTACAGACAAATACTGAAGAGCTGTTGGGCGGATTGATGCTATTTAATCTCCTGTAAAAGTCATCTTTTATAAAAACTTAATAAATGCAGAAATAATAATAATAATAATAATAATAATAATAATAATAATAATAATAATAATGAACATCAAAATAAAAACAAGGCAGTCTCGCAGACATGAAGATCCACCTTGGAAAAGAAAAATAGAAAAAGAAATCGAACAACTTAGAAGTGAACTATCAGTACTGGATGAACTGAGTAGAGGAATAAATGTAAGAACTAGGAAAAGCAGAAGAGCCGAAAGAAAATACAACATTAGAAATGAAAATGAAGTTTTATCAACTAAAGAAAAAATAAAGCAAAAAATACAACTGAAGGCTCCAAGAATAAGGCGCTATGAGAAAAGAGCAAGATTTTACAGACAAAACAAGATTTTTCAAACCGATACAAAGAGATTTTACAGGGAAATAGGTAAAAAAGAATTGAAGTGACAGTCCCCCCCAGAATGGAAGAAGTCACACAGTTCTGGGAAAAGATATGGGCTTGCCCTAAAGAACATAGCAAGGAAGTAGATTAGATTGCACAAGAGATAGAACGAATGAAAAATAAACCTGCACAGACATGGGCTGGAATTACAGAAGAGGATGTTAAATTTGCACTAAAAAAAGCACACAATTGGAAATTCCCAGGTATAGATAAAATTCCTAACTTTTGGCTATATTATTTAAATACAGCACATAAAAAACTAGCCAAAGAACTTCAAGAAATGGTTGACGATCCCACTAAAATTCCTGCATGGATGACCAAAGGAATTACATTTCTTCTACCCAAGAATGGTGACACAAATAACCCGAAAAACTATAGACCAATTACATGCCTTCCGACAACATACAAACTATGAACATCTATTTTAACAAAACAGACATATATATTCTTAGAAAGAAATGACATGATACCGCTTGAACAAAAAGGGTGCAAACGTGGCTGTTATGGATGTAAAGACCAATTGCTAATTAACAAAATGATCCTGGAAAACTGCTACAGTACAAAGAAAAATCTTAGTACTGCCTGGATAGATTATCGAAAGGCATTCGATAGTGTGCCACATCCCTGGATTTTAAAGACTTTAAATATATACAAGATATCGCCCGTCATCATCAATTTCATCAAACAGTGCATGTCTATATGGAAAACAACCCTTTACCTCAATCATATAAATGGAACCTATAAGTCTGATGAAATAAACATCAAAAGAGGTATATTTCAAGGTGATTCTTTATCTCCCTTACTATTCTGCATATCATTAATAGCACTAACCAGTCAACTTAATAAGACAGAATGTGGTTATAAAATAGGCCAAAAGAAAAACCATCTATTTTACATGGATGACTTAAAGTTATATGCTAAGAATGATAATGAGCTGGAAGGTCTTCTGCAAACTGTAAAATGCTTCAGCGAAGACATTGGAATGAAATTCAATTTGAATAAATGTGCTAAAGCTACAGTTTTACGTGGATCAATACAAGATACATCCTCAATTATCTTAGACCCTGCTGTAACAATAAAAGAATTGAAACCAGAAGAAGCTTATAAATACCTAGGTGTAAATGAGAGTGAAAACATTCACCATAAAAAAATGAAAGAAATAGTGCGTAAAGAGTACTATAGAAGGCTACGAATAATATTAAAACTGAATTGAATTCTCAGAACAGAGTTATGGCCATTAATAGCCTTGCAATCCCAGTTGTCCAATATAGCTTCAACATCTTCAACTGGACTCTAAACGACATCAGGCGAATGGATTCTAAAACAAGAAAGCTTCTTTCTAAGTATAAGATGCATCATCCAAAGGCTGATGTAGACCGTCTATACATACCCCGTAAAGAAGGTGGAAGAGGTCTTATTCAGCTAGAATTGTCATACAAGACAACAACTATTGGCTTACTAACATACATAGAAACAACAAAGGATTGGATGATACAATTAGTAAGGCAACATGAAGAAAGAAAGAAAAAATATTCAATAATAAAAGAAGGCAGTAAATACAAACAAGAATTACAGTTAGTAGATTCTGTAGAAAAGCAAAACAGTAGCCAAGAACCAACTATTGCGGCAAAAAATATGAAAATGAAAGCCAAAGGTAAAGCTCTTGAACAGATGAAACAGCGCTGGCAAGACAAACCTCTGCATGGCCAATATCCAGAACGTGCCAATAAATCCAATGTTGACAAAGTTAATACTCATCGATGGTTACGTGCATCTGGATTAAAGTCTGAAACTGAAAGCTTTATTCCTGCAGCACAAGACCAAAGGCTTTTCACTAGAAACTTTCAGGCAAATATTATGCATAATAATATGGATCCAAAATGCAGGTTTTGTGATAAACACCAAGAAGCAATAGACCACCTAATCTCAGGCTGTTCTGTGCTTGCTCCAAATGAATATAAAAATCGCCACGATAGAGTTGGGCAATATTTACATTGGGCAATGTGCAAACATTATGGAAAATCTGTAAACAAACACTGGTATGAACATCACCCAGCACCGGTTACAGAAATAGAAGATGTAACCATTCTATGGGATTACACCATCTACACAGACAGAAAAATTGAAGCAAACAGGCCAGACATTATTGTTAAAAACCAGAAGGAGAAAACTTGTCTATTAATTGATATGGCTTATCCAGCGGATTGTAACATAGCAATCAAGGAATTTGAAAAACTGTCAAAATATAAAGACCTGGAAATTGAAATAGGAAAAATGTGGAAATTGAAAACAAGAGTTGTGCCAGTGATAGTAGGTGCACTTGGAATGATAAAAAATGGAACAAAACAACACATTGAAAGAATCCCTGGAAACCCCAGCTTAAGAGATATACAAAAAATTGTCTTATTAAGTACAGCCCACACACTAAGGAAAACTTTATCTATGTAATGCTGGAGATGATAGGGAAGATAGAAAAACATGAAATGGAGCCATAACAACATGCCACTACCTGCCTTAGGTCTCCCCGCAGACTTGGTTGGTAGTGAGACCAAAGCAGAAATCGAAATATGATGAAAAATGACATAATAATAATAATAATTCAGTAATAACTATGGTTATGAAGTAAAAACAATAAAGTGTTTAATCACCTATTCTACATGGAAGATATAAAAGTCTTTAACAAAGACCACGATGAGTTAAAGGGTATCATCAACGCTTTAAAATATTCCACTGATGACAAAGGTATAGATTTCGGATTAGATAAATATACAAAAGTGACATTCAAAAAAGGGAGAATTATAGAAACACACTGAGTAGATCTACATTTTGTCGCAAAGGGAATTGGAAGAAGCCTATAAATACCTAGAAGTCAGCGAAGGGGACGGAATACAGTGTTGGGGCGCTCTCCACCTTTTCACGGAAATGGACTATTCGAATCACTATATAAAATAGTAGTGATTATACTTCGAGGAAGGAAGTCGAGTGAGCGAGTCCGTCGGGCATTTCCGGTATTGGACCGGAAGTGTTCTACCAGTCAATCTATCACGTCTCTACGACGATACTGTATACTAATTACCTTGTTATGTATTCTACTAATCCTCACCTCTTGTAAATACTTCTCTTTCCTGTCAATACACCTACTTTTATACTATTACGTTGTTTTGTATTATTTCACATAATTGTGTTACCCGACATAACATACAGCAATACCCAAATCAAGGAGAAAACAAGAAAAGAATACTACAGGTGCGTGTGCCTGGTTTTAAATACACATTTAAATTCACAAAATAGCACACAGAATATCAGCCATAAACACTTTGGTTGTTCCTGTGGTGCAATACAGTTTCATCATTCTTAATTGAACCATAACTGACATTAAGCGAATGGATGTCAAAACAAGAAAACTTCTCGCTTGCCAACGCATGCATCGTAAGGCTGATGTTGATCGTCTGTATGTGTTCAGATCTGAAGAAGGCAGAAGATTAACCTAACTAGGATTCTTACAAAAAATGCAACAATTAGTATTCAAAGATACCTGGCTTCTACAGAAGACTAGATAATCTGGGTCAAAGAAAATTAAATAAATAAGAAAACTTATTCAGTAATAAAGAAAGCCAAAAAGTTCAAAAGGGACTTTAAAGTGGGTGAAGAAATGCAAGTAAACCATAATAAACCTGCTGAAGCGGCAAAGAATCTAAAAAGGAAATAAAAAATAACTCAAATGGAGAAACGATGTCAAGATAAGCGTCTTCATGATCAATACTGTGTCAAACAAGCTGATGGAAATAAACCTTGTACCCATTAAGGCAGAGTTAAAGGTTTTACTCTTACAACACAAGACAAATGCTTGTTAACTAGAAATTAACTAGCGCACATAATAAAAAATTGTATTAACCCGAAATGCAGATTCTGTGACATATATCCAGAAACAAGTGACCATCTTGCACGGTATTAGCATCCACTGAATATAAAACTCGGCATGATAGAGTGGGCTAATGTCTGCCACGGGAAAATCTTTAACTGTTACCAGAAGGAAACGGTAAGAAACTGGTGTGAACATCACCCAGCCCCGGTTACAGGCATAGAATCTGTAACAATTTTATGGGACTTTACAATACACCCAGACAAAACAATCAAAACTAATCTCCAGACATCATGATCAAAGATCACTAAGACAGAATGTACTTTTTTATTGACATGGCAGTTCCTGCAAAGTGTTATGTCTTTGTGAAGAGCTTAAAAAACTATTAAAATACAAGGATCTTGAAGTGAAAATCTAAAAAAAATGTGGCACATGTAGATATAAATTCCAATTGTAGTTGGAGCCCTCGGATTGATTGAAAAAGGTTCCGATAGACTCATTGAACAATTCAAACATGGATTATTACACTTTTGATAAAGCTGACTGTGCCGTTACGCAGTAAAGAAGGAAACAACACACTAAACCAGTTTCTTCTTACAGCAGTGGTGAACAAAAAAATTAGAGAGATCAGATAACTAAAACATTCATGAAAGGAGAACGATCTACCCCAGTGATCTAAATAAAGGGTTCAGCTCGAAATTCCAATCAACTGAAGAAGGTCGGAGCGTGCAACGACCGAAACGTCGTGAATATGGCAATAAAGATGAGGAAAACTGTCCGAACAATGTAAATAATATAAAACACTTTTTAGATCGAAGGAATTTTTCTCTCTCTCTCTCTCTCTCTCTCTTTTTTTTTTTTTAATGATAAACGATAAATTCCAAATGTACATTCTGCACCCTTTCGCCGGCTGAAATACGCAAATGGTTGTGAGGAAGGTAAGATTAGTTAGGCTAGAAAATCTGAACAACACCCACGTAGAGAATTCAAGAAATGAAACATTTTAATTCCATTAGGCAAGCATTTCGATTTCATTGCACGAAATGTAATATTTTTTCAAGTATCTTGTTTAACATTTCGGAAGAATTTTATTGTCACTATTTTGATGTGATTTTTTTAGGTCTTCTGCTGTTTTATTACTTAGGTGATTATACATGGATAATTTAATATAGTCTCTTTACTTGAAAGGAAAGCGAGAAATCCCTTCCGACCCTCACTAGTCCTTAAAATGATCAAATCAACTAGCTGTAATGGTTGATTTTCAGAGTAAAGAGACATTTTAAAAATTAATAGGCAGCTGTATTATTGGACGTTAGGACAAATCCATTCAACTCATAAATTTAAACCATTCCTATTTTGTAAATTTATATCATGTTACCCTATGAGTGCTACTTGTACCACGTAATTCAGTACTCTTTTCTGTATATTCGGGTCATTGGTGACTAAACCGGTTAACCCACCAAGGTTTTTCAGCAGGATTAAAAATAACACCTGCCAAAGGGCGGTTGGGCCTTCTAGCATTGTGGGTGGGGTAGACTAGGCATCATAACTATGGAGGCTGCCAATGTAGTAAGGACATGGTACTGGTGGACAGAACTCAACAGCCGGACCGAAGGCTCTCTCCGATGAATATCAACGGCCAAGGGTCTGTGTTAAATGAGCCTTGAAGTTAAAGGACATGGTTTGACCTACATTGGGGCGGTCTCCTGCTCGGCCTATTTGTTCAAGATACGGTAGGCATGAATGAATGCTTCTCTGGTTGTCAACACAGGGATTAGGGAACGGGTTAGGTACTGTTACGTTCTCTAACAAAAAGTAAGATCGTACCCTGCTTTGATAAACGGAAGTGATCTTCAGGAGTTCCAGTCTTGAAATGACAAAACACACAACCACGCAAGTGGCTCCACGCATCACTTCCGTCTACTTGATTACTGAAGCGTGACCGCTGAATCAATTTAGCGGCCAATCGCAAATCTCCCGCGGGACAAAAAGGGACTGCTCGTCGAGCCACTCCGAAAACATAAAAAGGGGAAGAAATGAAAATCAGGCAGTCTTCCTCCTTCACCGGCTAAGGGAGATTCATGCTGCTGCTATCAACAGACTTTCGACGCCCTACCACGACGCTTCAAATCTAAGTAAGTGTATCGTTCTGTTGTGATATTACTTATAATCGCTTGTATGAACTCCTTGAACTACGTTCGTTGATATATTGCTGTAAACTGTATTAATTTGTATGAACTCTTAAACTTCTTCGTCTTCCACTTGTTACTGCCTTCGTCGTTCGAACACCGAAGAGAAATAAATATTTTATGTGTATATTTCTCGCAAAGTATTGTCATTATATTTCATTGCCGAGTTGTCTGAATCTGTTTTGCAACCATACGTATTTCACTCTGTTTAGATATATAACAGTACTCAGCCGCGCAAGCGACCCAACGAACATCTCCAGTCATAGGATTGTTGATGATGAAGATGAAATTGTGATGGATACCAGTCATTTTACAAACGACGCCTGCAAAAATATATAAATATATTTTTATTTTTATTTACGCTAATTTCTATTAAAATTTTATCTTCATTAGTTTTTTTTTCTTTCTGACACTAAAAAAGGTAAGAGAAAAACTTTTCCAACGATCTAAGTGTAGCGTTTATAGAAAGTAATATATATATATATATATACAGAGAGAGAGGGAGAGAGAGAGAGGAGAGAGAGAGAGAGAGAGAGAGAGAGAGAGTGTGTGTGTGTGTGTGTGTGTGTGTGTGTGTGTGTGTGTGTGTGTGTGTGTGTGAGTTATATGCCTAGCATGAAATTCTTTCTTCCCTCTGACTTTTGGCGGGATACAGCTGTTGATATGATTCCAAGAATGAAGGTTTTCCTTCGTTTTATTATTGAAGAGTTAGTATTTTAGAATTATCAATGAAATAAGCAATATTTCTTAACGCTGAAAGATCAAAATAGCTTGAGGGGGAAATAAGGAAATCGTGTAAAGGTGATGGTAATTTTAACCGTTTCCTTAGAGCTCTTTGTTATTCTGTTGCGCCAGTTGACAATGTTCAAGCAAGGATACTCTTTAACAAGACCCACATATTCTTCACTCGCCCAAAGCCATTTTATTTATCTATTTTAGTAGTTGCTGCTGTTGATAAATACATTTCTTTGTTTTTGATTCTGTGGCACTAGTCTTCGAGGTTCGAAAAAGTGTTGTCTTTCTCAAGACCCATATTCTTCACTGACTTCAAAGCCATTTTTAACCATTGATCGTAGAAAACTGAAGGTTTAGATATTTCTGAACAGGTTTGTCCCCACGCATGAAAGTCTCAATCGGACAAAGGTATTTAAAAACATGATTCGAGTTTTCAGGTTAATGTTTTGGTTCTGTAGCAATTTGAAGTATTGGGCGAAACTACTTCAAGCACAATCTATTCTATTTACTTTTCTCCTATACTAAATTTGTTTGTGCATATTTCTGAGATGAAATATTGTAACTTACATTGTTCGTACTATTGTCCCCATTTTTATTGCCACATTGACGACGTTTCAGTCGTTGTAAGCTTCGACCTTTTTCAGGTGATTAGAATTTTAACTGAACCCTTTATTTTGATCACTGCGGTAGATTGTTCTCGTTCCATGAATCATACTATTTTCTTCATTTAACTCAAATCTCTAAGTTCTTTGTTCAGCACTATTGTAGCAGGTTGAACTCACAACTCTTTGGTACAAGTCACTGGATTCCATAAACGCTTTTATACAACGAACGCTTTGTATGTGGCATGGCCGGTCCCAGGTGCAAATGTCAGGGCTCGAGGGCAAAGGAATATAGTTCGTCAGAACATGCATCTTGGAAATAGCGATAGAGCAGCAAGAGAGAGAGAGAGAGAGAGAGAGAGAGAGAGAGAGAGAGAGAGAGCGATGTTTCGTTGGTGGGTAGGGTGGAATATAATTCATGACCCACAAGGCCGTGTAGACCGTTTCGTACTATTAAAAGAGGCAAGTGAGGCTGGCTAGCTCCACATATGTGGCAGCAATGCGCCTGTTTTGCTTGTTTAGTTTCCTAGTATTTGGAAATATATATAACTGCTAGTCGTTCCTTACTATTAAACTAAAGCATTGCCCGCGAGAGAGTTTCTTGATATTGAAAAACGATTGCATTAATATTCTATGAGAAACTGATTTTAGTTGAGTCAGATTAACCGGAATTTCATTAACTTGCTTCAACAAAACATTGATTTAGTCTTACAAATATACACAGATTTCAGTCATTAGTATTTTGCTGTCTATTCTCAGTTTGACAGGGTTAACAAGTTTCATTATTCCCGTTGAAAGACAGGATCAGACGCAACCTTTGTCGTCTCCGTGGGATGCACATTCAAAATCTTTTATTAGAATGGATCGGTTCTTTTTCCTCTTTCTGCGAAACAACAGTGATCATTCATTGTAGTTTATTCTTGAACACATAAACAGGAAGAAAGATAAGGACTTACTGGTGTTTTTCCAATATCATTATGTTCAACATGTGTGAGTGTAATATATATATATATATATATATATATATATATATATATATATATATATATATATGTGTGTGTGTGTGTGTGTGTGTGTGTGTGTGAGCGAGCGCGTGGCCGAGTGGTTACAACGTTCGCTTTCTGATCATGAAGCCTGGGTTCGAATCTCACCACGGCCGATTGGTCAGAAAGGTGATTTCTTGATATTATCGGTCTGGAAGAGGTGATCCTAGCGTGCGGCACCTTTGGAAAGTGCCTGAAAACCATACCACGAGTTGACCCAAGCCTTGTGAGTGAAATTTGGTAGACGGCTCTCTTTGAGGAGTCGTTCATGGCTGTGCAAGCTCGAAGTCACAAGTCATCGTGACCGAAGGTTTGAGCTTTCTGGCTTTGTTCAGACTGCTGTTCAGGCTAGATAACGCGCTCCCTCCCAAAAACTGTAACTAAGGTCCGCTCAGCATAGTTGCAGTATAAACCAAAGGTCATCGGATTATCTCTTCCTTCATCCGACATAACTTTAAAGTCAATAAGGAAAAACAATCTCCCTCCCCATCGTATGGCTGATCAGCCATATAAGCAGATGCCGAGTAACCATTTAATACAACCTACAATAAATTTGTTATTTTTCAAGAAATGGCTGCAGCAGAGGAGATAGTCTTAAAACCTAAATACCAGCAACACATTCCTTGGGAATCAAATAGCGTTGAACCACAAATAGTTAATGTGAAAGAAAAAGCCATAATGAATTTCAATTCATTACTTAAATCTATCCAAGACTTTAATAAAGCCTTTGCTAAACTCAACAAACTGAATACATCCAGAAAAAAATCGATTCATCAACTCTGCTACCATCAACAAACAGATCTGCTCTTGCGTGGAAAACTGTCAATAAGATCATTGTCAGAAAAATTGAATATTGTTCGAAGTTTCTTTAAAATGACGCCAGTAAAATAACCATCCTAGGAAAGGGATTTTTGAACAACATACAGGGTGTAACTATGAAATTGCTGGCATTTTATATTCTTAATTTTGCGTATGCACGTTGTTTGTTTATAATTTTGTCGACTGTACAGTATAGTAGGGTCAGTTGGGCAAAGAAAAGCACAATGATGCAATTCACTCCGTCAGAAATTTAGAAACAGCGTAGTGTACTGTCTCGTATTCGCGCAGGAATACAAAGATTTCAGTGTTTGGGTGTCAATTTCAGGACAGTGCAAAAGATTAAAAAAGAGTTGGACGAATCTAATGGTGATCACGAATGTGTTTGAAGTGATCACTTGTGTTGGCAACGTTATGCCTCCATACATCTTTCCACAGGGTCTCAGACTCGGCCCTACATCAAGTATTTGAGAAGGTAGTGCTGCTCTGGGTCAAGATGATGGCTGTCCGAAGACCCTATGTCTGGCAACAGGACTCTGCACATACCAAAAAAGCAAGAGATTTCAGTCATGGCTGTCAGACAATTTCTATAACTACATCACCCCTTACATCTGGCCACCTAACCCTCCAGACTGCAACCCTGTGTGGGGCGCAGTTGAACAGGGGATCAACAAAACTCTTTAGAACACCAAAGATGAGCTGAAGTCAAGAATTATGGCAGCATTCACTAACTTAAACAAAGAAACCGTCCAGAAGAGATGCAGGAGATTCCGAAGTCGTCTGGAAGTCTTGGTTGAAGCCAATGGCGAGTTTATTAAATAAATCTACTCTTTGGTGTTTCTAGATATTTTTGTGTAATTTTAGTAAATATATCTGTTAAAATGAGAAGTCAGTGTTAGTTTAATTTTTGCGTAATTCAGACGAGAATTTATCCATTGCACCCTGTATAACCAAGGTGCATATCAAATACGCTTGTATAAAGTCCCACGTCTTTCAATTCGTATGTTATGTAATATTAACCAGACAAACTTTATTTATTCATTTATGGCAAGACTTTGAATGGTTCGATTTCTCGTCGAAAGTGATGTCTTTATTCATTATATTATTTTTTTGTTTTGTTTTGTCCAAGATGTTTTAACATATAATGGGCAAATAGCTAAGCAGTGATGCATCGATTTGTTTGTTCCTTTCTTCTTTTATACTGAGGATCGCTCGTCGCTTACTCTCTGACGGATGAAGAGAAAACCTAATCGTCGTCACCCGGCATTATTATTGCTTGTTTGCAGAAGGGTCGGAAATACTGAACTTCCAATTTCATCAGCTTGACAAGGCAATTAAACATGGCTCTTATTTCACTCGGAATTTACCACATTTATTCTTCCGTTTCCTCCTCCTGCTCCTCTATTATTATTATTATTATTATTATTATTATTATTATTATTATTATTTCTCTCTTCAGAAAGCTCCGACTGATTTCTTGTCTACTGGACATTACCATGGTGACGCACATTGCAAAGCCAACTTTCACATTCTTATTTGAATGTGTGAGCGTTTTTTAAGACATTAGTCGACAAGTAGCTTCCAATGTCTCTTGTTTAATGCCTTTCTTATTGACTGATTTTATTACTTTGTATTCGTAAGCTTTGTTAGTTATCAGAATAGAAACAATATTCCAAATTCAGGCTTCATGAACATTCAAGAAACATGAAGTTCGAATATTCTAAAACAGTTGAAATTCTTCTTGAACTTTCAGGCCTAGTTTAACAACTATTTATGCATGAAGCACAATGAATTGGGAGTGTTCTTGATCAGCCCCGGGCACCAAGCTCAATTCTTAATTAATAAAGAAGAAATGAAAAAAAAATAGTAACTAGAACGCTTGCCTATACAGGGTGTATCAAAATACTTTTTACAAACTTTGGGGAGTGTTTCTCAGACCAAAATAAGAACAAATATCCATATAAACATTTGTATGCAAATCTTTCGTTTTTGAGTCATTATATTTAAAGTAGACTCTGTTAAATATACAATCCAGGATAAAATCGAAAAATACTTTTACAAATTTGGAAGGCAGGTTCCTAACACCAAAACAAGATAAAATGTTCATATAGACATATGTCTAAAAGGCCGTCGTTATACCTCCACACAGCAACTCATAACAAATGTTCAATTCACAACAAATGTCCTCCACTTGCTTCTATATACGCATGTACCCGTCGGATCATTGATTGGCGAACCCTTTTAAATACTCTCAAACGGTGTGGAATTATTTCGCAGACACGCTGATAAAGTGTCTCTCCATTATTAATGTATGCTGCATAAACCAACTGTTTTATGCGGCCCCACAGATAAAAATGCAAAGGACTTTAGTCAAGAAAACGTGCAGGCCATGGAACCGGCCCTTCCCTATCTATCCATCTGTCATACTCTATGTTATCTAATGCATTTTGAACAGTCAGTCAGTTAGTCAGTTAATTTCTATACATGATACACATTTGGACGTTCATGTCTCCAAAGAGACACGATTGACTAGACAGAAGATTTTCCTGCAGTAGGTTACCATTTCTTTCTGCAGTAGATTGATTGCCAACCAAAAACTATAAAACACAATCTCTCCTGCTATTCAACCTATTGCTAGAGGGAGAAGAAATGGATTCATACCTTTCCCAATCGTGAGTGAACGCAACAAATTCATCTGAAATTCGAACTCGGCTCTCCGATTTCCCATTCTGTGCCGATATTCATTACACCATAACGCACATAATGTGACTAAAATGCTCCATTATGCATGCACCACATGCGTTTTCGTATTAGCAGGAGTACATCCTCTAGCAGGTGTGGAAGTGTGCTCAGAATAAAATCACTGTAGACGTCTCTTGTTGTAACACGTGCTAGGAGAACATATGGACCTACTAGACAGTCACCTATAATTCCAGCCAAATATTAATCGTAAACTAATGATGGTTTCTAGCCTGTATTTTACCATTGGGGTTCCGATATGTTGGTCGTATAAATTTGTTTTTCCATCTCTTTCAAATGTTACCTCATCCGTAAACAAGACTGACATGTGCTAATAACTGTATTGTCTCCAACAGATTGTAGAAAGTGTTCTTTGTGGCCAGGTGTACGAGCGGATCTTGGTTTTCCTCGATTCATAGTTTGTGGTGCCACGGATCCTGTCCCAAAAAACGTTCCGATAAACAGCAGGTTGGATGATTCGGCTGTCTTCAGTCTGGAAAAGCAAACTGATACAGCCGTGCAGTCTCGCGTCTATTACCATTCAGTGGCCGTATGTAAAAATCATATCTGCCTGCTCACGATATGAACATCCTGCCATTATTAAACAGATCACGTCTCAGTTAACTCACTTACTACATACGTTACACAAGATTTGCGGACATCTGTTTATATGAACTTCTGCCTTTGTTTTGGTATGAAGAATCCGACCCCAAGTGTGCAAAAGTATTTTTGATAGACCTTGTATATATTACTTACAATATGATGGACAACGTTTGAATTTACTAATAAAATCTTTCATCACCAAATAAGTTATTGCAAATATTTCGAATGAAAACGTATATAAGTTAAAATTAATTTCTAATATAAGTATATTCTGAAAATTTACTAAATTTGATTCGTTAATGTCAATTTGATCTTGAAAATATTAACTTGCATAATAAAAGCTGACAGTGTATAAACGAAATCTCATAGGTGATGATTTGAATCATCGTTCTTATTGAAAATTTTCAGAGTGCTTTTGTAACATTCTTTTTCTCGTTCACTTCTTGGAATCTTGCTTGTTAACTCATTAATCTTTACAAGAGGTCACGATTAACTCTATTGTTACGTAGAGAAATCAATAATTCCTTCATCGCATTTACTTTGCCAAAATATTTATCTTTCAACATATTCCCCTTACTTGTCAATGCACTTAACACGATGCTTCTTCACTGATCGAACATTATACAGTGAAAATTTCAAATTAAAATTCAGCTAATAACTATGTCAAGTTACGAATTTATTGATTTACCATCGTTGATATTGCATTATGGCATAGAGCGACTTTTTGTAGAAAAGATAGACGAAGTATTGTTTACAAATTTGCCACTTCGATGCAAAATGTTTGTTGTCTAATGGAAAGGCCAGAATCACACCCGGGAATGAATTTCCACACGAAATAAAAGACGAGCAAGCTCGACCGTCGTCAGAGAATTAAGATGACGAGCAATTAACAAGGGGTTACTTTTCCATTTAGTAATCCCAGTGAATATTCTATAGTTTTCTTATTTGAATTTTCTGATGAATCATGATTAAATTTAATGATTAAATAAGTTCATTGCGAGTTCCACAACTGTAAAATACCGTGGAAATTCCCTTCTTGCGTCGTTAAATATTTGAATTTAAAGTTTAACAAAATATTACAGTAGCAATCATAAGTATGAATACAGGTCATTATTTGAAGAAGTAAGAGGGTACAAATGAAAATATTAACAATTAACCAGGTTTTCACTGAAGCAGACGTTAAACGCATCTGAGCTTTATCACCTCCTCTATCTTTTCTTTCTTTCTTTCTTTCTTTCTTTCTTTCTTTCTTTCTTTCTTTCTTTCTTATCTTTTTCTCACTAAAACTAAACAGCGTCGCCGATATATATTTTCCTTCCGCCTTTCCTCGTAATCAAAACGGAAATGGTCCATTACTTACCTGAGGTAATGGCAGCATGTAACACACTTACTAACTTAAGGGGCAGAAGAAAACAACGCATAACCTACCTAAATGGCGGAAAAGTTATGAGTTATGATCACCTATTTTCCAAGGAGATACGGCACATAAAAACAAAGAACATATTAACAGAATAACAAGCAGAAGTATTATATGGTATTTTAAATGTGTCACTTGATTAGATTTATTTGATACGTTTTACACATACACACGCGCGCGCGAACACACACACACGCATATATATATGTTATTCATTTGAAAAACAATGAAAATTACATAATACCATTATGGAATACGATACGACCATAGTATGGGTTACAAACAACTTAGGCAATTGATTTTGATGTGTATGAAGTAAGCTTATATATTCAGCCAAGAGTAAGCCTTATCAGTCTGAATTTTAAATGGCGTTACGAAGTTGAGATTTGTTTAGTTTGGCGAACAACATAATCATTACTGATTTTAACTTTTGATGCAAAAAAAAATTATTTGCAGTAACACCATACATTAAAATCTGTAGCTCTCCTCATTCTGTTTCAATGTGAATGAGACAACTTGCAACTACGGTCCTAAATGATGACAGATACAACTTTTGGAAGCTTATTATCGAAAACTTTCTCATGTAATGTTAGTCAGTTAAGCTCCATACGTGATATACGTTTGAGCGATCATGTCTCTTTCGATTCATAACTGACTAGGTAGATAATTTTCCAGCAGTATTTTGCCAATACTTCCTGCAGGAGACTGGTTGCCAACCAATGCTATAGAACCCAATCTACCCTGCTATTTAACTCATAGCTGGAGAAAGAAAAATGGATTTATACCTATCCCAGTGATATTTGCGCGTAAGTGAATGCAACGAATTCAACAGGAATCGGAGCTCGGCTCTCTTATTTTTTATTTCGAGTTAATATCCCTTACACCACAACGCAGGTAATGTAGCTTCTTTAAATATGTTTATTGCAATTGTTCTTTGGTACTTAGATTTTATGAATCTACTGGGTTGTTCAGCAAGGTCTCATCATTTTAGAGTTGAAATGGCTAAATTTAGCCATAAGTTCCATGATACTGTTTCTTCCCTCGCAATTCTTGCTTGTAGAACTCGAAGCTTCTTACTTTCTCGTAAACTACAATCTTTAAAAATTTGACTGTAATGCCAATATGCCAATATATATATTTAGTACTGTGCAAAAGTATTAGGACAAGAACTATTTTATCTTTTATGAGGCATATTGACAGAAAATAAACAATTTAAACTAATTTTATCTGATTTACTCAACAAATGCTTTAACAAGAAAAAACTTGTTACAAAATAAATTTAATATTTAGTATAATAGCCTTTTACTCTGATCACGGCCTTCATTCTGTCAGGCAGTGACATCACAAGCTTCTTCAATGTATCTAATGGTAACTCCTGCCAAGAAGCTTGTATTTATTCTGAAAGTGTGTCTTGGGAAGTAACATTAGATTTATCAAATTTTTTTATCCGAAATATTACATAGATGTTCAACAGAGTAGTTTCAAAATAACTTGTTTCATAGATAATAGGAAAAATTAAATATAACTTCTTTTAAAAACATTTCTTTTATCCCTAGTTTTAAATAATTAATATTTATTAGCAATTTACTTGGCTTTTCACTCTGTATTTGAATTGCAGGGAGGTTTTTAGAAAAATCACCCCTGTCCTAATACTTTTGTACACTACCGGTAGTGTGTAAAAGTGTTAGGACAGGGGTGATTTTAAACTTTATTTTGATGCCTCATAAAAGATAAAATAATTCTTGTCCTAATAATTTTGCACAGTACTGTATATATATATATATATATATATATATATATATATATATATATATATCAGGCAGGCAATTAAATGACAAAATTAAAAACATTGTGTTGTGCGTTTCGTCCAGGTCTCATCCAGTTTTCTTTTTGCTTCTGTTTTTATCATTGTTGTTTTTAAATATCCCTCACTGTGTCAACAAAAGATCTACCAAATAAGTATGAAAACACAAATTGACTGTGGATGATTTAGAGATCAGTGCACCTTCTGTATATTTTTGCCCAAGTAAATTACTTTTAATTTAATCAGTATTTCTTAAATCGAAATTATGGTCAGACTCATTACGATGAATGACTAATGTATTTACTATGTTATTTTGAAAAATCTCTCTTGTGTTCATATAGTTTTTTATTTAAATTCTATGAAGTCTATACTATGTATTCCTTGTAGCATGCATGTATTCTTTTTATTCTTAATTCCTGTAGTTTTATTTTTTCTCTTTCATTAATAATGTTTTTCCTTTTTTTCATATTTTTCACATTCAGTAAGCTTTTTACGTTTTACTGGTTTTATTGCCTTGCTTGAGATGAAACTATTTACAAAAAGCACTAGAAGTTTTAAACGATCTCTTCTGTCTCCTTTAATTCTAGTCTTTTATTCTCCTCTTTCTCCTTAAGATTTATTCATTTTCTTTTATTCTTGCGCCTTAGTAGTGTTATTGCTTTGCTTAGCGTGCAAAGATTAAAAATAAATTATTTTTTAGCTCGTTCGTTCATTTCTTTTACTTGCCACGCCATGCGTCTTTTTTCTTCGTCATCAAACTCCAATTGAGCCTATATTGCGGACTTTGGCTTTATTTATTTATTCAGTTCTGTCTACAGTTTTTATTTATGTCTGCTTCTCCCGAACCCCGACTCTGTTCAAAACAAAACTACCCTCAAACACATATAAACACAATATAAAAGGTTCTTGTAACGATGCGTTGGTTGCACATCCAAAAAATGTCAACTGATTTTTTTCTAATTTAAAATTTCCCATCATAAATAATGATGTTCTGAATCTTAAAATGAAAACTAGAGAAATTCGTACATCATTAGCAAGTGTTTATTGTAAAATATTATTTTCACTTGGCGGAAAATGAATTTTCTAAGCAGACGATATAATCACAGTTGAGAAAAACGGCCAAGGAAAACGATAACCAAGAGCAGGAGGGGAAAAGAAACAAAGAAAAAAAAAAGAAGACAGAAAGGAAAAAATCAGAAATAAAAAGACAAATGGGATGAAAACAAAAGCAGAAAGGGAATATGATAAAAAGGGAAAATATACAGAAAGGAAAAAGATAGAAAGTGAAAAAGAAAACGAAGGAAAGAAAGACTGAAAAAAAAAAAGAAGACAGAGGGGAAAAAGCAGAAAGGAAAGAGACGAAAAGAAAAAAAAAGTAGAAGCCATACAATTAACAAAGATCGATATGACGAAAACACCTATTTAAAGTTGACAAAAACGATGACATAATTTATTTGGAAACCCCACAGAATGTTAACTATTTCATTGCTTCGCTATTTTTTTCGTGGTAAGTATTGAATTGGCGAAAAAGTTCGTTTGGTTATTAAGTAGAAAATGTACTTAACAAACAGAATGAACATTTGAGTCAACCTAATACATAGTGGTTATTTTAAAAGCGTCACCCTTCAAGGCGAAGACGATAATACATTTCTACGGGTTCCTTTAACTTTATTATATGGAAAGATATCTGGGGTTTTTTTTTTAAAGTTAATGGATTGTTTTCCCGTTTTGTTCTCTACGGTTCTGAATTCAGAGTTGCCCTTTTAAAATTAGAAAATTCGGTTTACATTGCTATTTAACATAGAAATTGACTCAGGCCTTTTCGCAAAATGTCGATATTTAAACATGGCCTGCTGATTCCACTTTCCGTCTCGATAACCGTTAACCGTTACCTTATTCGCACTAACCAAACAAATTAGTCGATCCAGTATATCTGAGATGAAACAATAAAAAACGTCTTTTTCTCCCCCCCCCTCTCTCTCTATATGTGTGTGTGTGTGTGTGTGTGTGTGAGCGTGTTTTGTGTGTATTTCGACAGAGCATTAATTTTTTCAAACATGTTTTGTTGAATTTGAATAATATCGACATGTTCCGTTTATTAAATTTTTAATGACTTTCCCAATTAGTTTGACAAATTTACTGATTGCATAAAACAACTATTCAGACATTTTAAAAAGACAAAATTATATATATATATATATATATATATATCAGGCAGGCAATTAAATGACAAAATTAAAAACATTGTGTTGTGCGTTTCGTCCCGATCTCATCCAGTTTTCTTTTTGCTTCTGTTTTTATCATTGTTGTTTTTAAATATCCCTCACTGTGTCAACAAAAGATCTACCAAATAAGTATGAAAACACAAATTGACTGTGGATGATTTAGAGATCAGTGCATCTTCTATATATTTTTGCCCAAGTAAATTACTTTTAATTTAATCAGTATTTCTTAAATCGAAATTATGATCAGATTCATTACGATGATTGACTAATGTATTTACTATGTTGTTTTTGAAAAATCTCTCTTGTGTTCATATAGTTTTTTATTTAAATTCTTTGTGGTCTACACTATGTATTTCTTGTACTGTGTATACTATGTATTCTTTTTATACTATGTATTCCTTGTACCAATTATTACAAGCTAAAGAGTAAATTCCACCATCAGGTTTTAGGTTATTTTTGTATTAATTCTCTTATTGTTTTAGTAGTTGTGAGAAATTTTGTTTAGATAAATTCTTTTCAATTGTAATTGTAAGAGAGTTGGTAGGTAGGATAATGTATCTCGTTTCATTAGGTTTGTTTATTTTGTTCATTCTTTAATTTTGAAATATTAAATGAGATTTATTTTTCACGTTAAATATGAAATAATTAGAGTATTGAAGAAGCTTAAAAGTATGTTCAATGTATGTGCGTTGTGGTCCAGTGGATATCGACTCGGAACGAGAAATCGGGGAGCTGAATTCGTTACAATCATATACGCACAAATACCCTTGGGAAAGGTATTAATCCGTCTCTTCCTTCAAATAACAAATTCTTGGGTCAAATAACAGGACAGATTGGGTTCTATAGCCTTGGTTGGCAACCAGTCTACCGCAGAAAGCAATGGCAACCTACTGAGGGATAATCTTCTGCCCAGTCAGTCAAGTCTCTTTCGAAACAGGATCGCCTAAAGCGTGTATCTCGTATGGCCCTTAACTGATTTATCATTGATGGCAAACAATTCCAAGTATTCTTAAATAGGTACCTCCACTCATTTTCGTTAACTAACTTTTAAATTGAATTTTTTAAAATAAAAAAGTTTTCTTGAAATTTTTATTTTAGATTTAATTGAAAGATAAATGATTAAATTTACTATTTCCAGTGAGCAAAATACTCTGGTGTATTTCAAACAGAAATTATATTGACTGGAATCTAAAATTTGGAGATTTAAAAAAAAAAATTTAATTTTTAGGCCATTTTTAAGCGATCGACACATTTGTAAACAAAAGTTAATTCTTGGTTTTAAAAATCTTGCAAAAATAGAATATACATCTGTGATACATTATTTTTGGAAAATTAGCAAATTTAATAAATTAATCTGATTTACACAAGTATTACTTATTTATAACATGAAATTTAGAGTAAAACTATTTCTTAAACACAGAGTTGAACTTCCTGACAATTACCCTGTATTTCAAATGCGACGAAAGCTCGACAGATGCAAGATAAGTGTATGGGGATTACAAATGACATAATTGTACATTTTTTTTCCTGTAAGGAGAAGAAACCATGAAATGCGTGCCCTTTTAATGTACACATAAAATTTACCTTTAGAAAAAAACTTAAAGTACACAAAAAAGATTTAAAATTATATAAAATATACTATGGCTAGATGATTTGTATTACACTTTTCAATTTTCGATTAATAAATATAATATTCATTTAATAAATTTCCAACGTCTACAAGTCTTTGAAATATTTAAAAAATATTTCTGAAACTTTATAAATTATCATAATTAAAAAAAATGAAAACAACTCGTTTAGAATTTTATTATTAATCGAAACTTTTTCTTCAGACTATAATGTCCTTAATTTATATTATTTATTAAAGCAATTATAAGCTTATCTAATTAAATAATGTCATAGTTTTATTGCATTTTATTTTACTATTCTGAGCAGATTTTCCATAAAAGGGGTTAAATGGTTATAAAAAAAATGATGATTTATATTCCCCAATGAGTCCTGCGTTAGACTTATAAAAAATATTACCTACAGAATTCAATTTCTTGATTTTTTTAAAATTTACGTAGTGTGTGTGTGTGGGGGGGGGGTTAACAAATGCAAAAAAATGTTACCAAGACTTTTTAAATATAATGATTTCAAAAATAATTTCATTCATTTGGGAATAAGTCCTAAAAGTTTCATGAAAACACAATTATTTGATTTTTGCAAGAATTTCCAAATTAATGTGTTTGTCACCGGAAAAAAAAGATGATTTATGTAATATTACGTTTTCCATTGTAAACTCTCGTAACGATTTGGCTCTCCGCTAATGAAAATAAAAACAAGATTTTTAACAAAATTTCGAACCTGTTAGATAGGATTCAAAATGAAAAAAAATAATTAATAAATACTTTGATCTTTTCTCTTAATAATAACAAACATTTTGATGGAAAAAGTTCGTTTTTATTAAGTTTGGGGCCTTTTTTCTTCATACTTTAATTATTTCGGATCTTATTTTATTGTTATAAAGAGAATAGAAATTTATGTGATCGTTTTTATTAGTAGATTTACAATATACACTCAGTTCTAGATTATTCTCAGTCCGTTTAACATGATATTGATGAAATGTAATTGTTTCTTTCATAAGTAAATTCTTTCGTACGTTGAAATTTGTTTTAATTTATCTACAATACAACAAGATCAAGTAATTTTGTTTTGCAAACATATTAATGAAGTATCATCAATATATCGGAAATGTATTGATTGTTTAGGTAAAATATTTTAGAAAGGACTAAATTCAAATAATTTTAAGTACAGACTAGCGAAAATTTCTCTGAGGATCTCGTCAGAAATAAGAATTTTTTCTTTATAAAATTATCATTAAAATCAAATAACATTGGATTGTGGTGAGTCGGCAAATTTTTATGATTTTTTATCTATTAGCAGGGAAAGGTTTATTTTTTATTATACTAGATTTTTTGTTTTGTTTCTAGTTTAAGCATTTGTTAACAGAAACGTTGCTATTAAAGGATTTGACACCTAAACTAGCCTTCAATTGACTTAATTTCTAATATGTGAAGGATTGTCCGTTCCAAGGAGTGGCGTCAAAAATTGTTATGTCTTTCGATGGGAGCGTTACTAATTCCTGATAAGATGGGTGGCGTCGGAATGCCTGCTTTGTGGTAGAACAAAAGTTGGGTATTTCTATTAATTTTTGTCCATAATTTGTCATCATTACTAACAAATTTTCTAATTGCTTTATTTCATTTCTGTGTCTGAAATTATTTTGTGTTCATCTGTTTTCTCATGTGTTAGTATTGTTTTTCATACAATGTGTTTCTATTCATGATAACGATTCCGCCTTCTCATGAATTTGCAAACATGCAATGAAATATTGGATTACTACTGAACTATGCTAAAACATTAGCAATAAAGATATGCAAACCATTCCCTATAATTCAAGTATGAAAAATATTTTTAAAAAATACCATGTTGTCAAAAAACATATGGAACTAAAAATGTAAAGAAAAACACAAACTGGGATCTAAAAAAGATGAAGAAATTCCAATCTATGAATGGAAGAGAAACTTCAAAATTACAGAATTTAAGAACGTAAATGAAATTATAAACAAAAGGAACGAAAAATAATTCGAACTGTCGTCATGAAAAAAAAACAAAAAAATAACAAAACAAAACAGCAGAGCTGAAGAGCGTCCAAGGAAAACAAATGCCTATTTTAAAATTCCACAAAACGTTAATAAATAAATGATAAAAAATTATATATATATATATTGTTATACGTCGATGGTACGACTCAGTTTCATGCATTATACAATCTGCAGGGGCATTTTTCAAACTGACAGTTTAATAGATTTAAATTTAAATTCACTCGACATGGGAATCAAATCTTATAAAATTAAGTTACTGCTTTGTTAATAACAAGAGTAAAAATTTAAATATTCTAAGATTCAGTCAGTCAGTTGAGTGCCATACGTGATACACGCTTGGGCGATCATGTCTCGAAAGAGACATGACTGACTGAGCGGAAGATTATCCCACAGTAGTTTGCCATTGCTTTCTGCGGTAGACTGGTTACCGACCAAGGCTATAGAACCCAACCTGTCCTGTTATTTAACCCATAACTGGAAAGAATAGACTGATTAATACCTTTCCCAAGGGTATTTGCGCGTAAGTGAATGCAATGAATTTGGGTGGAATTCAAACTCGGCTCCCCGATTTCTCGTTCCGAGCCGATATCCAATGCACCACAAAATCTAAAATTAGAATTAAGATATAAAATTTAAAATAAAAATATAAAAGATATTAAAAGAAAATATATTATAAAGTAGGAAGAATATATCAAAGGGGCATAATTCATAAAACGTAAAAATCTAAATATTCTAAGATTACCTGCAATAAAGAAATTAAAATTAAAATTTAAAATTTACAATAAAAATATAAAATTTGAAATTTAAATTTAAAATTGAAATTAAAATTAAAAATATTAGAATGCAGAAAGAAACATCAAAGGGTCGTAATTCATAATTTTTAGTATTAATATTTGCGAGGAAAAGAAAGAAAGAAAAAAGGAAGAAAGTAAGGGAATGAGGGAGAAAGAGAGAAAGAAAGGGGCAAACGTATAGAGGAATCTATTTAGATCGGGGTCTAAAAAATTTAAATAAGTATTTTTTTTTTCTATGGCAGTATGTGGTCATTAAATCACTTTTTTTTGTTACGTAGATTAGGATTATTTATATGGTTTAAGATGACAAGTTTTTCTAAAAGCCATAAGTTACATTTATCTTCTTTTTCGTTTAAATGCTTTATTAAGTGATATAGTTATTAAGCAAAATCTATTTTGCTAACCCTAACTGGAAATGCTTACTAAAATTCAGCAACCTCCAGTATTTTAAAAAAGAATTTTTATTTTTTTTATGTGTGTGCATAAACGTGTTGAATTTTGTAAATACCGTCATCCATAGACGAAATAATCAGAAAATAAGAGTGGTAACTATAGTAAATTTAAAGCCAAAGTACCTAAAATTTGCTAAAAACACTATTTTCCTGAATTATTAAGATTAGTGGGTAGTTACAAGTATATGAAAAAGGCACTTATGTTATATCCCTCAAGTAATTTTTACAGATATGTTTAGATATACATCCGTCTGTTAATCGAGCTATCGACACCTAATTAAAACACCTATCTCTACCCTGATAATCTTGATATGAAAATAAAAAACACAACAATTTAAATCGTAAAACATTAGCAACATTAAAATTCACAACCAACTTATTATAAATAATGATAACACTAATACTTGTAGTTGTAATAACATAACGTATATCCTCTGTCTTACAAATGCCTTACAAATTCCATAGTTATACCAAGCTACCATCTCCATTACTGAAAATCCAAATCTTACCAAACATTATATCAGGAGTATTAAAAATATTTTAAGAGTCGATTTTATCAGCATAAACTACCCTTCAATAATAAAATCGATAGTAACTCAACTTTTCTCTCTAAATATTACTGGCAATTCAAAAATGCAAATAAAACTGCTACAGTAAAATGGAAGATATTAACTAAAGCCAGAACATGCAAATCGTTACATGAAAAAAAGCCAGAACATGCAAATCGTTACAAGAAAAAATCCATACAATTAAATTTTCAAGAACTAACTCATTAAACCAACGTAATGAAATTACTACTTACTACTATCATAGAATTCTTCACACTCTTAAATATATCCAAAATTATCTCAATGTGTTTACTATTTGCTTTAATCTATAAAGCTATCCCTTTTAATCAATTATATATATTTTTAAGAATAAACTTTATTAACTGTTGCTTTGTTGTGTATATTTACTTTCACTCCTAGTCATCTATTATCTGGTACTTCTCTTTTTAAAATCTAGTTTCAATTTGTCACATTTATTTTCTTTAAAATAGTTTTTTTTATCAACAAAACCCTTGAAGACGAACATTCGCTTCTAAAAAGAATATATTAGCTACTGTTTTATTCCTTCCCTTTTAAAATTTTTTGACACGCCTTGTCTGCTATGGTTACACTTTGCCTCGATCTTATGTGTCTTCACATAAAGATCTTCTTTTAAAATATGATAACCTTTTGCCTCACGATAATCATTTAATATGATAGCCTTTTTTATTTTTAGTTCAATTTTTTTATTTTAAATCTCCTTATCAATATATATATATATAGGCACCTCCACTCATTTTTCTATACCTAAATTTAAATTTAAATTTTAAAAATAAATAAGTTATCTTCAAGCTTTAAAATTAGCTTTAATTGAAAATTAGCTTTAAATTTAGTAATTCCAGGAAGCAAAATACCCTAGTGTATTTTAAACCGAAATTATATTGTTCGAAATAAAAAAATTTCTAAATTTAAAAAAAAGAATTAAAAAATTTCGAATTTTCCTCCATTTTTCATCGATTATAAGCAGAAACCCATTCTCGGTTTTAAAAAATCTTACAAAAATAAAATACACCTCGCTGATACATTATTTTCTTCAAATTGCCGAATTTAAACTTACTTTAAGTTGACTTGAAACAAGAATTACTTGCTTACTGCTTGAAAAATGTTTCAAAAAGCATTTCTCAATTACGGTAGCCTTGTATTCACAGCTATCAACACTTTATCAGCACCTTAGCAGCAGCCGACAACTGATGATTTACAGTATCCAGCTGAAAGTATGGAAGACGAATTTGGTATAAATCTTTTCATATAAATCGTTTTATTTTTATTTTTAACTATTTTAAAATTAAAACTTTAACATAGTTTTTAGCAATTATCCAATATTTGATGGAATTTTAGTTAGTTTAGCTTTGTAGGCTTACGTTTGAAGATATTTTATGAAAAATACAAAAAAAATTACAACTTAATAACAGAATGAAAATAACGGCAGAGGTAATTCAATAATTTATGAAATGTTATGGCATTTATTAATTTTTATTTATAATATTTATTTTTCATATTTTAGGTACCTCCAGAAATTGTGAATTTCACAATTATATTTTTTTAATAAAATTAGAACATTAGGCATTAAAATGTAAAAGGTGCATTAAATGTTTAAGGAATGACTTGCAAAACAGGCTATTGAATTTTATAAACGTCTTGAAGAGACTTGAATCAGAATCAAAGTGCGGTTTCTGTCGTTTTCCATCTAAGGGGAATAATCCAAAACACTTGTTAACTTCTAAAATAAATACGACCCCTATGGAAACTTGTTATGACCCCTATGGAACATCGTACTTCAATGAGCATATTTATTTACACAAAAAAATTTGGTTTTAATTATTTTAAAAATATAAGGAGTGAAAAATTTTTATTAATTTTTTATTTTTTTGATAGGCAATATAATCATCAATTCTTAACTTAAAAAAAGTACAACAGTTCTTGAAAAGAGTTTTTAAATAGTTTTAAAGCTTTATGAATGATTATAATAATAAAAAAATGAAAGCAATTATTTAAAATTTTATTAGTTATCGAAACAAAATTTTTTCTTCAGACTATAATGTCCTTAATTATTATTATTTATTCCAGCAATTAAAAGCTGTCAAATTAAATCAGAGTTTTATTGCATTTTTTATATTTCTCTGCGGAGCAGATTTTCGGATAGTGCCGAATAATTTTGAATAAAAAAATAGATGATTTATATTCCCCGATGTGTTCTGCGTTTAACTAATAAAAATGTAAATTACAGAAAGTTAAAATTTATTAAAATTTCATGAATTTACGTGGAGGTGGGTAACAGAGTTAAAAAAAATTTTTTTTATATATATTAAAAAAAAAAAATTTCAAAAATAATTTCATTCATTTGTGAATGAATACTGAAAGTTTCATTAAAACCCAACAATTATTTGTTTTTGCGAGAATTTCCAAAATAAGGTGTTTGCCACCGAAAAAGTGAGTTACGTAAAAAATTACGTGATCGATTGTAAACAGTCGTAAGATTTCCTGCAATGCTAACTCAAATCAAAACAAAATTTTCAGCCCAAATTTCGAACATGTTAAAAGGGATTAAAAAAATTATAAAATAAATAAAAATTACTTTGATCTTTCCTCTTCATATTTGAAACATTTTGATGGAAAATGTTCGTTTTATTAAGTTTTGGACCTTTTTCATTCATACTATGCTGTTTTTTTTTTTTTTGTGATGTAATGGAGGTATCGATACATATATGACCAAGTAAATTAACCACATTTCACTGCCAGATGATGGTGTATGGAACACCGAAATTTAATAGTTTTGAGTAGCAGTATGCTATAATACTAATAATAACAACAACTATATATCTATGCTCTACTTTTGTATTGAGAACTTTTTAAAAGTAAATATCAAACTGTGGATTATATATATATATCCATTAGTTCAAACCACATGTGTGTGTGTGTGTGTGTGTGTGTGTGTGTGTGTGTGTGTGTGTGTGTGTGTGTGTGTGTGTGTGTGTGCTTATATCGACCTTTGAATACAATCAAAATTGATGTTTATGGTAAATATTAAGAAACCCTCATTCAAGTTTTTATTATATCAGTGATTTTTTTTAATGAAATAGACATGAGTTTTACTTCTTTTTTTGTACTTTGATGGCTGATTTAAGAAAATAGAGCCATCTTGATCATTTCTTTTCAAGAAAAGTTGAATATTATCAAAGTAAAGACTAATAGCAAAATAATTTTTCTTTTTATATAGTTCTGTCTTCTTTTCTGCCAACCTATTAAAGATTTTCTTTCTTTTGGTTTTCAGGATCAATTCTTGAAAATGATGAACTAGCGATTACAGACGAAATCGTAGAACTGAACTCAGAGACGTTAGGTAAATACGATTACAATGGGCTGAAGGATTTCATTCATAAGGTTTGTAATTAGTTAATTTTTCGACTATTTTGTATTTGTTCATCTATATTTTAATATTTAATCGTCAATATTTTGCCTGCGCCAAATATATATATATATATATATATGATCTAATAACATATGATGCGCTGATAGCGATTTTACTAAGTGTAGCTTAGATGTGGCACAAGAACGTAAATATGGTGCACACGCTGAGGATCGAACTTACTACTCAGCCACAATTGATCAAGCTATACAAACATTCTTTCCATTAAACCACGGCGAAGATCCGGAGTAAATAGACTACAAAATAAGCTAATTATCGAAACATTTCCCATGTGCGAAATGTTATATTCTGAGGTCATTCCACACTGTAGTCATGTTGTCTATTATCTGTCCTCATTTGTTATAATGTTTGACTGGAAGTTGCCATTCTCTAGCATTTCTTCGTCATCAATCCCTTAACCGGATGTGGCCGTAGTGTCGCTGCGCAGCTGAGCAGAGGAGCCGTTCCTTTGTCTTATTCAAGTAGACCTGGCGGATCGTATCCCTCTTCAGGTTAAGTTCCAACCGATGTCCTCTAACTTGAAGGCTTGTTTTGGCCACGGACACGTGGTCATTGATTCTATCGGGAAAAATGTCTACCCAAGCCGTTGATATCAGTCTAGGAATTTGTCCATCTGTATAATTACCGTACTGTCTGTCAAGTAGGTATGGATCCCAGTCATTGTGCTAGATGGTCATCCGCTCTTTAACAAGTCTTTTTTTAATCCTGCCACTCTCCTCAGCAGAAAAACCGGTCGGGAGAGCTGGCTTAGTTACCAATGACCCGACCAGGCAGAGGATAATACTGGGTTACACGGTGCCGGTAGCATTTGGAGAGTAACCTGAGATTATTAATTAACTGGCTGAGAGCAAAAGAACTTCTTTTTAAAGAAAGGTGTCACGTGAGCCATAAAGTAATGACTTAGTCACATTAGTATTCTATTAATTGCACGCAGTCTTTTAACTATGGAACGGTGACGCCATATTTATCAAATGATACATGGATCACGTTTTCCTGTAATACGCCTACTGTAAGAATTACACTTGGAAAGGTCAGTGAAATAGAGAGGGAACTGAAAGAATAAACATAAAAATATTACCTTGTTCATTTAATACAGATATTATGAAAGTCGTTCCAAAACCTAATAACACGAGAAAAATAAAAAGCATTGCCAAAGTAAAGGGTAAAGCTTTTGTTTTCTCATGATAAGTTCAGGCAAATTTGGACATGGTTCAAATTAGCTCCGGTAATGTCCGTTCAGCTGGCAGAGGGTAAATCTGAAAATGGCGCCGGCAACTGACGGAAGAACAAATGAAATCAAACGAAGAATACGATGAGGGTTAGGATTTCGCGTGAAATCGGGTTTGCAAATTGGACTTGTTGACAACTATAATTAGGGCGTTCTTATCTTGTGGATAGTGTTTGGCAACTTCTATAACGAATTTCAGTTGATTACTCTGCTCTTTTCTCGATCGAAAAAGATCGATACTTTCTGTAATCGATCTGGATTTTTCATGAACCCAGACTCCATAATTGTTTACTGGCTCAAAGTTAGCATTAATGAGTGTCCATTGGAAACATTTCGGAGTGTGGATTTTATAAGAACGTAATTAAATACCTTGTAATATTTATAACTGACGGACATTTTTCTGGAACACATGGATTCTTTATAAACTGACATTTGTTTAGCTACTACTAATTTTATAAGTATTCATACATACAAGCAGAGTGATTATTTCCACTATGTATTGAATATATAATAACTATTTTTTACCAAAATGTTTTTGTTTAACAGATAGAGTGTTATTAATAACATTAAAAATAATGAAAGCACTTATGAAAAAACCTTTAACTAAATACAGCCACAGTGTACTGAATGTATTCAAGAGTGTCTAACATTCATAAAATTAATTCGCGCCAGAAGCTCTAATACGAACATTTCATTGTGTTTGGATGTCAATCTGAGGAGAGTGCAGCGGATTAGGAAAGAGTTGGATGAGTGTACTGGTGATTACGAAGATGCGGCAGCTCGGAAAACGATCTGATAAGAAAAGAACTTCTAAATGTGCTGGTGAGATCCAGAACATTATTAATAAGGATCCCTCGAAGTCAATCAGGTCCATAGGAGTGTCTGATTTTCTTATCAGATAGGTAGTGTATGAAGATATTCGGTATTTCTTATACGAGCTGAGAAAGGGACACTTTAATCCCAAGCCGTGAAGGAAAAGCCGTGCTACAAAGCTTTTGAACAAACTCAAGGATCCTCTCCAGCCAGGCATGCTTTCGTATTTTTCAGACGAGATAAATTATGCCAGTATTAAATGGTGAACACACAGAACAACGGTTAGCTTGCCATGTCTACAAACGATGTACCGAGAATGATAAAAACCAAATATCCAGTCGACATCATAGTGTTTGAAGTGATCACTAGTGATAGTGACATTCATCTTCTCACAGGGTCAGACTCAACACGAAGGCCTACATAAAGTGCCATGAGGAGGTAGTGCTGCTCTTGGTCAACAGGGTGGTTGCTGAAAGAAGTCTGGCAACAGGGCTCTGTATTATGTCACACAAGCAGGAGAACCCAGTCATGGCTGTCAGACAATTTCTGCAACTACATCACCTCTTACATCTGGCCACTTAACTCCTCAGACTGTAACCCCTATGTATGAAGGTATGGCAGCACAGAAAGCTCTGATCATTCTGATAAGAAAAGAACTCCTGAATTTGAACATTTCAGAATGTTTAGGTGTCTGAGGAGATTGCAGAGAATTCAGAAAGAGTTTGATAATATATCTAGTCAACAACATGGCGTTAAAAGTGATCACTAGTGATAGTGACATTATGCCTTCATTCTTTTTCCCACAAAACCTCAGGCTCAACATGGAGGCCTACATAAAGTGCTTTGAAGAGGTAGTACTGCTCTGGGTCAATATAGTGGCTGCTAGAAGACGCTATATCTGGTAACAGGACTCTGCACCATGTCACACGAGAAGAAGGAACCAGGCATGGCTGTTAAGCAATTTCTTCGACCACATCATCCCTTACATCTGGCCTTCTAACTCCCCAGACTGAAACCCCTTTGATTATCATGTGTTGGGCGCAGTTAAGTGAGAGACTAACAAAATTCTTTATAACACTAAAGAAGAACTGAAAGTAAGGATCATTTACTAGCTTAGACAAGGACACCATCCAGAATAGATCAGGAGATTCCAAAATCATCTGGAGACCATGTTTAAAGCCAATGGAGATTTTATTGAATAAATTTATTCTTTAGTATTTCAAGATATTTTTGCGTAATTTTGGTAAATATATATATTAAAATGAGACGTCAGTTTTGCGTAGTTTAGACGACAATTTATTCATCGCACTCTGTATATATGTATGTAGGAATTAACAGGGAGAAAAGCCGACTTCAACATTTGAATAGCTAAATTGATGGGAAAGTAAAAACATCCTACTGAGACAGAAAAGTGTGCTTTTGACTAGAACAGTACTCGTCATCAAAGAATAAGAAGACCAACATATACAACCATTATTTAGGCAGCACCCAAGAGAGCCTTTAATTCAGAGTGCGTTTGTCAAACTAATTGAACACTTCTAAAACGATAAAATCCACAGAAGTCGCTTACTCTCGTTTTTAAGAAAAAAATTGTTGCGTATACTTGGTATCAGCCATAATATATAAACCTGTAAATTTGTTCAAAAAAACACTTAGAGTTAATTGAACTTTCTAGTTTACGAACAGTTCTTAAAAGACTCGTTTATATCTCTGTTAGAACCACAGGTAATATCATTTGCTAGGTTTGATTTAACTTCGTTTCATCACTCATTACAATCACATATGTTGATATGATAAAAATTCTTCCTAATTATGTGCCGTGCCCTTTAAGACGTGGGCGATCATGGACTTCCACTTGCCCCTATCCTTTGTCACTCTTAACATTTCTCTTCTTGGTATCTCTCCCAAATCCCGTTCCACCATTAATTTGCTCAAGCCGATCAAGTATATATGATAAATAATAGATATATAATATAAAGGATTTGGGCCTCACGATCGGTAGATTAGATATTCCTTGATATCCCTCAATGTATATATATATATGATGGTGGATGTCTTTATGTTAACGTTCCTGTAACCTCTTTGAAGATGGCTCATGTGAGCCGAAGCTTAGAACCAGCAAAATAAAAAATATATACAAATGTTGGACAAATTTGGTCTTTATTTTCACCTGAAATTAAAGCCAAAATACGATGTTTAGAACGGCCCATGATTAAACATAATAGGCATTCATTGTCTGTTATATTCAATAATATATATTTAAAAAATTATCTGCTGCCTCGATACAATATATATATATATATATATATATATATATATATATATATATATATATATATATATCGAGTTAACTCCGAGCAAGGCAATAAAGCCACTAAGACACAAGGGTTAGTGGATGTGGAAGAATTAGAAAACTGAAACATTATTAAGGAACGAGAACAAAAGAAGAGTATCCAGGAGGACAGTAGATAGCGTTTGAAGATTAAAGTTGACTGGAAAGTATGGAGATAGAAGGAAGTTCCACCAGGAATAAGTGCGAGAAAGAAATTACTAGCATAGAATTTGCGATTACATCTGGTCAACTAAACTGTAAATTAATGATATCTCATCGCTAGTTCCATATTGTGCTAAAATTCAAAAAGTTTAAATACCATAGCGAAGAGCTTATCCGAACAATTAGCATGAATGTTGTTATAGAAAGGCACGGTGGGGGTAACTTTACGTCGGTGGGAAAGTGATTGAATCCTAGCCGTCAGATTAAGACCAATAATATAGTATATTCTACTGTGGACGTTATCAAGGATCTCTAGACATATAGCAGGACACCAGGTCATATGTAACAGCAGTATTCTAAGCATGGGCGAATCGTAGAAATAGCCTTATAAAATAGATTCTGGAGAGGAAAATATCTAGCAAGATATTGAAGTAACTTTTTTAGCAGCTGACTAAGCAATTGATTCAATATAGTCTGATGAAAGGCAAAAAGTGGTTACTTAGATGATAAACAGAGAGCAGTTTGGTTTTGGAGGTGTTAGAATTAACAAGCCATTCTTTGTCCCAGTTAACAAAAGACTGAAGTTCGATTTTGGTATCAACCGCCAATTTGACCTTATCGAGTTTATCAAAGTTACTTTCAATACAGGATTAAATAGTTTTGTCATCAGCATAGATACCAAATTGAGAGCTAATATCATTAATGAAAATTAAAACTAAAATCGGACCAAGGATATAGCACAAGGGGGGGGGGACACCTTCGTTAGCACAAAAGGATCTAGAAGATTATCCATTTAGGATAACTTTCATTTCACCATTTGATAAGAAAGACTGGATCAGTTCAAAAATTTGTTCTGAGACATTGTAACTTTTCAACTTGTGACAAAGACTTGTATGCCAAACCATGTCGATAGGTTTCGAGGTGTTCAAGGCAACAGTCCGAGCTTCACTATTTTTATCTAGAGATTGACAGACTCTTTTCGCAATTATCGTCCGTATAACAATAGTTGACCAGGAGAAACGAAAGTCATATTGCTTGTTTAAAAGAAGGCACTGTGATGTGAGATGATCAACCGATCTTTCTCAAAGGAGGTAGAAAGCTAATAGGTTGATAATTGTAGGAGTCGGTCTGTTCAACTGAGTTCTTAAAAACTGAGACAATATATAAGGATTTTCAATAGGTAGGAAAACAAGAGACAGCGGAGCATTTATTATGCAGTTTAGAGAAAACAGGAGCCAGTTCAGAAGCACACTTCTAATCTATTACAGGGATACCATCAGGTTTACATGCTTTGTGAGATCCAGATTAAAGATGATAGCAGAAACCATATGGTTGCTAACGAAAAAAAAATGAACAAAGGTGATGAGATTGTCTTATATTGTTACTATAATTATATATTATTAGAAAGGCTTGTCGCCGGCGAGAAGTGCGCTGGACAGAGAAAAAACAACAAGGTGGCATTTGGGGATAGCGTCTTCACATGCATTCGATGCAATCAGGACTGTCGCTCTGAACCTGTACAACCATAAGAGATTCTGCACCACCATCAACAGCTCGGCACAGATCCAAGGTCTCTTGAGAGAAACCCAATTTACATACATTGCCACCGTTGGAACTAACCAACGTCTATATTCACTAGGCCATGTGTTCTTAAGGACAAGAACAACTGAATTTTGGGGACTTATAAACCTAATGTTCAATAACCTTTTTTTTACCAGAGTTCATATTGCATTTTTTATGTTAATGGATTTCTCTAGTGTTTTTTTTTTTACTAGCGCTCATATTGCAATTTTGACACCAATGATTTTCTCCGGCACACCGTATTACTGGTTCCCATATTATGTTCATTTCTATGCTTGGTCGGCTTATGAGATTTTGTAGTGCATGTGTGCTGAATCCTTAAGTTTACGTAGTTTCGAGTGGCGTTCTCTATTTATCATTTCAACTTGATCCCATAGAGGGCGGTGATCCCCTTTCTACCTTCATATGTGGTCAGCTACGCCTGATTTTTCTATCTCCCTCGTGTTAAGTCCTTGCGATGTTCTTGTAGTCTTACCTTAAGAGGGTGGCCTGTTTCTCTTTTATATTTCTTTCCACAGATGTATAGAATATCGTACACACAGTCCTTGGTCATTTCCTCCTTTGTTGGTGGTCTTACTCGGAAGAGGTACCTACAAAGTGTAGAACCATTTCTGAAGATCATCCTGATGTTATACGGACCACAAATCCTTTGTATCTTCTTCACATAGGGTAGACAGACCGGGGCTGTTTTCTGAGAGTTGTTATCCTCATGCACCCTCTCTTAGCGGATTCGAACTCAGAACATTATCATTGATAACTTTCTCCTCCAATTTTCGAACCCTAGTTAAAAGATTCTTAATATAATACAAAAAGTATTGTAATGATAAAATTGGTCAGTAATCATTTATATCTATTTATCCTGGGACTCGTATATGCAAGTAATCCATAATAATATTTAAAATTTTGAAATCATATTTATTTTTGGCGTGAGAATTTTTGAAGCTGTTTCTGCTTCACCTGCTATCATCTTTCGCGAACCTATGAGGCGTGCTGCACAGTTTGGGAAACATTGCCTTAGATATACAGAATAGTGACTTAAGAAAAAGGCCCAATGATTTGAGAAAGTAATGGCAGAAAAATAACAGACATTGCCATCTCTTAGGAACCCGAACTAGAAAAGAGTTAAATTTGAAAAGAATAAGCGAGGAAATACTCCAACGATGGGAAGAGTATATAAAAGATCTTTTCCGCGACAAGAGAGAGCAACCAATAATACACAAAGATGAGGACGGACCAGAAATATTAAAGTCTGAAGTGGAATCTGCAGTAGCCAAACTGAATAGAAACAAAGCAGCGGAACCAGACGGCATAGTCATAGAGCTGCTGATAGCCCTGGAAGAATTTGGTATAGAAAAAATTACTGAAATAATAAATGAAATTTATAATAGTGGGGTAATACCAGATGATCTCAGCAAGTCGATCTTCATAACATTACCTAAGGAGCCAGGAGCAAACGAGTGCGAACTCCACAGAACCATCAGTTTAATGAGCCATATAACAAAACTGATCGTCCGAATCCTGATGAATAGAGCGAGAAGCAGAATCAGGCCAGAGATAGGACAAGAACAGTGTGGTTTCGTTAAAGACACAGGAACAAGGAATGCCATATTTATGATTAGTATGCTCTCCGAAAGGGCAATACAAATGAAGAAGGACTTATACATTTGCTTTATTGATTATACGAAGGCGTTTGACAAAATACACCACAAAGAACTGATGGAGATGCTCGGCAGCCTGGACATATTTTGGAAAGACTTGAGAGTAATAAAGAATCTTTACTGGCAGCAAACCGCTTGCATACGGACAGGTAATGAATTGAGTAGATGTACAAAGATAGAAAGGGGCGTAAAACAGGGACGTGTCTTTTCACCGGATCTGTTCAACTTGTACAGCGGGAATGTTTTTAGGACCCTAGAAGTTATACCTGGATTCGTAATCGGGGGCCACAATTTAAACAACCTAAGGTACGCAGATGATACAGTGCTGATAGCAGACACAGAAATGAAACTACAAGACCTCCTACAGAAGGTAAGCAGAAGAAAGTAACAAAGAACTAGAAATAAACTGCACGAAAACCGAATGCATGGTCATCAGTAAAAAGGGCAGCCCAAAATGCCAAATACAGATCAGGGATACCAGAATCAAGTAGGTACAAAAATTTAAATACCTGGGAAGCGTTATAACAGAATTTGGAAAGTGCGACACAGAGATCCAAAGGTGAATTGGCATGGCGAAGGAAGCCTTTCAGAAGTTGAGTAAGGTATTAAGAAACAGGACAATTTCGCTAGAAACTAGGAAGAGAGTACTGGATTGCTACGTACTGTCCGTCCTTCAATATGGCGGTGAATGCTGGACAATACCATCAAAGATGAAGGTAAAACTTGAAGCAACTGAAATGTGGTTCTACAGAAGGATGCTGCGAATATCATGGATCGAGCATGTGCGCAATGATGAGGTCTTGGAAATGATGGAAACAAAAAGGAAATTAATACTGATCATCAGGAAGAAACAGCTGAAGTTCCTGGGACATGCAATGAGGAAGTAGAGTTAGGAGAATCTGATACTAACAGGCCAGATAGAAGGATAAAGAGACAGGGGAAAGCAACGGATAACATATTTGAAGGACCTAATCAGGTGGATGACGGAACAAGGATTGCATGGTGTAACAGGAGAAGGCTTGCTCAGAGCCACCAGGGATAGGGAAACGTGGAAGGCCATGATCTCCTACGTCCTGAAGAGACAGAGCACATAGAAGAAGAAGAACCGCTTATGATATACGGGAGCAAATTTAGTAAGTGAAAAATGTTGATTGTATCAAAGAAAAATAAGAAACTTATGTACAAATTTTACATCGATAAGTAAAATTCAGGTAAGGTCAGACTATATCTGCTAACCCAGTACTACCTGCCAAGGGTCGGGTTGCCGACGACTAAACCGGTGCCCCCGCTGGGTGCAAGCTCGGTGAAAAGGGTGGTGTAGGCACGCTGCAGGGCCAAAAACAAAATTTATCAAAAGGCGGAAGAGCTCCTATGAGCCAACGGCCTCCTACACAAGCAACCAGCTACGATTTAAATAGTCTCCGCCAACCTGCATTGCCAAGTGTGGCGAGTGCGGCACATCCTCTGAAATGGAGGAAACGAAAACAGTGGAAATCATTCAGGGAGGGGTTCCTCAAACGAGAGTGAAAAAAACCCTGATCTAGATCCAGAAGTAATATTATTAAAGATGAAAACAAAGACTTAAAAAATTCATGGATTGTGTTTTGAAAGATTCACGAAAGGCTATTTTGATATTTTCATGAATACTTGACGGAAATAAAGAACCGGAAATGAATAATGAATATGAAAATGACAACGATTAAAAAGGAAACCCGTAAAAGGAACACTTGTAAGTAATTCCAAGTCTGTCTGTGATGTAGAAAATTATAACAGGACAATTCTTAGAGGAAATATATTTTTTCTAGTAAGCTGGAAACTTTTACCCCAGAAGCAAAAACAACGAGTGACAATTATTTATAGACAAAAGAATCTTGGAAGAAGTAAAATATATATATATAGCTATTGTATGGACAGACTACAAATAACCTTACGAAATGACATCACAACCTTGGATATTTCAACGTTGAAATATACTAAAATAAATTATATCGGGAACTGAATTTCATTAAAAC
This sequence comes from Ascarosepion bandense, assembly GCA_037127315.1. Lineage (NCBI taxonomy): Eukaryota > Metazoa > Mollusca > Cephalopoda > Sepiida > Sepiidae > Ascarosepion > Ascarosepion bandense. The sequence goes on along the minus strand of JBBBDQ010001827.1, from coordinate 704,679 downwards.
GAACTGGAAGGATTGAATTGTAGAGGGATAATTTCTAGAAGAGTTCAACATATGAATATGAACTTTACAAGAAGACTCACTTTCTCTAATGCTGTTCATAACAACAATGATATATACATATTCTTTTTCTTCAGGACGTGGATGATCATGGCTCTCCACAATTTTATATCTTTTCTAGCGCTTACGAATATATAAATTTACTCTGTTACAGGGAAAATCGTAATCAGTTAAAGGCGGTTTTAAAATATTTAACAAAAAAATACTAAATCGGTTGGTTTGTGGTGCGAGATGTGCTTTATGGTGTAGTGGATATCGACTCAAAACGTAAGATCGGGGTGCCGAGTTCGAATTCCAGTTCAGTTCCTTGCATTCACTTATGCACAAATACCCTTGGGAAAGGTATTAATCTGTCTCTTCCCTCCAGTTATGGATTAAATAATAGGACAGATTAGGTTCTATAACCTTGGCTGGCAACCAGTTTACCACAGAAAGCAATGGCAACCTACTACGGGATAATCTTCTGCCCAGTCAGTCATGTCTCGAAAGAGACATGATCGCCTAAAGCGTGTATCAAGTATGGCACTTAACTGACTGACTGACCGTGATTGAATCCTGGCTCTGAAAACGTACGGTGCTAGTGATGAACAAGTAAATCATCAGGAGCGTGAACGGAGAGAAATACACTTTCTCGGAATATTGAAGATGGATTTTCGTAATTGTAATGAAAAGTGTTGTATCGCCGAGATGGCAGTACGATGCCAAATGACACCCCGAAGTATCAGCCACCTTCCCACACGGGCAGATGCCTGAGGTAGATGCGGCATAACACCATTTAAGTGGGATCACGGAGTCTTTAAGCTCGGAGAAAATTTATTGTTTGCTTTTCTCCTGACGAGACTCTACCCTTCGGCTGAGCCTCGTCTGGGTTCCTCTCCGCCCAAAGCCATAGTACAACAACGTGAACAACTGACGCACACAGTCGATCCACTCAGACTATCAATGATAATCTGAATTCCTGACTGCTATTAATCTTTATTTATATAGTTGTTTCGGTCCGCAGACCATTCCATCTTTGAGAGCGCTAGAGGGGTGTCAGCTGCTCTACAACAGAAAGTAACAAAATAATGTTTCAGGAAAACAAAGAAAATTTACGTGAGATGACTAAACAATCGTTAAGGAAACATCGTTATAAGCATGAACACATGAATAATATAAAAAATAAAGTATCCGGGATCTTTTCAAGATTGGACAAAAGAAGAACTGAGACATTTGCTCAAAGACTTGATAAGCATGTCTAAAACTTTACATCTGGCAGACCTTATACAAAAAAGTAGGAAATTTGTAGAATTAGAGAAGGTTGCGTCAAAATATTTGAGAGCGACATGAGGCAGAGTAACGTGTGTTTTATTACAACAACAAAAATGAAGACACGTAAATAATATAAGATGATTTATGTGTGTGTGTGTGTGTGTGTGTGTGTGTGTGTGTGTGTGTGTGTGTGTGTGTGTGTGTGATGGTTGGTTTTATGAGATCAAACAAACACCAGTATCCAAAGAATTAGAAATTCCTTTACAGGTCAACCGGCTTCACGACGGCCTGGGCAATCCCAGACATATCTGACGCCAATGCCTAAGTCCGAACTCTTTTCCTCTTTCCTTTTCTTTCTTCTTATTTTTTTTAAAATTTTTTTATTCTATTTTCATTTACTTTTTATTTTTATCCTTCTCTTCAGTTAAAGAAAATGCTTATTCCGGCAAAATTTTTTCTACCAAATGGAAGGAATATTGTAAGGTCTGATGAAATGAGCTAATTGGCTCATAGAAATTAACTATAGTTTATAACCACTTGAAATGACGTGTTGAGTTTTCCTTTATATATATATATATATATATATATATATATATAAACAGGAGAAAAAATTAGGGAGAGATATAAGAAAGCATATGGGTATAACGACGAAGATATTGCTTGAAAAAATAAAGCGGTTCTCTGTTAAACTTCGTTCGGAGCAGGCATATTAGAGCAAAATATACTATGGCTAAAATAGACGAGAAACAGTGGAGTAGACATTTACGCCCGTGTAGAGGCGCATATAATAAACAGATACAGCGAAATGTCTTAAAAGGAATACAAAGACAAGCGCGAATAGGACGAAACGGTGATCTGTTGGAATGTGAGCAAGCCAGTGATAAATATATAAACCAATAACCCCCTCCCCTTAAGAACTAAAACAGTAAATACAAATGGATCATCACATCCAGTGAAAGGATCAGATTTTCCCGAAGTAGGTTGTCATTTTTTTCTGTGATAGACTAATTACCAAACATGGCATAGAGCCCAATCAGTCCTGATATTCAACCATATATTTCCTTCTGCTGGCAGGAGGAGATATGGATTCATACCTTTCCCAATTATATCTAATCTAAACTTATTTATAAATGGAACTTTGTGTGTGTGTGTGTGTGTGTGTGTGTGTGTGTGTGTGTGTGTGTGTGTGTGTGTGTGTCGGTGTGTGTGTCCATTACCTATAGACTCCGAAACGGCTGAACCAATTTTCTTGAAAATTTACACAGTTTTACTATGAGCGTCTGCGAGTGTTCTTAACTAGGTTTTGTGTCGAGGTACCCCGATAAATATCGAAAATCGATAATCGAAAAAAAAAAGGGTTATATAAGGAGTGGTCCGATTTTAATCAAATTTGATACACTCATAGATATAGACATAAGAAACGATATCCAGAAGTTTCAAGGTTGCAGTTCTTACACTAGTGCATAAAATCGATAATATATATATATACATATATATATAAATCAAGATGTTTGTGCGTGTGTCTGTTTATCTGCCTGTATGTCTGTATTTTTTCAACACTTTTATTTTAGTTTTTGCTTCGGGTTTGGCTCTAAGTAGGTATAATTGTAGTTCTTAGTCTCAGCCATGATACCATTTACTCAGAGGACTTATTTAGCCTTCAAAATTCAGTTTACGACGAAAAAAAACTTATTTGATATCGATACAGGGAAATTAAAATTTGACTTACATCCATTCATTTTTCTTTCAGTCTACAGTTTCACTTTAACTGGAAACAACTATTGCTTTTTAGTCTTTCGTGCCAACGTCCAAAGAGTCTGAGCTCCAGGACCATGGATTAGTTTTAAAGCTTTCATTACACCCGATCGACGCCGGGCTATACTGCTAGTTTGTGCGTAAATGAATGCAACTTCTCAGATGGAATTCGAATTCAGCTTCTTGATTTCTTATTCCAAGTTGATATCCATTACACCAGAATACACTTCTATTAATTAGCGAATATCCTCTTTCTTCACAACGATTAAATCTGGTCTCTTCGTTTGAATTGGATAACCCAAGAATTAGAATTGTTCAAAGTCTCAAACATTCTTGAGAACATTCTGAACGAAGAGGAAATCCGAGTTAAAATTGAAACCATCTCGACGAAGGCTTTACTAAAATCAGTCAGAATATGTGTAAAGTGCTAGAGTATTAACTTTCTGCTAATTGATTTTCAACGAAAACTACTAAATAGGACTATTGAGAAAAGCCAACAAAGATAATTTTAACGAAAATAGTGTAAATGCTATGAGATGCCACTTAATCTATTACATTATTACATACCCTTATAGAGAGAATAATGCCTGACAAACCCAAATGTATTACCATAAAAAAGAGCTTAGAATATATATATATATATGGGTGGACAAAGTAATGGAAACACCTGGAAGTTTTAAGCAAATTTATTCCAATATGAGGTAGGACGGACTTTGGCAGTAATTACAGCTTGAATTCTGCGTGAGACTGACTTGTACAATATTTTAATTGTTTCTAGAGGAATTATTTATCCATTCTTCAGCTAAAACAGTCTCCAGTTATTTCAATGATGATGGTGGAGAATATCGATTCCTCGCTTGTTTTTATAAAATGAACCATAAATGTTTTATGATGCTGAGATCCGGGGACTTTAGGGGCCATAGTTTAGTTTACTGGAATGTTCCTAGAGCCACTCAGCTACAACTTCAGCATTATGAATGAGTGCATTATCATCCTAAAAGATGATATTTCCTTCTGAAAACAGTTCCTGAACTATAGGATGAAGTTGATCACTTAAAATTCTTAAATAGTTCTAACTGTTAATTTTAATAAACTTATCTAAATAAATTCTGTAAAAAAAAGCAACAATTTAAACAAATAAATGAAGTACTATTAATATATATATATATATATATATATATATATATATATAATAAAGTTTTGTAATTTGCTTGAAGCATTGTGTAAAATAGTTATATGGCTTATGTCTTGAAGGCTGTCACAGTGCTTTGAGTAAAATAAAGGAAGGTAAAGAAATGTTTGGGTATTACCTATTTATTAAACATTAATATTTCGAGATCAAAATCTCATCTTCAGAATGGCAGAGAAGCTTTTGTCGGTGCGAGTGTCTTCACGGCTTTTCAAAGAATGGCTATTCCTGGCTGGCTGTCTGCTGCTGCTGCTTCTGTGTGTGTGTGTGTGTGTGTGTGTGTGTGTGTGTGTGTGTGTGTGTGTGTGTGTGTATTCTAGTTGGGGCCTTTTTGGCCTGATGATATCAGTCTGCTTGTATGTGTGGTTTATTTAGTATGATCTGACCGTTCCCTTGACTCTTTGACCGGGCTGAAGAGGATCAATTTCATTACTGTTGTTTTATCTATCTGATTTATCTGGTGGTGTGTGCGTGTCCGTGACTGTGTCATGTGTGCGTGTCTATGTGCGCGTAGTTATTGTAATTTATTCTACTTTATTTTGTATGCGTGTGTGTGTGTATGTGCGTTCCGGTGTGCGGTGTGTTATAGGCACCTCCACTACTTTGCCGTGTGGGGGGGGGATAACATAGCAAAATTATTTGTTCATTTATTATTATTATTTTATATTTTTTATTTTTTATTTTTATTTTTTTCTTCATTTTTTTTTAATACAATTTTATCCTATAGGGTTGTTGTTATTATTATTATATATTATCCTCTCTAATAATTTTTTAAATTTTTAACCTATAGGATTGTTATTATTGTTATTTTAATTTTGCTGGGGTGGGGGGATAACATATCGTAAGATTATTTGTTTATTTATTTATTTTTTTTTTATCCTACAGGATTGTTGTTATTATTATTTATTATCCTCTCCAATAAACTGTATAATGTAAAAAGGCTTTATGAATTTTTTTTTAATATTCCGCGTAGGCATCAAGTCTCTATGCCGAAATATTAGAGGTACCTAGATGCGTGTATGTGTTCAGTGTACGCACATGCACATACACCCCCCCACACACACACACACATAAGCTCACGCGTTTCGGCATGAGCTGTTTACGCGTGTTTATGGTTCGTATGTTTATATGTGTGCGTTAAACTGTGATATCGTGCCCGTGTGTATGCGCTTTATTGTTGTGGTCGAAATATTGTCGAAATATTAACGTTTAATAAATAGGTAATACCCAAACACTTTTTTACCTTCCTTTATTTTACTCAACGCATTATGACAGCCTTCAAGACATAACCCATATATATATATATCACACCCTGATTGAGCACATTGGAAGAATGGTAGACTTTGAAAAAACAGTAGCTACTCTAGCATCTACGCATCGCTCATTGAGTAATGAATTAGAGCACTCTGGTTACTGGCGTATGATACATCATACGCTAAATGTCTGCCTCCTTCTACCGAGCGCCCATAGCTCAGAGGTAGAATCGCCGACTGACGCCAATTCGGTCGAGTTTCAATCCTGGGTTAAAAGCAATCAGATGTCTAACCGTACTGATGAGCTGTGATACAGCGAAACAGATCTGTCTGCGGATATATATATATATATATATATATATATATATATATATATATATATATATTAATTATAGTTATAATAGCAATATCGACAAAACTAATTTTGTCAAGATTATCAATAATTAAACTACAATTAAGAACGTCTTGAAACCCACCGGGAACTAACCCAGAAGGAAAAGAAGGGGAAGAAAAAAAGAAACAAACGAAATACTTGAACAAAAAGTCAAGCATTCGTGAGAAAGAAAAAAAACCCAAGACGAAAACCTTAACAATAAAGAGCTCAATACGAAAGCAGAGTACAAGAAGTACCCAAGGCGAAAGTCGAGCAAACAAGAACGAAAATCTAAGGGTGATCCAACAACCTACCACAGTTTCGCCAATTTTCCCTGACGAGCTGTTAAGCGAAACTGTGGTAGGTTGTTGGATCACCCTTAAATTTTCGTTCGTATATATATATATATATATATATATATATATATATATATATATATATATTCAAACATACGCACCGTAGTATTGGCGCTAGAGGGTGTCGTCAGTGATGTCTTTGCGTGGATCACTAGGGGTTTCGGGTCTTTCAACATCATACCCCCTCACCGCGCCGACCCGACCAGAGACCGCTTTCAGACACTGGAAAAATTTATAACGTTTGGGCCCGGTACGAAGTCTTGAAAATGCTTCAAGACTTCGTACCGGGCCCATATATACACATGTAGGATTAATACAAATAAAATCTGTCAGCTGATTATTAATCATTTCACCCCTAAGCAAAACGATAAAGGGGCAAATCGGGACGAAAGAGTAGAAAGGACAATAAAAGAACGACACAAGATTCCGATTTAGATTACATTTACGTTTTCGAAGATTGTATGTTCCATGAAATTATGAAATCGGTGGAGAGTCTCACAGGTGAAAAGTGTGAGAAAAAAATATTAAAATGGAACTTATGGTTGCATCTAGCTTGTTCAAAAGTAAAACTGGGAAACTTAGTTGCCACTCACGTAGTATGCTTACTTCATGCAGTCGAGATACTAAGAGGGAGAGAACTGTCATGAAAAAAAAAAAAAAAGCAAACAGAGGGAAGCTACGTCACGGTGGTGGGAATGTGACTGAAATCGAGATACCAGGTCAGGACTGATGACATTACAAACGAGTCTTTAGATTTTGTCGAGAATCTCGAGATATATAGTCTGAGCAGATATGGCAGCAATATTCAATACAGGGACGAATGGTAGATTTATGAATGTGTAAGATAGATTCTGACGAAAAAAATGCATGGCTCGACAAAGTGAACCATCTTCCTAGCAGCAAACAAAGCAATTAATTCAATACAATCACAGAGCTTCATATAAATTTAAAAATTGTAAGAGTCTGCTTATGAATTCCATCTGACAGTGCAGATGCCATTATATACAAAGATAAGTCATAAAAGTACATCAGATGAATGCATAATAATTGTAAGAACTGTTTTGTTTTTAAGGTGCACTGCAAATTAGTGTCATTTCTCATTTTCATCATGGCCGTTCGTTTCCGTGCATGCCTCTCTGCTCAGGTCCATTTCTATTTCCTTAACATCAACATGGAATTAATTACGTTTCAATTAACAGTCACGCTATGGCCACATGCGGTTTTAAATCCAGTCAGTCCTACTATTTAACTAATAGAAAGATAAAATATGGATCTATACGGTGGAGCCGAGTTCGAATTTCAGTTGAATTCGTTGCATTCACTGACGCTCAAATACCCTTGGGAAAGGTAATAATCCGTCTCTTCCCTCCAGTTATGGATTAAATAACAGGACAGATTGGGTTCTGTAGCCTTGGTTGGCAATCAGTCTACCGCAGAAAGCAATGAGAAACTACTGCGGGAAAATTTTCTGCCTGGTCAGTCATGTCTTCTTCGAGACATGATCACCCAAGCGTGTATCATGTATGGCACTTAACTGACAGACTGAATGACGTTGTGGTGCAATGAATATCAGCTTGAAATGAGAAATCCAAGAACCGAGTTCTAATTCATGTTGAATTTGTTGCATTCACTTACGCACAAATACCCTTGGGAAATGAATTGATCCATTTTTTCTCCCTCAAGCTATGAGTTGAATAGCAGAACAGGGTTTAATAGCCTCGGTTGGCAACCAGTCTACCGTGGAAATAAATGGCAAACTAGCCTTGTCAGTAATAGATCGAAAGAGTGTATCACGTATGGCACTTAACTGATGGGCTTTCCCCAAGAGTATTTGTGCAAAGTAAATGCAACGATCTTGACCAGAATTCGACCTCAGCACGCCGATTTCTGGTTCGGAACTTCTAAACATTACACCACCTTCACATGTTATCTGAATGCCCAAGCAAATGAAATTGCTATTTTTATATTATCTTTTTAAAGAATGTTTGACACGAATGATGAACTGAGTTAAAAGATTTCAAATAGGCCGAGCATGTGGAGTAACAATGAAACAAGAACCAAATTTTGCTTTGATTCAGTTTGTTTTATTCTACAAAGAAGTCGATTTGCTAATGGCACTATGATTGTGAAAAATGGCGACATTTCCCCAGTGTGTGAGTGGGTGTACAGAGAAACAAATTGCCGATAAAAAAGTGTAAGTGTTATATACAGGCGTTCAATAAAAAAAATGGCGAATAAAGTAACTTGAAAGAAGAAACAGGAAATATTGCAAAAAGGTGAGTTTTTTATTCAACTCAGGTAGCCAGACAGGAAAAGAAAGAAATTGAAAAAGGAAGCTTCTTGCATAATAAACTAGAGAGAAAAAGCGAAATACCTTCTTGTGATGAGAGGGCAGCAATTAGACGGTTTGCCTTTGTTCATACTCATATAATTCTTGGCAAGGTCAGGGTAGGCAGAAAAGTTCATAGGCTGACTATGAAGGAATGAGGCTAGAGCAGCAAAACCTTGCATGCATTAATTTCAACTCTTCTGATTAATAGCTATACTGTTTTTTTTATTTTCCAATTAAACTGACATCTATCTGAATGTTCAAAAAAAGACTATTCATCTTGTTGGTCAAAAAGGTAATCAACAGCAGGTGTGATGTCATCATCACTGCGATACTCGTTTCCGGTCAAGTGATTTTTTTTTGTTTTTTGTTTTTCATGTTGGGGAATAAGACAGATAAAGAAAACAAGGAGGGTAATTAACCAGTTCAAAGCCATAGTTATGAACAGTAACCATTGAAACCAAGGACTTGTGTGTCGGTGCTTTGTCTAGATGAAACAAGGTACTTTTCGTCAGTTTTCCTCTGCGTTTGGTCTTGATAACATTTCATAACTATCTCATCAAGTTATCATCGTACTCTCCATTGATGGTATGGCTCTTTTGAAGGCAGTCAGTAACTGAGTAAATACAATGCCATTTGCATTCCCCAAAATTGAGGCCATCACCTTTCCTGTAGATGAAACCACCGTAGCCTTTTTGGAACAGGTGAAGAGAGGTGTTTTCACTGAATGGATTATCTCTTTATCTCACCCAACACTCACCCTGGGTTTAGGAAACTTTCAAGAAAACCAGCTGTATATTCCATAAAAAAATGACAGATTTCTCTGTGAAGTGATCATTCTGGTGCTATTTTTTGATCGTGCATCAGAGGACTAGGCACTCGCGGAGTTGAAACCTTCGTCTTGCAAAGTACAGAATATTCCCAACTCACTCACAGAATATGCTAATAGCATTTAATATTTGATTTATTGTCAGTCGCCTGTCATCCATTACCATGTGACGAACATAATCACTGTTATCCTCAGTGGTGACATTTGTAGGAAGTTCAGACCTTGGGTCATTTTCACTAAGCTCTCTTCTCATCCTAAATTCAGCTTCCCACTTTTGCACTATTGTTAAAGCTGGAACGAACTAACCTAATGTAGCAACCATGTCAACATGGATCTTCTTGGGGGTTAAACTTTTTTTTTTCTGCGGGTACATGATAGCACCACGCCTAATTTCGTCTATTTTCAAGAGAAAAATTGCTTCTAGTTACTTTTGAAGTTTTCTTTGAACAGTCAGATGTCAGTTTATCTGGAAAGAAACAATATGCAGTTATCAATAATAACATTTGAAATTAAGATTTCACAGTTCTAACATCATTCCTTCATAGTCAGCCTGTAAACTTTTCAGTGCACCCTCGTACATTTTATACATGATAAATATTAGTTGAATTCATTGCATTCACTTACACGCAAACAACCATGGGAGAGGTATTAATCCGTCTCTTCTTCCTCCAATTATGTGTTAAATAGAAGGACATATAGGGTTCTATAGCCTTGGTTGGCAATCAGTCTACCGCAGAATGTTAAACTTACTGCGGGAAAAATCTTCTGTCCAATTCAGTCATGTCTCGAAAGAGACATGATCGTCCAAGCATGTATCACGTATGGCACCAAACTGACTGAAGTATTGCGAGCTATATGTTTTATTATTCATCCAAGCATAGTATTATCGTATTATTAAAAACATTAAATTATTTGAGGTTCAGATTATGAGCAAGTTTCTTGGTGTTGGACAATTTTTATATCACCATTTTACTTGTGTTCGTACTGAATTAATATATATTGATTTGTTTTGATTATATAATTTCTTTCAGGTTCGTCTTCTATGTAATGCTTCTCTTTAGGATGTTGGCTATAATAGCTCTCCAGAATGTTTAGTCCTTTGTAGTTAATAAATTGCTTTTCTGTTTTTTTGTTATCTCTTCTAAATCTTATTCTGTCATCCTTCTATACAAGATCGTTAGGTCGATTACGTGCTGTTTTCATCAGTCCCTCTTGCCTTCGATATATTCTGTGCATGTCAAATTTTTCAAATATTCTTATCTCATTATATGTCCTAGAAATTTCAACTCTTTCCTTCTGATTTTAAATATGTGCTTCTTTGTTTCTATTTTCTCTAAAACTCCGTCATTGCTCACATTTTCAGTCCGTGGTATTCTTATCATCTTTCTGTAGAACCACATTTCTATCGTCTCAAGAATTCTAATAAGCCGTCTTTTTTATCTGACAGAATTGGCTGATGCAAACCATTATCTGAAAAAGAAAGCAGGAGAAAAGTTGTAAGAAATTGCAATATTTTACCTCAAACCTTTTACACAGACATAACTGATTTATTTGAGAAAGATAAGATAAAAATGAAAGATATCGTTTGAGAAAGAAAAAACTTATTTAATCTTCACTCGCTAGTAATAAAGAAAAAAGTACCCTTATAGTTTTGAGCTTTTCTTTCAAATATTATTTCTGCTTAGTTCGTATTTCAACGAAGAAAACGATTGTTTTATTCACAGGGGGTGGGGTGGGCAGCCGGATATTTCATAGATTTTGATGCGAGATTATTTAGACTTTTTCTTGAAAAATCGGTTGTGTTGGACATGAACGTAATTTATGATTGTTAGATTACCAGATTTTGTAATTTTAAGACTGTACCATCATTAGGTAATCGATTTGGAAACATTTGCACAGTATCAACATGGCCTCCCCTGGGCTGGATTTGATGACGTTAGAAGTGCGAGAAAACGAATGAGAAGAGGAGTGATTGATGAGAAGCTATAATATCACCTTTCAGATAGGAAAATGGTGAGGTTGTAAAGAATCCAAAATTAATATTTATTTGGAGTCCTGTTTAAGCTAACCGTGACTTCTATAACAAAATTTAGTAAAAAAATTGTTACCATTTAAAAATAATTCAATACAACACATAGAGAAACAAACGGAAGCACCTCAATGTGCTGTAATGGTTTGCAAGCTTACCTCGATAAAACAATGGCTAGTGAGTTTGACCCTCACAGACTGCACCAAACTTTCGGATTCGTGCTACATTTAAGCTACGATTAGAAACTAATAATAAGCCAAATAATAGTAACAATAACTTTACATTTACGGATCAAACAAAACAGTTTTAAACATTTCACCTGTTAAGACGCAAAGAGTTTACTGAGTGGGAAAGAACACAGGAAATAAAAATGTTAAGGGGAGAAAACAATAAAAGAAGTGGAATTTAAAAAATACAGAAATAACGATTGACATTAAATTTAAATTTTTGAAGATCAAACTTGACTGGAAGTCAAGAAACTAGAATAAAATTCCACAAACGAGAGGCATGAGAGAAGAAATTGTTAACATAGAACTTACGGTTACATCTAGCCATTTCAGCTGTAAAATGATGTGATCTAACTGCCAATTCAGTACTGCGCTTAAATTCGTAAAGAGGAAAGCTAATCAGGTCGACACAGTCCTCCATCCGAGTGATTGGGTATGAATCTGCCTTGGTAATCGCGTTTACTCGTCTATAATCAATACTGAATCTGGCTGTCCCATCCAGCTTGTCTACCAAGACACAAGGTGAGGCCAACTCACTTTGACTGGGTTCTATTATCTCATTGTCGAGCATATATTTCATCTCCACCCGAAGAGTCTTCAGCTTCCTTGGGTTTAATCGGTAGGAATGCTGCATTATAGGCCTTGAGTCTGTTATCTCTACATCATGGGGAACTACATTAGTGCTTCTAGGCACATCGAGAATAACTCCGTATATTTCCTGATTAGGCGTTAGCTCTTTATGTTCTTGTACAGTCAAATGCTTGAGTTTATCCTCTAAATTGTTCAAAATCACTAATTATCTAGCATGACAGGCGGATTGTTTTTCGTTCAAATTTCTCCTTCTGAGTGACTTTTTATTTTATCCCCAGATAAGTCTGCCATACCTGGTCTATCATCAGCTCGCCTAATATAATCCTTCTATCGGTTAATATGGCATAAGTGATTCTTGCATCTGCGCTTTGGCGCATTTATTACATAATTCAATGAATCGACTTTTCCCCAATCACATACGGACCTTGATATTTGGCATCGAAGGGCTGACCCTTCACAGGTGTGAGTGCAAATACTTTGTCGCCCTCTTTAAACTCCTTTACTACAACCTTTTTGCTATTTTCTTCATGCGCTCCTGCCTACACTTCAAATGCCTCCTGTCCAGGTTCTGATCCTCAGATAAATCACGCATTTTCATTACATACTCTGTCGTTGTTTTGGGTAAGGGTTTGTTCTCCATTCACTTTTCTGTTATTAACTGGAGTGGTCCACGCACAAAATGACCGAAGACCATCTCGAATGGGCTGAAACCCAAGGACTCCTGTACCGCCTCGCGAGCAGCGAATAATACGAAAGGCAATCTTTGATCTCACTCTTTCTGGTGTTTCAGGCAATATGCTCTCAGCATCTTTTTCAAGGTCGCATAAAAACGCTCCAACGCCCCCTGAGATTGTGGATGGTATGCGCTGGTTTTTTTCATGTTTTACTCCCAGCTGCTTAATTACTTGTCGGAATAACTTCGACATGAAATTGGACACTTGGTTCGTCTGTATGCTCTTGGGAACTCCTACTTTAGTCAAGAAATTAATCATGGCCCCTACTACTTTTCGGGATGATATGGCCCTTAAAAGGATAGCTTCTGGAAACCGAGTAGCCGCGCACACCATAGTTAAGTTATATTTATTTCCAGTCTTTGTTCGGGGTAACAGCCCAACACAATCTATGATAACTTTACTAAATGGCTCCTCGACCGCTGGTCTGAGCTGGAGTGGGCTAGGGGAAAACTCAGATTGGGTTTTCCTGTTCTCTGGCAGATTTCGCACGATGTGCAGAATTTCTTCACGTCACGCCTGATCTCCAACCATTGATAAGTTTTGGTTACCCAAAGATATCTGGACATCAGTGCCTCGTGGGCTGTACTCAACAATTTCGCATACTTCATCGGCATCACTATTTGCTTATAGATACTTCATTCCCCAGTTTCTCTTGTTCGCGGTGCCTTCCACCCTCGCACCAATACATCATCTTTTAAATAATACTGATTAGGTGTATCTTCGGCACTATTGACCCCGATTCGGGCATATAGAAACTTTGATCAATTCACTTCTGGGTTTATTAAGGTGCGCGGGCATTCCTTCCCCGGCCTTTGCTTCAGGACTTCTGGCTTTGTGTTGCAGGTTATATCTTCGTCGAGGCTCTGTTACTCGCTTTCCTTCTTCGCGTTGGGATTCGTGTCTGGTCACCACCGCTAACATCTCCGTTTTACGTCTCTTTGCTTCACATTCCTTCTCCGGACTCCGAGCTCCATGTTGTCCTCATTTTGCTGGGTATACAAATTCTCCCTCTACACCGTTTCCTAGCAGCAATGATATACCTCTGATGAGTAGTTTATCCACTATTCTTACTGCAATAGGCCCTGTTTTCCACTTAGATTTTATGCTAACACTGCACAAAGAAATTCTCAATGGGTTCCCGCCAATCGTCTCATCACTACCATTTTACCCGACGCATTTCGCACATCCACGGATACACACTTGCTTAGTATTAGGGACTGAGATGCCCCCGTGTCTCTTAAGATATTCACACCTGTCTCCCTGTTTCTTTTTGGGTCACAAAAGAGATGTTATGTGTCCACGCTTCCCACAACGGTAGCAGACCACGGATCGGCTTTCCTTTCGCGCAATTGGTCATTTACCATACGAATGTCGGTCTTCTTTAGTTCCCCGGATACATCTTCGTATTTCGTTGGTTGGATTATGTCTTGTTCTAATACTGGCTTGTCCTAACAAGTCACATCTCCTTTTTCCCTTTCTTTGAGTAATAGCGTACTCATCCGCTAATGCCGCCATTTCGTAACTCAACTCCAATTTTCTTTCGCTCAAGTACCCCTTTAAATCGTCAGGCAAGATCAATTGCCGTAATTTATCAAATTCTCCCTCGACACCATCTGTCCAACTGCCCTTCCTTGTCTTTAGTAAACTCTACATACGATTGATCTTCGCCCTTTTTGTGACTCCTAAATTTTTACCGATATGCCTCAGATACCACCTATAAACTTTTTAGAATTGCCATCTTGACTATATCATAGTCCACGCAATCTTCCACCGACAATGCTGCGTAGGTTCTCTGGGCTTTACCAGTTAAGACGGTCTGCAACAAAATCGTCCAGCAATGCTTAGACCACTCCATATTCACGGCAGTCCTCTCAAAGTGGGCATCTGCGTCCGCTTCCGTGAATTTCGGAACTAATAGTACCTGTTTTGTTAGGTGGACCCTTTATGGCTATCTTCCTGGTTCGCTTTTGTAAGGCTTAATTCTCTCAGCCTAGTCTCCTGCTCAATATAAGCTTTTTCTAATTGTAACTTAGTCTGAACCTTCACCTTTTCAAGTTCAACATGAGCTGCCGACATGCTTACCGGTTCTACAGGTAGGTCATCTAATGCTTCTTTCCCAAATACATTTTCGTCTATCATGCTTTTTGCAATCATTCTGATTATATCATACTTCTTCATTGACTTTTTAGTGCCTAACTCCAGTTTTTTCCTTTATCTCAAGCAACTCGCCCTTTCTCAAGGCCTCCAGTTTTTCTGTGGCGGGCTCCTTAAGAAAATCTTCCACTCTCTCCATTTTGTTTGTCTACTTGTCAGTATTACTTCCTGTGCTTTGAGTTTTTCAGAATAACGATCCCGGATGAGCCCCCCTATTACATGTCACGACCTACTCCGGCTTGGGGCTCCTTCATCTTCAAGGGTGACAACGTTGTGTCTTCCCCTGCAATAATATCAACATTCCCGGGTAAATGCCGAGAGGATTTACTGGATATTAGGTCAGATGGCGATTAGATTCTGTTATTCGCACATTAAGCACATGAGAAAATTGTAACACTTTTCGAACAAGCAACAAAATGAAAGTAACACAAGACACGTAATAAAAAAATTAAACTATTAATTTTTATTGACAATTGTGAATCTGATTTTTCCGGGTTATAGGATAAAAGTCTCTACCACAAAGAATGGGGTTTCACTTAATATTTTTTGTGTAATGTTGTATGCAATAAAATACTTTTAAGAATTGGTGATGTGTTCAAATCTACGGGCTGAGAGGGAAAAAACAAATAAAAATATAGAATATGATTTTGTAACTTAGTCTCTCTCTCTCTCTCTCTCTCATAATTATCGTTTTATCTCTCTCTTTTTTCCTTTTTTTAATATATAGCATTCAATTCTCTTAACAAAAAAAATAAAAAACAATACTCCCGCCCTCTTTTCTCCTTTTCTCTTTTCCAACATTCGATTTCTTCGTTGCTCTTCAGCATGACACAAGGTCGACACATTTGCTGTTTCATGGACAATTACGTTCTCTTCACCGACAGAGTTGGTTAATGAGGCTGAAACTACTGTTATGTTCACTTTTACAGTTCTCGGACTTCCGGTTGATTATTCTAGCCTGAAACAAGACCATCATGTTGCGCTGTATCTATGTTAGCTGCATCTCTCTACAATGATAAATCCGGTTGCTGATCCTGGGGTTTGCCATTTTTCATTCGTTATAATTCTCGAATTTTCGGCTGATATATACCCTTACACAAGGTTATCGTATCATAACTAGCTGCGTCTCTCTTCAATAATGGGTTTGATTATTGAGACTAGCAATCATATTTTGATCTTCATATTTGTTGGAGGAGATTTTCTTATCATATCTGTTGGGATTCTCATAAAGCGTTTTTCTATCTTCATTTATTCTAATCCTTACGAACATTCGTCTTGGATTAAGCAAGGAATAATTTGTCACATGATATAACTTTACTAGACGAAGATTTGCTTTCATTAAAATCTTTAAATCCAGTTTCAATCAGATTTATATTCTTCGTCAAACAGGAAGAAGAACTCATCTTCTTGTCTTGCTCATGACTACTGTTGTAAGCGCACCCTACAAGAGTTGGCTTGGAGTGTGGGCTTATTCAATTTGACAAACACGTTTCATCTCGTTGGGAGCTTATGGCTAACTAACTAACTGAAAATAATTTTCTCCTCATGGACTCGGAATTCCCGCCTATTTTCATAGTACTATCTTGTCGACCAATCAGAGTTCGTTTATTACGACGGGTATTTGTTACTATGCAGTCACCGGCCCACATTCACTTTGAATAGTAAATACTGCTTTCCTTCACTTAGCAACTATTCTGTTAACGCACGTGCGTTCCTAAGAAAAAGGGTTTTGTTCGTAAAATGCCTTCTCTACAATTTTGTGGTGCAATGGATATCGACTCGGAACGACTAATCGGGGAGTCGAGTTCGAATTTCACTTGATTCCTTTCATTAATTTCGTACAAATACTCTTGGGAAAGGTATTAACCCATCTCTTCCTTCCAGTTATGGGCTAAATAATAGAACAGATTGGGTTCTATAGCCTTAGTCGGCAACCAGTCTACCGCAGAAAGCAATGGCAACCTACAGCGGGATACATCTTCTGCCCAGTCAGTCATGTCTCTTTCGAGACATGATCGCCAAAGAGTATATCATGTATGGCACTTAACTGACTGACTAAGAAAAAGTGAGCGAGCGAACAAGCGAGAGAGAGAGAGAGAGAGAGGGAGAAAGAGAAAGAGAGAGAGAAATTCGTAACACCGATATGGAGGATCACGGAGTGATGTCCCTTTGTGAAGAAGGAAAGCAACCTGGAGAATGGGGAGAGTCGGTAGGGCTTAGAGTTGATGTGTGAGTCGGGTCGGTTGACTGAGATCCCTGGTGGTGACTTTAACAGCTTGTCGGATCGCCTCCTGCTGCTCGACAATGTCGTGGGTGGCATTCTTAAAAGTAGACGGCGTGGATTTTATTTTTTTTTTTTCGTTTTTGATTTTTGTCATAACTTTTGCTTTAGCAGCAACTTTCATGATTGACTCCTTTTATATTGTATTTTTTAGGGGATTTGTTTTCTGATCCCGTGTGATTCTCGGAGCGACATTTTTATTTTTGCTTTCTTAGCATTCACATTCAGCCGTGAATCAAGAATAGATCTAGTTTGAAGCAGAGTATAATATAATGTTGATTATTCTCAACTAATGTCTTGATTTATTCGCAATCAACTTCAATTAGTCTACCATATTATTTGCATTATCTTCTCCATAAACTGCAGAAATGTTTTGGTGTGTTTAGATTGCATTTTTACCTTTTTCAAAATAATAAATCTGCCATAAATATTGTTTTTTTTTTTGTGTTTTTTTTTTCATTTTCAATATTAGAATCACTTAGGTAAATTATTTGACATAATTCATTCAAAAAACAAGAATAAAAAAAACATTCTGACATGACAGTTATCGCAATAAAATCAAAAGCGATCTATTTGGATGTGGTTAAAACTAAACGCTACTAATGTTATTTGACGATAGGACTTCTTCGTTTAAACTTTCACTGACTAACGATGCTAAATTCTGATATAATGTACAGTAAAACATTTTGTATTTACTTTAAGCAAAATTCTTCGACAAAGAGGTAATTATCTGCTTCAATGAAATGTCTAAATTTCTTTCAGTTTTCTCTTTATGGTCCTGAAGCTGTCCTATCTTG
Source organism: Ascarosepion bandense (assembly GCA_037127315.1). NCBI lineage: Eukaryota > Metazoa > Mollusca > Cephalopoda > Sepiida > Sepiidae > Ascarosepion > Ascarosepion bandense. The sequence continues at coordinate 686,474 of JBBBDQ010001827.1, read as the reverse complement.
TAAGATGAGAGAAACTTTACTTTCTTGGAGAGCGACAGCTGCTTACTCCCTTTAGGCTTAAACTATATAAATTGAATCTTACACTGTTACAATTTCTAACTTACATGTAAAAAGAAAAAAAAAACATTATGCGAGCTAATATACCTGTTTGCCAACGGAAACTGAATTTCTTTTCTTTTCAGTTCTTGTTTAGACGTCGAAAATTAAAGCATTTGAAGAATTCTGAAAATAGATTAATATTATCAGAAATAAATTCTGTAAATTTTATATAGATTTAAACTATCCCCAAGCATCCTACAACCGAGTTCTAATAAGTACTAGCTCATTGTAGCGCTCTAGAAAGCACTTGAATCTTTCTAACTTACATTATCATTACAAAAGTCAAATTAGTCAAAAAATTGGAATATTGCTATCATATCTGGGTTGGAGATGCTAAATTCTCACTTACCGGTCTTAATAGAGGTTGTCTTAGTCTTAGTCGTAGTCGAGGTTGTTTTACGCGACTTGGTGGGGGATGGCATATTTCCCACTATGCAACCTCTTTCCTCACAAACCGAACGTTGTACGCTTATCACTGCTCTATCGCAATTTAAATGGCAAATGTTCAGACGAAATCTATTCTTTAGCTTCACCAGTTCAATCCCTTATAGATAAGATTCTTCATGCTACATCCACTCTAATAACATCTGTATTCCAATTGGAAGGAGGAAGTTCTACTCAAACATCTTTTTAACCATGATTTTATAGAGCAGACATTGAACACTACAACCATAACCTCTGCAATCTATGATCAATTGTTATCTATCACCCATAGCTTCATGACCTCCATTCCCTACTTCCTCTTTTTAATATTCAGTGTCTTGAGTGGCTCTTGAGTGGCTTTTGAGCCACGTAATATGTGAACATTCATAAAATAAATAGTTTTACATAGTAAACGAAATTGGAAAAATGTAAAAAATTAATCAAATTAAATAATTGATTGAGGTTTTTTTTTCTAGCTAGAATTTTTGCAACACGCTGACACGTGTTGAAGTCCTCACAGTTTGTTGAAGTTATCATTTACATTTTTTGCCGAAATTTACAAACTCTACATTTTGATCAATTTCGCAAACCAATCGTTTGTTAAATTTCCATCAATTTTTTGAAAAGATTATTTCATTTAGCATCCTAGTAAAACCAACTGTGATTTGTACCCTCTCACTTTGGTTTCATTTGGTCGATATATAGCTAAATTTGGTTTCGATAGGTCGATTTATACCTATTTTAAAGAGAGCGTCGGACAGACGTACGTACTAACGGAAGTCAGACAATTTTCTATTTAGATTCCTACCTTGTAACTTTAAGTCATGTCACTCAGCGTATAGTTATTTTAGAGGGGGTGACGTACAAACGGAAATCACAAATTATATATATATATATATATATATATATATATTAGAAGAAACACAGGAATAAAGAAGATTGAAATAACTACAATAATAATAATAATAATATATATATATATATATATATATATATATATATATATATATATATATAGGCAGCAATCGTTCATTTAAACATGTTTCATTAAGATTTTATTAATTTTTGATTTAATTTTTCCAGTATCCTTACAAGTTTCCTTTTTACTGGAGACAAGGAGTGTAAAAATGTTAAAAAATTGTAAACTTTTTAAACGCTTTCAAGCACTTCGCTGGCCATTTTTTAAGGATGTTATTTTTCTGATGTTATTTTATCCTCATATTTGACCGTAACAGAATTTTTCTTTCTTTTTTGTGTTTTTGAAAAGGAGAGTTCTTTAAAGCAATCGCGTGACGCGCGCGGCTGGGCATTGCGTAAACATCTGTCTATTTTTTTTTTAATTTCAAAACTCCATTTTCACTGTTAAATAATGTGAGGTTGATAGTAGGAGAAAGTTGTTTGATATATAATGCCGCTCTAATTGCAGGATGGTTTGGATATTGTGTTTTCCTGTCTTCTGTCAGATAATATTTAGTATTTTCAACCAAAATGTTTCTTAAGGTTTCTTGTAAATTATTGGTTAATAAATGTTTTTTTTATAGTACTATTATTATTAGATAGGTAGCATGTAAGACGTCTACTGTGAGAAGTGGTAGTATGACCAATATAGGTAAGTGATTTATGACAAAAAACATAATCTTGTACAAGGCATTGACATTCATGCACTATATTAGTCACCGCTAATTTGATGGGCTTATTTTGATTATGAACAAGGTTTGCAGTTTTCCATCTTCTATAATATATTATAAAATTTACATGTTTTTGAGGAATTATTGCAGAAATAGGCTTTGACTGTTATAATTACGAAGACAAGTTATCTTACTGGTGTTTTTTATACAGATAATTGATAAATTCCTTGGTTTTTAGCTCTATACTAACTCTCCTTTTCAAAAACACAAAAGGAACACAAGTACGTTACAATCAAACATGAAGATAGATAGATAGATAGATAGATAGATAGATAGATAGATAGATAGATAGATATGGGCGCATGTGTGTCAAATATTTATACTATGTTTTTATTTATAAATTTAATTTTTATGTTACAATTCTGTGTACTTGCATGTACACTGGCGGGCAACATTTTTGGTATTTTCTTCTTCTATGTGCCAGGTCATTTCAGGACGTAAGCGATCATGGTCCGCCACGCCTCTCTATCCCTAGTGGCTCATAGCACGCTTTCTCCTGTTAACCCACCCAAACCCTGTTCTGCCATCCACTTGCACAGACCCGTCAAGTCAGTTACTCGCTGCTTTCACCTGTCTCTCTTTCCTTCTATCGGACCTGTGAGTATCAGATTCTCCAAAACCTCTTTCATCATTACATGTCCAAGGAACTTAGGCTGTCTTTTCCTGATGCTCAGTATTAGTTTCCTTTTCGTTTTTATCCTTTCCAAAACCTCATCATTGCTCACATGTTTGATCCATAATATCCGCAGTATCCTTCTGTAGAACCATACTTCAGTTGTTTCAAGTTTTTCCTTCATCTTTGATGAGATTGTCCAGCATTCACTACCATACTGAAGAACAGACATCACATAGTAACCCCGTACTTTCTTCTTTGTTTCTAGCGAAATTTTCATGTCTCTCAATACCTTACTCAGCTTCTAGAATGCGTCCTTCATGTCAATTCGCATTCGGATCTCAGTGTCGCACTTCCCGTCTTCTGTTAAAACACTTACCAGGTATTTACATTTTTGTACCTGCCTGATTTTAGTATCCCCCACCTATAATTGGCATTTTAGGCTCCTCTGTTTGCTGATGACCATGTATTCGGTTTTCTTGTAGTTTATCTGTAGTCCCTTTTCTCGACTTTCTTTAAATTTATTACTTATGTTAATTCTAACCCAAGATCAAGAGGGATTCGCAGTATGTGTTTCTCCGTACATATTACAAGTTACTGCATTTTCGTTAATGCTGTATGGTGGGTGATATTGTATCTTAAGCATAGCTATGCAAAAATGCTCGACTACCAGAGAAAATTCCACCTCTGCAGTTCTTTTCTTAAGTTATTTTTCTTTTCCTTTTATTCTTTTTTTTTTATTTTACAAAAGGTTATCTTTGTTATTGCAGGAAGGTTATCTTTGTTATTGCAGGAAGAACAAAACGTCAACGTGTAGAGTTAGCAAGTAGTGTTGCTGTCTTTGGCTCAAATAAATGCCTCAGTTTGATGTAGTATTGAATGGAACGAGGTTCAAATTTTGTAGTTTTTTTTCCTAATTCTTTTTTTAGCAGTAATCCAGAAGCCCCTGGAGATTGCGTGGCTTTCGTTGAACCACTTGTTACATTAGTTTCCACTATAATGATTCAATTACATTTTAATCAGGTCTCTCTTTCTCTTTCTCTCTCTCTCTCTCTCTCTCTCTCTCTCTCTCTCTGTATATATATATATATATATATATATATATAAAGAGAGGGAACTCTAGAGGGGAGGGAGAGGGAAGGAGGGAGAGCGAGAGAGAACGAGATGAAATTTTTACTCAACTTTCTTTTTTTCCTAACACAATGGCTTCATTATATTGAAATAGTGACTTTGTGCTGGCCAATCTTCTGAAAATCGAACGTCTTCATCCACAAATAAACTTTTGCGGTACGTGATGTGTGGCAAGTAGCATCGAAGATGCAGAAAAATTTTCTCCATCTTCGTTGTCTTGCGGAAGATTAAACCATAGTAAATAAAATTTTCGCTGTTTAGGTCTCCATCAATTTTTACCGAATTTTTTCTACCATTGCTTTTAATTAGGCTCCTCTACTCATTTTCGATACCTAAGCTTTAAAGTGAATTTTTGAAAATAAAAAAAGATTTCTTGAAGCTTTCATTTTAGCTTTGATTGAAAGCTAAATGATTAAATTTACAATTTCTAGTGTGCAAAATACTCTGGTGTATTTCTAATAGAAATTATATTGATTGAAATCTCAACTTTTAGAGAGTTTTCAAAATTTATCAGTTTTTCATTTATTTTTGACAGATTGACATGTTTATAAACAAAAGTTAATTCTCAGTTTAAAAAATCTTGCAAGAATAAAGTATACATCTGTAACGCGTTATTTTTTAGAAAATTATCAAATTTGAAGTTATTTGAAACAAGTATTACTTATATCATGTAAAATTAGAATCCAAGTATTTCTTAATTACGAAGGCCATATTTTTCTGACGCGTTAAGTGATAGATGACACCCAGATTGCTGTCCAGAATTGACATAAATTTATAAAACCTAAGTGAACGTTTCGTAAGGGGAACAACTCTTGAAACACGTGACCTTTTAATCATGACATATCATACTAAAAAAATACTTAATAATCTAATACAGGCAGTGATTGGAAGAAATTTTAAAAGATTTTTGGAACTTGATAAATTATTATAATTAAAAAATAGAAATTAGAACAATTCTTGTAAAAATTCATTATTTATCGAGTTTTTTCTTCAGACTATGATATCCTTAATATATATTATTTATAAAAGAAATTAAAAGCTTATCTAAATAAAAAAATGTCATAGTTTAATTCCTTTTTTATTTCACTATTCAGAGCGAATTTTTGGAAAAGTGGCAAAAGTTTGAAAAAAAGGTTATTTAGATTCCACAAGGAGCCATGTATTTAACTAATAAAACAAAGTTTGCGAACAATAGTCAGTTTCTAGAAATTTCAGGACATCAATTGGGGTGGGGGTAAGAGATGTAAAAAAAATATGATTACAAGATTTTATAAAAATAATAATTAAAAATAATCTCATTCATCTGTGAAATTGAAAGTTTCATTACAATCGGACCATTATTTGATTTTTGCAAGCATTTTTTTTTTTAATCATATCACTCCGGGCAAGGCGGTAAGGCCACTGGTGTGCAGGGGGCTACGTAAGAGTGAATAGATTGGAAAAGAGAAATAATTTTTACGTTTAAATCTCGTTTCGACTTCACAGTGGTTTCGCTGTTTGAAGGAATTTTTAAGGGTAGAGGTGGTGTAGCATCAGTCATTCTCTCTCTCTCTCTCTCTCTCTCTCTCTCTCTCTCTCTCTCTCTCTCTCTCTTTCGCCTTCAACTAACCCAAGATGGCGGGCCACTACGAAAATATTCTGCGAAAATTACAGAACGGAATCCTACTTTGGTATTTCTGCTCAACTTTATCAGTCTGTCTTACCTTCTTGGTATGTTGATTTGCGATTTTTATTTTATTTTTATTTTTGTCTTTAATTAATGTATTTCTCATCGGACGAAAATGAGTTTTGTAATATTACATTTATAATAGTACACACTGGTAAAAATCTAGTCACCGCTGACGAAAAAAACAAGACTTTAAACCAAAATTTCCAATGTGTTAGAAAGAATTTAATTTTTTTTAAGATAATTAAAAATATTTTGATCTTTGCTCTTAATAATAACATGAATATTTTGACGATAAAACTTTGTTTTTATTAAGTTTGGGGTCTTTTAACATCATGCTATGCTTTTTTTTTTCAGCGAATTAATGAAAGTAGCTACTTTTAGAATGTGCGCTGTAGTGCGGATATGCGTTGTGCTGCAGTGGATATCGACTCGGCACGACTAATCGGGGAGCCGAGTTCGAATTCCATTTGAATTCCTTCCATTCACTTACGCGCAGATACCTTGGGAAATACCTTGGAAAAGGTATTAATCCGTCACTTTCCTCCAGTTATGGGTTAAATAACAGGACAGATTGAGTTGGCTTGGCTGGCAACCAGTATACCACAAAAAGCAATAGCAACCTACTGCGGGATATTCTTCTGCCCAGTCAGCTATGTCTCTTTCGAGACATAATCGCTTGTATCACGTATGGCACTTAACTGACTGACCTACTTTTAATGCAACCCCGCATCATTATATGTCCATCATCAAATATTACCGTTTTTATTACGTATATTGTATTCTTTCTTTCTCCTACTGGTCTTTTTCATATTCTCTTGCTTTAGAATGTAACTTTGCATTCATCTCGACAAATTACTTTTTGCCACTTTCCAGCATCCCGTGTTAGATGTTCTTTTGACCATTTTAATGCTCTATTCCGATGTTTTCGGCTAATGATGTTTTTTCTTGCTGTTATACACCTGTACAAGTTGTTTTTTACGATACTCTGCGTAACGTATCAACCGAAAAAACCTCACTGTTAAAATCGTATTCACTCTTCACTTGTCAGGCTGTTAATGTTGGATCGTCTACTGAGACTCTTAAAGTCTTCTTTTCATCTCTTGTCTATTTTTTTGTTTTCTTTGCATTTAAAACACTTCCAGTAGTAGAAAATGTCTTTCAGATGATTTGAAAACTATTTCTAGAAATTCCCAGCGGCTTGGTTATCTCTTGTTGTGCCATCTTCCCCTACAAATCACAACTTTCATTTTTGCTTCAGCAGAAATTTTAGCCATGATTTTAACGTAAAAAAGTAAGCTAATGTCCAGCTACAATGACTTTCCAAGGGACTTTACACTCATGTTAAATAACAATTTCTACTTAGAAGTTTACATATTATCATGACTTTATCATCTCAGATATTTTATTGGTCTAATAGTTTTGCATGGTCTTTTTTTAGCATCAATCTGATGAAAGCAGCCTATCTTCTTGTAATTTCTGTGTTCTTACACGGCAATTACAAAAACGCAACAAGTTATTTTTCAATTTTTAAGGTCCATAAACACTAGTGATACCGCTAAACGATCTTACATTAGTAAAATAAAGATATTTACATTATTCGGACTATTGTCATCATCTTTGTTGCCATTTATACGATGTTTCGGCCGTTGTACGCTCCGGCCTTCTTCAGGTGCTAGAAATTTCAAACCGAACCCTTTATTACAATCACTGGGGTATATAAATTTCATTACTTGCGCCGTAGTACCTCTTCTGGTAGTCATGAGTTATCTTCCTCTAACCCTGTAAGTTACTTGTTCACCACTGCTGTAGCCTGGTATTGAACTGATTACTCTTTGGGTCAAGTTACAGGAAATAACCAATGTCTATATACTCTGGGTCATGTGACCTTAAGGGTTCATATACCCCAGTGATTGTAATAAAGGGTTCGGTTAGAAATCCCTAGCACCTGAAGAAGGCCGGAGCGTACAACGGCCGAAACATCGTATAAATGGCAACAAATATGATGACAATAGTCCGAATAATGTAAATATTGTAAACACTACCTCATCTCATAAATATAGACAAATAAAATAAAGATGTATAAAGTTTTTATATAGTTGGCCCCAAACTTGCACGCCGGTGTATATGGATTCATATATATATATATATATATATATATATATATATATATATATATATATATATAAGTACCTCGACTCGTTCGCCCAAAAAAATCAACATAGCGTGATGTTAATAAAAACAAAGTTTTATCATCAAAATGTTCATGTTATTATTAAGAAGAAAGACCAAAGTTTGTTGTCATTATTTTAAATTTTTTTAATCCTTTCTAACACGTTCGAAATTCGGTTAATTTTCAGCGATCCACCCGTAATATTACTACGATGGCAAACGTAATATCATGAACGTCGTTTTTTGGTATTGAAAGACACATTAATTTGGAAAATCTTTTCAAAAATCAACTGTCTGATTTTAATGTAATTTCAGGACTTATTCACAGATGAATGAAGTTATTTATGCAATTATTGTTTTGGAAAATCTTGGTAAAAATATTTTTTTACATCTATTACTCGCCTCCACTCCAATTAATTGCATGAAACTTCTAGAAACTCATTATGTATCCCATTTTTTGTTTATTAATGAAATACAGGACTCATTGGAGAATGTAAATTATGTAATTTTTTGAAAATTACCAGACCATTTCTCCGAAAATCTGTTCTGAATCGTAAAATCAAAAATGCATTTAAACTATGCTATTTTTAATTTAGATAAGCTTTTAATTAATTTTATGAATAATGTAATTTTAGGATATCATATTCGGAAAAAATTGATGAATAATGAATTTTTATAAGCATTGTTTTTTTGCTAATTATGATAATTTACAAAATTTCAAACATCTTTTAAATTGCTTCCTGCCACTCAGTGTCTTCGATTATTAAGTAAAGACTATATTTACAAATCGAATATTGAAAAGCTTAATACAAATAATTTAGAATTAAGAATTTTAAAATAATTTAAAAACTTTTTTTTACTATGGAAACTTATAAGAGGCTTATCATGAAAAGGTCACGTGTTTCAATGGTTGTTTCTCTGACGAAACGTTCACTCAGATCATGTCATTTTTTGGTCACCATACTTCCAGATGTGTAAACTGATTGATAACAGTTGTCATCGCCTCGTTGAAAGATCAACGAGTCAGACCTTTCTAGTTAAGAAATGCTTTTATTCGAAATTTCATCCCATAAGCAAGTAATATTTGTTTTAAATCAGATAAATTTAACTTTAAATTTCCTAATTATCTAAAAATAATGTGTCACAGATCCATATTTTATTTTTGAAAGAATTTTAAAACCGAGAATTAACTTTTGTTTGCAAATATATCGATCGTACAAAAATAGCCAAAAAATTGAAATTTCCTTTTCAATCTCAAATTTTTAGATTCCCATTAATATAATTTTTGTTGAAAATACACCAGAGTATTTTGTTACTGGAAATAATAAATTTAATCATTTAGCTTTCAATTAAAACTAAAATAAAAGCTTCAAGAAAAAATTTATTTTTAACATTTAGATATCGAAAATGAGTGGACACACACACACACACACACACACACACACACACACACACACACACACATATATATATATGCGTATATGGATGCCATGGTTAAAATGTGAGTGTGTCACACTGCTTCGAACCTTGTTAACTGGGGCTACAGAACAAGAAACAAAGAACTGTACCAAATAACAGAAACCACCTTTCTTGAGGACTTTCAACAGTAGTAACAGTTAAAATGGATATCCCATCTAACTCAAAGAGAAAATAATAACATAATGTTAACGTTCCACACTACATCAAATAAAAATTTGGGCAGAAATACACATCAATAGTGAAAACTGCAAGAACAGCTACCTGACTTAAGAAAGTTATTTTCCTGAAAAAAATTGTTTTAAAAGAAAGATTTCATAAATTTAAATCGATAGCAGTATTAGCTGCTCGGTCAAGTTTTCCATTATAAGGAAACGGCTAATATTACCATTACCAGATATGTTTCAATGAATATATGCGAGTCATGTCCGTATATTTTCTATTGCCATGAAAATAACATAAATCTCCAAGAAATTTACAGAATGCCTTTTAGTTTTTTTTTTTTTTTTGTTTTTTTTTTTAATGAATAACATTCTTGGCGCTGAAATAAACCTTCATGGATAATTACTTTCAACAATACATCTTTCAAGTTTGTCTCGCATATCAGATAAAGATTATCTCGATTTACCAAATTAGAAGTTTTATTTTTTTTGTGCGCCAGTTGGATAGATCTAAAGCAATGAATTAACAAATGCCAAGTACTACAAGTTTTCCACAATCAATGGTATCAGATTTCATGCCTTTAATTAATTTTTCATGATGATCTAGTTTCCCTGAATAAACTCTGAGCTATATTTCTGCCTTTTCGGTATTCTTCATTTTTCTAAATACAAATTTAAAGTAAACAACCAATGTGTAAGGAGGTAATGAAATTTTAGGATATATGATAAAATATAGTTCTAAGGAATGCTTTATTTATTGGTTAAAGTGCCCAATATCAGGGATAGAACGTATGTAAATATATAAGAGGACATTGAAGTCAACACCCAAAGGCAGTAATCTGCTTCATGATAAACACAAACGCCATGCCAATCCCAGGAAATATTAATTCCTACGTAGCGTGACTTGGGCAGGAACTCCTGACAGAGCCTATCTCTTCTTCCAAGAAAAAACCAATATTCAATGACATCAACTATGAACACAGCCACAATGTACTGACCATGTTTGAAAAAAAAAGAACATTCCTATCACTCCACATGCATACAGAAAAATCTGCGTATTTAGTTAAAAAATAAAAAAATATCCTTGATAATGTCTAATAGAATAGCCGAAAGCACTTGAATATTTAGAACTTTCGGAGAGTTTTGACATATTTTATTTTCAGAAAAGAAAAAGAAATCATACCAACACAAAAAAATTGAATAAAAAACTTAATTGCATACCTTGTTAATGGCCTTTTATAAAAATGTTCAGATTTATAAAAAGGAAACATCCTTTAACTTAAAGGCTCGCTATGGTCAAGGAGATATGACAGTTGATTCCATCGCGAAAATCCTCTGCACTGATGATTGCGTTTAGCATAAAATATACTGTCTCCTCTGTGTATTAACTTTTCCATGTTCACTTTTAATATATAGATGTTTCATTAATGACGACTGACATGATACTGCGATTAAGGTTTTATTCAGTTTTGATTGTGTTTTGTATAAGTGATTTCTTTTTTGGACATTTGTATGAAAACTCTCTTAATACCACTACATACCTATCAGGAAGACTAACTTTACATCTCTTTAACCATAGTTCAATTAAGACTTATTTAAACACACATAGAAACCTACCAAACTCCATCGACAACATACTCGTAGAAAATACATATATAATAGCCCCATCAACCTGTAACAAATGGCTAAAAATAATGAAAGCACTAATAATAAAAAAGACAAAGCCAACATTCAATAACAGCAACTATCAACACGACCACAATGTACTATGTTTAAAAAAGAACAAAACATTCTCATCATTCCACATACATATAAAAGAAATCTGCGCATTCAGTTGAAAAATAAAAAAAAATCTTTGATAATGTCTAAAGCACTTGAATATATAGAACAATCGGACAGTTTTGACATACTTTATTTTCAGAAAAGAAATCATACGAACACATGAAAAATTAAATAAAAAGCTTAATTCCAGTACCTTGTCAGTCTTCTTTTATAAAAATTTTCAGACTTATAAAAAGGGGATTGCAATTATATATATATATATACACACACTACCGGCCATAATTATTAAGCCAACCCAATTTTTAAAAAAATGATGTATTTCATACTATTTTTAGTATTTATTGCCAAGTGGATAATTCTAAACGAAAATTGAATTGTTCTTTTGTTATTATTACTTTGCAAAATTTTACAAGGAAGCAAAGAAGAACTCGTCCGAATAATCCTAAATTTTCTTCATTCTTCTGTATATATATATATATATATATATATATATATATATATATATATATATGGTGGTGATTGAAAAGCAACTCCCTGTTTTATGTGAGAGTGTTCAGCCAGGAGTCCTAACTTTACATCCTGGGACTCTTTTATCTGGGGTTGGTTAAAGGAGCAATTCTATTATGCCAAATGAAGACTTTGGAAAAACTTGAAGGACGAATACAAAAAGTTATATCTTCCATGCCACAAGAGTTCCCGGTGAAATCAGTTGACACGATTCCAGCGCAGAAACTAGTAGAGAAATCTGTTGCATTTTAAATAAAGTTTCATGCTGAACGTGTTCCTCCCATATCCAATTCTAGTAAAAAACATAGTTAATAAATTATAAGTATTTTAAATTAGGGGGTTACTTTTCAATCACCTTGTATATATATATGAGGTACTTTATTTAACCTTTACTGTACCCGGCACTTGTAGTTTCATATGCTCATGTAATTTTAAGACGGTCGCGCAATTCTCAAACGGTAGAAAAAATGACGGGGTTTTGGAGAGATTGGGACTAAAAAGGAAACTTATACTTGACACCAGGAAAAGATAACTGACGTTTCTGGGACACATCATGAAGAAGGGGGCTTGGAGAATCTGATACTCACAGGAAAGCTAGAGGGAAAGAGAGACAGGGGAAAGCAGCATACTTGATGGATTTGAGCAAATAGATGGCAGAGTAGGGGTAACAAGAGACAGGGTGTTAAGAGCTACAAGGGATAGGGAGATGTGGAAGGCCATGATGTACGCCCTGAAGGAACGCGGTACATAGAAGAAGAAGAAGAAGAAGAAGAAGAAGAAGAAGAAGAAGAAGTGAAACTGCAAGTCGTAGAAACAGTAAATACAGAAGCTCGGGTGTAATCGGGCAGTTACTTTTAGGAATTTATGGCTCGCGCAATGCTATGCAGATTTGATTTCCTTGATCCAATGGCATGAAAGCAGTTAAAATAATTAGAAACTGCCGTGCCACATATTAATCGACTAATCTAAAGATTAATCGGGATTATTAATGCTCGAATCATATCACGACGAATTCAGTCATTGCTTACACTACCGAGTGTTTCCAAGCGACCCTCCTTTTAAGTACTGATGATGATTGACGCTGAGGGATTGAACGTCTTCAGCATGATTTGAACGTAAGCATATACGCATGTAAGTTTTTAATGATAGGATAATAATGACGATCACGAATCTCGTGATTCATTATAGTCATGTGGACACCATATGTACTGCAGCCGTAGCAGTGGCGTGTCTTGGGTAAGATAGCCTGACCGAACACAATCCTCTTCAGGCTGGTTTGAATTCAGAGTTTTCTCCTAGAAACTGACTGCCAATCAGAGCTACAGGACTCAATCTGGCCTGCTATTTACCTTTCCCAAGGGTATTAGTACATAAGTGAGTGTAATGAACTCGATTGGAATTCGCGGATTCCTCATTCCGATACGCTAGCCATTACTCTACTGTGGCTCTAAGTTGATGATGATGATGATGATGATGATGATCAGTTCTATGGTCGAGAGTGATCGTAGCTAAATACTTGCTCAGTTCCTGACACATAATTTGGTGAAAAGCCAGGAAGTATTCATTTCTACGTAGCGTAACTTGGGCAAGAAGAGGTAGTGGAGCCCATCCTTCCTTCAGGTCAAACCACAACCGATACCCTTCGCTATGGTCACGGAGATATGAGCGTTGATTCCATCGGAGGAATCCTTTGTCCTGGCAGTTGACTAAGAAACCCTAAGCTGATGGTGGTACTGGTTTATAAGGTACCAGTAGAACTTGCAGAGTGAGTTGGCATATGATAGAATAGAGTGACAAAAAAAAAAAAAATCAAAATTCTTTCAAATACTCTGTTAAAGTCAGTTGGTTCTTGGTCTCTTTTATTTTATTAGTGCGCATGGAAAATACAACAGAAATGTTCATAGCGTTTTAGCTCATGCAAACACTAGAAGACAAATAAATATTAATTATCACTGAAGACCCACCAAATCAACTAGCATGGTTGGCTGGCAGAAGGTACTCATATGCAATGTTTACTTTTTCCTTCTTTTAATTGTCTTTTCTTTTTCCTTCATTTCTACCTTGTATTATACTCAATTTTTTCGATAACCTAAAAAATGTGACAGAATCGTCCTGTTGGATCAGCTATAAAAAGGGAAGTTAATAACAAGGCCAGCTTCGCCGGTGATTATTGGTTGGTTGCTTTAAATGTTTTGTCCAATCGATAGGCACAAGTGTGTGGCATGCGTTGCTAATCTTTTGTGTGGACTTTAAGATGCTTTCCGTGTTTTTCTTCTTTTTTGTTTTTCTTGTTCTTTTTTATCAGAAATCTAATGGCGCAACAACAAAGCTCAGTGGAATACCCATCGCTAGTCTGTGTGAAACAATCATCACGTATGGGTCCATGGAGTAATCAGTCTGTCCACATATTGCATTTATTAATAACATTTATCCTATATGCACACACACACACACACACACACACACACACACACACACACACACACACAGAATGTATTACTAATTCTTTATAATCTTTGTTACTTCAAAGTTGATTAACCGCGTAGGTTGATTCACCAGATTAAACCAATAAACATACGTTAAATCTTTATATAAAAAGTCTGCCCCCTTCTACCGAGCGCCCATAGCTCAGCGGTAGAATCGCCGACTGACGCCAATTCGATCGGGTTTCAATCCTGGGTTAGAAAGAAATCGGAGTCTAACCGTACTGATGAGCTGTGATACAGCGAAACGGATATGTATGCGGATATATAATTTATAAAAGATTTTATGTTATTACAATGGGTAATACATATTTCGCCGCGTCCTGATGTTAAGATCAGGACGCGGTGAAATATGTAATAATCTAAAATCTTTTATAATTATATTACTCTGTTAAATTAAATAAGTGAATTTAACATTGAGTTCTCTTGAGTTCGTCTCTATCGGAATTTACCTGGATTGTATACCAAGTGTACTACGTTATATATATATATATAGATATAGATATAAGAAAGTGAAAGAACACGTAGATGAAGACCCACTGTTCAAGCATTTACTTTTTATAAAAGGTGCTCGATACAGAGTAGAGCTTAGTATTTTAATTTTGTTATTACAATAGTTTATAAAAGCATTATATCACTACACAAATTTTTCATCTTTCAGAACAATACAGTAGTGTTCTGAAACATGAAAACTTTTTGTGTTGTGCTATAATGCTTTAATAAACCATTGTAATAACAAAATTGCAATACTGTATATATATATATATATATATATATATATATATATATATATCAGTCACTTAAGTGCCACACGTGATACACACTTTGGTCATCATGTCTCGTTCGATCTATGAAAAAGCAGAAGATTTTCCCGCAGTAAGTTGCCATTTCTTTCTGCGGTAGAATGGTTGCTAACCAAGGTTATAGAACTCATATGTCCTGCTATTCAACCCATAGATGGATTCATATCTTTCCCAATGGTATTTGCGCGTAAGTGAATGCAACGAATTCAACAGGAATTCGAACTTGAATATATATATATATATATATTGATTGTTTAATTACTTTGTTTTTGGTCATAGTAAAATTAGACCAGTACACAGTTGTATTAAAATGTATTCAGTACAATTATGTTGTAGAACTTTTGAATATTCTTCATTTGTAAACGAGTTATTATTACGCGACCTAGGTTTCTACTATGTGGTGTCTTCAGGCGATTTGCAATATCTGATTTTACTCTTTACCATGTTTTTTTTTTCTTAAGAACGCTCACGTAACGGTGATTTTTTTGAACGCCCACGTAACGGGGAATTTTTAAACGCGCAATTTTTAAAATTAGAAGAAATTATAACGTTTTCATCCATGGTTGTATGAATCTAATACGTATTTTCTGGTATGGTTACACGTTGTCATAATTTCTGTTCTTTTATTCAATAATTCATATTTGTTTGGGATTAACATAATCGCTAACTTTTCTTCCTGGCCCAGTCTACATATTTTGCCACCGTTGTAAAGCTTGGCTGTTTTTACTATACTCCATGTTAGGTCTGGGTCATTTCCATGTTTTAATTTCAATTTCCACACGGGGCTAGCCAAATTTGTACAATTTTTTAAGTTTTATATTTTAAATGTAGACCTGTGATAGAACCACCTGGTCATAAAGGTGTCTTTGGTTGATCCCAAATATGTTTTGTTTTGACCATTTAAGTCATGTACTTTTGCTTTGTAAATGACTTCTTATGTATTACAAAGTCTTTGAAGTGACATTTATTCTTGTCCCTACAGCTGCATTCTTTATGAGTGATTTTGTTTTGTACAATGCTATTTAAATTTCTGGCGTTTTGTTTTTTTATGAAATTTTCTAAATTACGAGTACAGCTATAACTTAGCCTGATAGTATTCCTATTAAAATTTTTGTTTAGTTCTGATCCTTTTGGAAAGTGTCTATCTATCATTTTAAAAATATTTGTCCTATTTTGGTTTTTACTTCTAAGTTAAATGGTGGGTTGAACCAGATAATGTTTTGTTTTCTATCATCATTTTTTATTTGTTTGTTTGGTTGTATTGTAAAATGTTTTTATGGCCAGATTTTTTAAGTGCATCTTCATAGTTTCTTTTCTTTTTATCAAATATTGTTTTGTTTGACAAATTTTTTGATAGACTGTGTTCTATTCTTTTGTGAATGTGCTTGATTATGCATTTGGGATGGCTAGATCTTGTGTTTATGTACTTTAAATTTGTGTTTGCTTTCATGTATGGAGAGACATTGCCAGTTTGTAAATTTAATATATCTATATATATATATATATATATATATATATATATACAAGTTTTTCGTGAACATGGTATCCACAAAGGCACCGAAGCGAAAATGGGAAAAATTCACTGTATCTAAAACAACCTGCGTTTACAAATAGCAAGTTAATATTTGACAAAAAAAAAAAAAAAAAAATGCTAAGCAAAATCATGATAACGTCGCCGTTATTACAGTAATGACATTTATATGTCAATCGAATCAATATATGCTTGTTTTTATTGATCAATCGTAATCCTTAAAATATGGTTATAAAAATTCAGCTTTAAATATTTTCCACGGTCCGGACTAACTGAATTTTAAAAGTTACAAAAGACGAATTTGTCATATTCGGCGTGCTCCCTAAATGGACATCGACACAGGCTCGATCATGGACACGGACATTATTGATGAACACACAATATCAGCTATACAAACATCATCGTTACTTCTACGAGATGTTACTAAAAGATTTTCGGCGTGATCAGCTTCCAAAAATCTAACAAAATGATCAAACATTGGAATTTGCTTTTCGTGTGTGTGTTTGTGTGTGTGTGTGTGTGTGTGTGTGTGTGTGCGTGCGTGCGTGCGTGCGTGCGTGCGTGTGTGTGTGTGTGTGTATTTCATTTGTTTTCAATACCACTCAAGTAAAGCTGACTTTCTTAGATACATATTGGCCATCTCTTATTTGGATATGCATGATTCCGGATAAAGTGATTGAGCTGGCTTCACAGATTGTACGCTTAATCCAACTGCTACCGACTTCATCCTACCTTTAAAATACCCTGCAAATCATCACATGTTGATTAATAAAGAAAATACACAAAAAATAAATGAAAATAAATTATGTGTTATGTTATGGACAATGTATGGTGTTTTACGCTTTACACTGTGTGAAGCACTTGCAGTATTCTATGATGTGCATTGTAGTGTAGTGGATATGAGAAATCTGAGAGCCGAGTTCGAATTCCTCTCGAATTTGTTTCATTCATTTACTAACAAATAGCCCTGGGAAAGGTATTAATCTAACTCTTTTCCCTTCAGCAGGACAGAGTGGGTTCTATGGCATTGGGTTCTACCGCAGAATGTAATGGCAACCTACTGCGGGAAGATCTTCCTAGTCAGTCAAGTCTCTTTCAAGACATGATCGCCCAAGCGTGTATCACGTATGGAAATTAACTGACTGATGGTGTTTTGCGCTTTACACAGTGTGAAGCGTTTAATATATTCTCTAAAGCCCGAACTGGGCACAAACGTAACTAGATTATAAGAAAAATGCACAAAAAAACAAGTAGAAATGCCTTACCATTGTTTGGAAGTGCTCAATAAACGGTTGGCGCAGTGACACGAGAAATCTGAAACTGCAGTAGTTGAAATTAATGCCGGATTACTGATCGAACTGGATTACTGATAGCCGGATGGGTGTTGATAAACCTGTAGTTCGAATATAGACATCTTTAGTCTTTCATTGATTATTCTTACAACAAAATTTCTTTAGTCAGAACAATTTTAGTAAACAATTTTATTTCGTTCAGCAATTTCCTTCCTTAGAAGTTGAGCTCAGATAAACTAACATTACGCGTGTTTTTATTTTATATGTAGCTAAAAATCTTTATGCTTTGTGCAATTTATTTCGCTTTTTCTACAGGACTTACAACATTCCTTTTTTTCATTACCATATTCTTAAGCAGCTGCTGCCGGAAGAGGAAAGCTGAGAGAGGTCCATAAGTTTTCTCACGTACAACAACTTACGTAGGTTGACTGCTCTTTACCGAAGGGCACAAAGGCTGAATTCTAAGTATAGAAAGCACGTAACACATGACATACAAAACAAAGGTCTAAATAAATTCGTTTAAATTTCCTAGGTCACTTAAGTGCCATGCGCGATACACGCTTGGACGATCATGTCTCGAAAGAGACATGACTGACTGGGCAGAAGATTATCCCGCAGTAGGTTGCCATTGCTTTCTGCGGTAGACTGGTTGCCGACCAAGGCTATAGAACCCAATCTGTCCTATTATTTAACCCATAACTGGAGGGAATAGGCGGATTAATACCTTTCCCAAGTGGTATTTGCGCGTAAGTGAATGCAAGGAATTCAACTGGAATTCGAACTCGGTTCTCCGATTTCGAGTTCCGAGCCGATATCCGCTGCACCACAACGCACATCCTGAGGTAATGAAGTAATTATTCTCTTAAATATTATCTCCTACATTCTCTTACATATTAATCGCTACGCATTCAATTCTCTACAGCTGGTCATTCAATTCGGACTCACGACAAATCTATAAGAATATGTTTTCTTATTTTCTACGATTTTGAAGTGGAATACTTTATAGTCATTTACAGCAAATGCGTCAGTTATTGCTCAGCATAAATTCAAACCTGTTAAACAATTACTTTAGAGTTAACAAGAAAAGCTCCTTTCGAACTAAAATCTGTGTGTGTTGTGCCAGAGAGATTTAATATTTATTTATCGAAAACTTTAAAATTAAAACGAACTAACTCAAGGGTATAAAGAAATAACATTTATTTATTTATTTTATTTAGATTAGGGTTAGTCCATTGTAATTCAGAGTAACAAAAGTCCGTTCATAAGTCCGGTTTTGGTAGCAGTTGGTAGTGGGTAGTTTCGGGCTCAGAGGCCTTGTTGGTAGTAGTCATAATAAGTCAGCGTGAATCTATGTTTTTTTTTTTTCGACCCTAAGATGGGTAAAAAATATAATTAGCAGATGACCCCTGGTTTTTCTAGTAGTTGCTTTTCTTGTTCCGGTGTCTCTTGCGGTCCCTTCTCCTCGTCTGGCCTAGTGGTTACAGTTTATATCCTTTTGATCTGACTCCCCCTACTAACGAGAACCTTCATTTCGGCTAGCATCAAAAGTTTTTTGGTATTATTTTTTACTCTTTGATTGACCAAAATTATTTTATTTTCCGGCGCCCCTTTGTTTTTCATTTATATATATATATATATATAGCAGAAGTTTCTGATTTTTAGTAGTTTTTAGTCACAAATGGCTAGACTCTGATCCGGAAAACTTCCACCGTTTTGCGGCCGGGTTCAGTCTTTCTTCTTTTTTTATTTATTTGGGGGCTGTCTTCTTATTCGTTGAGAGAGAAGTATATGGATGAAGGGAGAGAGAGAGGGAGAAAGAGAGATAGGGTCTTTAAAGGGAGGCGCAAATGTCATATTTTAATTATTTATTTTTCTGTTTATATATATTATATTTATATCATATTTTATTTTTATCGGGGCTCACTACAAGTTTCTAATTCGGACTTAATAGGATTCAGTTGACAATATCCAGATGAGTTCCTATAATTTGAAAGGAAACAGCTTTCTTAGATTTATTGACCAGTAGGAATGCTTTATTTTGACTCTCAAAAACCTGTTCGTATGATCCTACTAACACCTATAGTATAAACGATGTCCATTTTAATCAGTCTCGTTCATTTTTCTATACCATCACACACACACACTCCCCCCTCTCTCTCTCTCGCTAAATATTCAGACCGTCCAGTTCAATTGTTCATTCCATTTTACAATGTTTTTAATTGACGAATCCATGCATTTCCTAAAAGCATTTGTACGGACTGAACGAAACTGTATTTGAACACGGATCGCCGATTTCACTTTCTGCGCCGATGACAGTTACACTACTCCTCACATCCTTTTCCTCAAAGAACTTTAGGAGACGAGAACTTCACCCCGGATCAAGAAAGTCGGGAAACCTCTCAATCACTTTCCGTAGGTCGAACGCGCAAATACTGGGTATGACGATAAACCGGCAGCAAGGTTATAAAACCCAATCTGTCCTGCTATTTAACCCATAAGTGATGGGAGAAGAAATGGGTTCATATATGAAATTCGAACACGGCTCTCCGGTTCCTCATTCAAATGTTTTGATTTCTTCCTTGTCTTATTTTCTTCTATACTATATCTCTTATTTTTTCCCTTTTAACCCAACACTTAAAATGCCTCATAGTACGAACTTTGAAATTCTCATTGATTATTTAATCATTCTTGAATAAAATTCCTAATTTCGGACCATTATTCTCACCTTGATTATTATAGAATTTAATTATAGTGATAAAATAACAAAATAATCAACATATATAAAATGTCACATATGGAAAGCTCAATGTGGTGTAATGGTTAGCACATTTGTCTCTTTAGAACAATTACGACTGATTTCGATCCACACTTGGTGCTCCATACTTTCGACCTTGTGCCACATTTAAGTTACTCTTAGAAACTCATAAATATAAAATATCTCACATCAGCCAAAATAATAAATACACCTGAAGATGGCCAGAAGGCACGGAACCGAAACATGGATGCTAAGCAAGATGCGAACAATAGTTCGAATAAATCAAATAAGTCAATGTATAATGGAATATTGGAAATTCTTCATCTCTAAAAATCAAAGACAAAATATTCAGAATCCTTAAAATTTAGTAGACAAATTTTCTTTTCGTTTCTTGTTCATAAATGTTCTTTATAACAAAGTCACGCACTCACACACAAGCATGCGGGCACGCGCGAACACACACACACACACACACACACACACACACACACACACACACACATGCACGCACTCACACTAGCTCTACAATATATTACACAACCAGCTGAACTGGACAAAATTGTTTCACGAACACAATATCAGTTTGTAATAGAGACGATTCGGTTTCAAATCCCATAGGTTAACGATTATTTTCATCATGTTTATCACTATTATTTATTTAGTAATATATCAACTCAACTCCTTATGGATCATTTAATACCAAAATGTAATTTTCTTGTGTGTATTACTAATTTCTTTTGTTGTTTGTATTTTTAGTATGAAAATATATTTTTATATTTGAGGGTTAACTATTTGCCCATAGCGGGGACCCCAACAAGTGCCACCACCCCAGGTCAAAGTGAGTCTAGTAACAACAGCAATTAAGAGGTGGCTACATGCTCTTCCAAATTTTCTGATCAAATGTCTTGCTGCCGGAAGTAGTTGTATTATATTGTGTTTATATTGTTACCTTTTAGATGTTTAACAAATTTTTAGAATTAAATTTTCAGACATTCACAAATGCATTAAGACAAGTCAATTTATTAATTTCAAGCATTTTGACCCATTAAATGATTTTCTATTTTCTTTTATCAACCAACATAGCATATTAAAAACAATTCTGATTCTCCCGAGTATTAAGAACTCCATTGTATTAGGCACCCAAGTGTTAAAACATAACCCTGATATTTTTCTCATTGTCAGATAACCTAGTCTTATGTCCTTGCGTATCATAATTGAAAATGACAAGAATAAGAGAGGGCGATGATGCGCAATTTTTCAACACGATAATCCAATACAGCACCCCCAACACATTCAAGAAAATTAGTATTCGAAAATCAATGGCCAAAGTTCGGGTAAGCGCTCACACTGTGAACATCTTTTTAATCAAAATATGTCTATACTCATCTTAAAGAAAGAGCACCGATTCAGACACTGATTGATATATACATTCTTTTGCACCACACGGCGTTATTTCTCTTTTGCTTAAGTATGTCGGGCTATGTGAAAGACATTTTGTTTTTGCTCGACTGACATCCACAGCCTTCTAGTTGTTTTTCCTCTGTGCTTTTGTTATGACAGAAAGTTTAACCACGTCATCAGCTCCTCCCGGCTACCCGCCTGCGAATTCACAACCTTCCACACTCTACAGACTTGTTACACGAAGATTTGATGAGGCAGCTTTTATATTATTTGCTTAGCAAAAACATGTTCACTTTGTTTCCATGCACTATTCTGTCCAGAAGAAAACTGATAAACTTAAGGCAAACAATTGATTGTCGATTGCCTCCTCTAGAATATGGCTACTCCGAGTAATTGTTAGGTGGTTTAAGTTGTCTATGTAGGGTGACCATAATGTTGTTGATTTAAAAATTAGAATTAAAGTGCTGTCGATCAGAGAGGGATAAGCAGAAACTGTTTGGGTTCACAAACAGGACACAAGAGACTTACTATTTTGACAACAGAAGTTTACCTTTCGCAGAATATGCGGAGTGTCAAGCAACGCAGACTTCTGAAATGATGGGATACAAGTTGTTCTGATTTTCTTAATGTAGGTCTTAATTTAAGTTCAGTGATGTTGACTCCTACGTCCCAATGGAAACTGAGACAATAGTGTCCTGAAAGTCCCATATTCTGACAACTTCAGTTCTTAAGCTTATCATTTTTTTTTTACCTTAATATCATGGTCACCAAAAACATCTGCATCGATGAGGAGGCATTTTTTTCTTTCTTTTTTCTCAACAACATTGATGTCTTGTTTGGCGGCCCGAAAGATGCGGTCTGTTTCGATGTTGAAATCACACACGTTTACTGGTTGTTATTATTATTATTATTAGTGTTGTTGTTGTTATTATTATTATTATTAATATTATTGTTGTCGTTGTTGTTATTATTATTATTAATATTATTATTATCATCATCATCATCATCTTTGATTTCTGTTATATACACATTTTCTTCCGGGTCCCATCCAGAGATCTAAAGTCAGAGAAAATGACATTTTTTACTGATCACTGGGAAAAAAAAAAAAAAAAAAAAAAAAAAAAACACCCTAAGATCCACATGCATTTAACATAGATAAAACCCTAAGTAAGCTGAATTTGTGAGTACAATTTTTTGTATTTCTTTAAGACTTGGATTACCAGGAATCCCTTCAGTGAGTCTATCAGAATCTTTTCCAATTTATCCGAGGATTCCAACAACAGCTGGAATCATTCATGTTCTCGTGTGCCACATTTTTTTATATTTCCATTTCAAGATCCTTGTATTTTGATAGTATTTTGAAGATCTTCAAAGATAAATTACAATTTACAGGGACTGCCATGTCAATAAGAAAGCACATTATGTTTTTGTGGTCTTTGATCATGATGCTTGGGCGATTAGCTTTGATTGTTCTGTTTGTTTGTAAAGTCCCATAAAATTGTTACAGGTTTTATATCTGTAACCGGGTCTGGTTGATGTTCATACCAGTTTATTGTAGTTTCCTTCTCGTAAAAGTTGCGTATTTTCCAGTGCAGATATTGACCCATTTTATCATGCCGAGTTTTATATTCAGTTGGTACTTACATTGTGAAACCTGATACAAGATAGTCAATTTTTTATTTTATTATTATTTCTGTTATTATATTTTGATTAACATTCCCCAATGAGTCCTGTATTTAACTAACTAAAAAAAATGGTATAGATAATATATTTCTAGTTTTATGCAATTAATTCAAGTGGGGGTAAATGATGTAAAAATACTTTTTACCAAATTGTTTCTAAAAATAATAATTGCATAACTAATTTCATTCATTTGTGAATAAGTCCTGAGGGATTCATTAAAATCAGGCCATTAGTTGATTTTTGTAAGAGTTTTCAAATTAATGTCTTTCAACGCCAAAAAACGATTTGCTTAATATTACGTTTTCCTTCATTAGTAACATTACGTAAATATTGCGTGAATCGCTGACGGAAGACAAAATAGATAAATTTTAACCGAAATTTAGAACATGTTAGAAAGGAATAAAAAAATAATAATAGCAAAATTTGATCTTTCCTCTTAATAATAACATAAACATTTTGCTGATAAAACTTCGTTTTTATTAAGTTTGAGCCCTTTTAACATCATGCTATGCTGTTTTTTCGGCAATTGCGTGGAGGTAGTTAATTTATTGTTACTGACAATAAGAATTTGAGGTCGATACAATGAAGTTCTGGCAAAGATAAGAACCACTGGACTTGACACGCTGAGATAGTTAATCATTATAAACCATGATTTGTAGAGACAATAGCGATAATGTCAAACAAAGTTTTCTTGCTAACTTGCGAGAGACAAATTACGTCACCGAAAAAGATGATGCGAGTACTATAGACTCAATTACCAGCATAACTTGGATTCTTTTTTATATAATAAAAAGAAAAAAAGTATTTATAACATTTATTTTTATTACATACTTTGGTCGTTTGCTGCATCATCTTTCCATTTAAATGTCCCACTTTTGTTTAACTAGGCTTACCATAATTTACAAGCCTCAAATAATATGTGTTCCACTCAGCAATCTCACACGCAGCATCGCATGCCTGTTGCTATTCTATCGATATTGCCATGGCAAATGTTCAGATGATCTTTATTCTTTTGTTCTATCAGTTCAGACCTTTACGGTGTCGAACCACCCTCGTTCCTTCTGTATTTCATTTGGAAAGAGAAAGTTCTACTTACAGCTTTTTTCCAAGCACTGTTACTTTATGGAAGAGACTACTGAATGGGTGCTTTTTCCGAACGTTACAATCTTAACCTCTTCATATCAAAGGTCAGTTGTTACTTATCCTCATAATGTTTCCTTCATACTATCACACACCTTATTCAGTAAACCTGCATTGAGTGTCGCTTAATTCGGTGAATATTAGTAAAAAAAATAGAAACAGTTTTCAACTTTAATTATATGGTTAGATTTGTTTTATAATAATGTGCTTTCATTACGCAACACCTCTTAAGCTTCAGGGATCTCTTTTTCTCTCTCTCTCTCTCTCACACACACACACACACACAGAGACAGACACACTCACACACACGAAATAAATAAATAAATAAATAAAATAAACCAACACTGATAGTTTTTTTTTATATCCCTAGAGCAAAAACCTCTAACGTAAGCCTATATTTTAACAACCATATATCAAAGAGTGGTAATTTATGTGCATAGCTGGATAAACCAAATCACTAGTGGTACAAATACTGATGAATAGAATATCTCGTGAAGATTGAACTCACTATTTTAGCCTGATGATAGCCCTATTTTTCAATACTAGAGCGCATGCGCTTTCTTCTGTGTGCACACACATCCATACGTGTCTTAGAATTTATTTTTTTAACCATTTCACCCCAAGCAAGGCCTTCCACTGCCACTATTGCGCAAGGGGTTATATAGGAGAAGGTGAAGAGAAAGAGTGGTTAGATATAGGAAATGTCAGAAGGAGGGTGATAGATGGGTAAGGATACCGAGGATGAGGGTTGGGTAGATGGGAAGAGTGTTTGAAAGAATTGATGCGAGTTAGTGTGTTAGGAGGTGTCTATTGACCTTACATTTAAACTCCTGGAGATTGTAGCCGTCGGGGAAGCAATCATGTGGACGGGAATTCCACGGTCGGGAAGTGCGAGAAAAGAAACTGTTGGAGTAGAAATTGCGGTTACATTTTATCGGTTTCACTGTAAAAGGGTGGGATCTAGTTACTAATCTAGTATCTCGTGCAAATTCGTACCTAGGGGGCACCAGTGATCTAAGTTCATCGGAGCAGAAGCCGTGAAAGTATTTATAGAAGAGACACAGGGAAGCCACGTCGCGCCGGTGGGAGAGAGACTGCAGGCGGTCTGCCAAGTCGGTATCTATCACATTACAGACCCTCCTCTGAACCTTATCGAGAAGCCCGAGGAGAACAGCAGGGGCACCCGACCAGATATGGCAGCAGTATTCAATGCACGGGCGGATGGTAGATTTATAAATGTGCAGGATAGATTCAGACGGAAAAAACTTCCGGGCCCTAGACAGAGAACCGACTTTCATAGCAGCGGATTTAGCAATGGATTCGATATAGTCATTCCACTTGAGGTCGGCTGAAAGTGTGAGATCAAGGAGGCGTAGTGTTTTACTCTCTGGAAGGCAAGCCTGATCCATGTTAATGGGAGGTAGGTGCGATTGTCTATGATGGTTAATTGATAGCAGCTTCGTTTTAGAAGCATTAAAATTTACGAGCCATTTCTTACCCCAGTCCACTACGGATTGGAGGTCCTTTTCAAGCTCAGCTGCAAGGTTAGCTTTGTCGCCCACACCAGTTTTTTGATCAAGGCGAGAGTAAACTGTGGTGTCATTGGCGTACATACCTACTTGGGATCTTATGGTATCAGGGAGATCATTAATGTAGATCAGAAAGAGCGTAGGACCTAGGATAGAGCTTTGAGGGACACCCGCGTTTGTATGGTAGTTCTGGGAGGCATATCCGTTTAATACCACCTTCATTGTGCGGTCAGAGAGGAAAGACTGGATTAGGTCTAACAAATGTTCAGTTATACCATAGCTCCGCAGTTTGCATAGAAAGCCAGTATGCCAAACTCTGTCGAACGCTTTAGCGATATCCAAGGCAACGGTTCGGGATTCGCCATTCTTATCGAGAGCCTGGTATATATACTCGGTGATGGTCGTTAGCATGTCAGCAGTAGACCTGGTGAAGCGGAAATCATACTGCTTGTTCGAGAGGAGCCTGTGTGCTGTGAGATGCTGAACCACCTCGGCGTTGATAATGGCTTCGAACACTTTGCCAAAGATCGGAAGAAAGCTGATAGGGCGGTAATTTGCGGGGTCCGAGGGTTCTCCAGCGTTTTTAAATATAAGAACTACAGAGGAAGATTTCCAACAGGCAGGAAAGCAGGAAGCAGATAGGCAGAAATTGTAGAGCTTAGAAAGGACAGAGGAGAGTTCAGGGGCACATTTCTTTAAGACTATGATTGGGATTCCGTCCCCTCCGCTCGCTTTGTGAGGGTCAAGTTTTGAGATTATGTTAGAGACCAGCGAGTAACGTGGACGTCATTCAGTTGAGCTTCAGTTCTAGGTGGGAAGTCGGGTGTAAAAACTCCAGACGAGTCCAGTCTCGAATTGGTCGAGAATCTGCGAGCAACGCATTCAGCCTTGTCCGCTGAGGAGGTGAGGACCTAAAATTCATTGATTAGTGGTGGGTATTGAGGACTTGCTCTTGTTAAGCACTCTTTTACAGAGTCGACAGTAGTCTTTGGCGCCGAACTTAGAGGATGCTATGTGTTGCTTTATTCTGGCAGCAAGCAACATCTTAGCTTCGTTAAGTATCTTTTTACACTTATTGCGAGCTGAGGCGAAAAGGCGCCTGTTTTGGTCCGACGCGTAGCTACGATAGAGCCGGAAGAAATGATTCCGGTGGGCAATGGCGGCCGAGCAAGCGGACGAGAACCATGGAGACGAATGAGATTTAAGCTGAAATTTTCTGGCAGGGATGAAAGCATCGATGCTAGCCTTAACCTAGGAGGAGACCTCGGACGCGCAGTCTTCAACGGGAAGACTAAAAACGTTGTTCCATGGGACGTCACAGAAGCAGTCTCGGAACGAATCCCAGTCTGCTCTTTGGTAGCAGTAGGATATTCTACTGGTCTGGGTTTCTTGGGTCGGGTGGGAGTGAAATGAAATGTTGACGGAAACGACGGTGTGGTCAGAGTTTCCGAGAGGGCAGAGCTGTCTGGTAGTGCAATTACGTAAATGGGAATAATTTGAACATAATTGTATACTCATTCACTAAATCGAAAAACTGTTTTGAAAATAACACACAGAAAAGGTTATCACTTTTTCTTTATATAAAATAATGCTAATAATTTTGTACAAGGTTTAAATTGAAAAAGATATGTTCTCAAATATGAACAATAATACATTTGTTGACCTTTTAATCTGTTCAATATCTAAGCAAAATTTTCTATAAAGAAACATAATCTTTTTATGGCGTCAATAAATGGGGTTTATTTGTCAACGTTGAATACACACACACACAAATATATGTATAGTGCCAAGATTGTTGTTTTGTTCAGTAGTTTACTGATAAAAAGATATTTTGGCAGGCAGGGTTGTTGTCGTAAAATGCTCGATATCGAGACAAAGATAGATAATTAAAAGATTTTTAAGGAGAAGATTGTAACTTAATTGAGCAGAGTAATGCCGACTTAGAAGTTTCGTGATGGCACCATTATGATGTACTCACTCATCGGGAGTTTTTGGCTTTTTTTCAATCTGTTGTTGTGTCCCGGTCTTATTCTTATTATTTATATGAAGCTTGGTGTATCAAATTATTTATGTGGAGCTTAGTATATCAAATTACACCAGTTGTTGCTGTTATTGCTGTTGTTGCAGTTCCGGCTGCTGCTTCGTATGCTGCATCTGTGGTTGTTGCTGTGGCTCTTGTTGTTGATGTTGCTGCTGCTGCCGCTGCTTAAAGTCCTGCATTTGTTGTTTTCGCCCCTGTGGAACATTCTGCTGGGGAAGAGGGATTTTCGCCTTCTTTGGTTGTTGAGCTGGTGACACTGGGTTCTTACAAGAACACTCTTTAGCCAAATGCCCTGCGTTGCCACAGGACTAACAGTGGGGTTGACAGTCTTCTACTACCACTAAAAGACTTCTGCCACGACAAGGATATCAGAGATGTCATTAAAGGAATAAAGTTAATTGCACAAAGACACGCCCGATGGAAGTGCCGGCTTGGTCTCCCTAATTTGTCTGTATTACGCAAAAGAGGCACCCAAATGGTCCCCATATAAGTTAACGAGCACTCCATATCGAGTAATGTAATCTTTGTCTTCCACGTGCCCAAATATTCTGTTTGCAACCTCACTGACTTAGCGATAAGGATGCTTCCTGATAACGATTTAGCTTCCTCTCCTGTCTCCAGTAGAATGTCCCACATCATGTTTGACCTCCTGGCCATTACTTTGGGGCTTATCTCGAGGTATTTAAGAGCTTAATGAATTATTTATTTGCTGACACCGATGAATTTTCGTCTCTTCACATTTCAGGTCAGCAGGGAGATCGTTCGAGTGGAAACTACTTCCAAAACTGAAGGAATTGAAATTAGTTCATTTCTATTATTGAACTACTTAATTTTTTTTCTTTTGGGCCTCGTAATAATCCGGGCCTTTCTTTGGTCTATCTGCCACCCATGCCGTTGGAGTGGATGGAGATGGGTGATCCGGATCTGGGGAGACGTCTCTATAGTAGTAGAAGAGAGTCCCATGTCTAAATAAGTACCCCAAAAGGTTAAACCTAAAACATATACTTTAATACACAAAACAATGACAAACGCGCAAGACAGAGATACGAGACAGAAAACCAACAAAAATAAGTTACTTACATTTTTAAAAAATTACTCCAGAAACGCACCACGAAACGAACGAACAAATTCACGTTTAGAATTTAAATACACGAACCAACAAAATTCCAAACGAAAGAACAAAATTCCGAAAGGAATAAAATTGCCAACTCCTATTTTTGGTCGAGTTTTATAGTTTCTTTCTTCCTTCCCATAATTCGTTTTTTTTTGTTTTTTTTTTTTTGCTTGCCATAATGTCTCTCTATAAAAGAAATCACCTGTCACCGCTTCCTTTTCTCCTCCACCACGATGTAAACGACATTCTATTTTTTTTTTTTTTTGTTCTTCCTTTCATTCAAGATATAGTTTTACGTAAATCTGGACAGACTGAGTCACATATAAGTCAACTACATGGATCATGCGGTTCGATTAGCTAAATTTATTTCCGGCACGATTTATTATATTAAGATATTATTTAAATATTTTATTTTTGAGTTCTGTAGCTATCAGATTTTAGATATTTTGAGCATTTATTGCATCCTTTTATGCAAATGAGCAGTGACTTTATCAAATGTGGAAGAATAGGAGTAGGAAGAGCGTGATGTACAATTCTTACAAAAGAGTTTATTAGGATTCAGATTCCTCGTTTTTACCTGAGCTAGAACATTTAACATTGGCATAAAAATATAACCATCTCAACAGACAGACCTCATTGCAAGGTGACAAGCTGCCACATCTTGCCTAAGCGTGACCATTCATAGATATACAACAATCCAGCAAGTTTGGGAACAGATAGGTGTCAGAGTAGCGAAATTTCCAAACCAGTGAAAGCTTAGGATAAAATGGTAAAATAATGCCTATACTATACTCTATTACAATCGGCATCTAGACATAAACCTATGCCAAACCTAATCGACATAAGCTGTGGAACTCCCTTCCGATTCCTTCCTTCCCCACCAACTACAATTTAAAAATAAATAAATAAATAAATACAACGTCAATCGTCATCTTTCTTTTTTTTTTTTGTTCCTTTATTGTCCTTTCCTCACTTCTCTCTAAAGTCTTCTCATTCTCTTTTACTCCCTGCAACCGTCTTGCGTCCTAGTGACATTATCGTCTTTCTTGGAGTAAAACGGTTAATCTCTCTCTCTCTCTATATATATATATATATATATCACGTATGGCAGTTAACTGACCGACAGTAAACCTGTACTATAGGACTAGCACTCTCTCCCCCCTCTCTCTCTCCCTATATATATGTATATTTAGGATTAGCATTCACTCACACTCTCCCCTTCCCTCTCTCTCTCTCTATATATATATATACATAGTGAGAGAGTGAGTGAATGCTAGTCCTATATATATAGGGAGATAGAGAGAGTACAAGTTTACTGTCAATCAGTTAACTACCATACGTGATACATGCTTGGGCAATAATGTCTCTTTCGATCCATGACTGACTAGGCAGGAGATTTTCTCGTGGTAGGTTGCCATTTCTTTCTGTGGTAGACTGGTTGCCAACCAAAGCTATAGAACCTAATCTGTCCCGCCATTTACTCATAAACTGCAGGGAGAAGAGGTGGATTTCTCACATATATATCCATCGCTTCTCCTCCACTCTCAACAAGCTACTGGTCAATAGCAAAGCGGGCGTAGCTCTTAAGCTTTAATTAGCAGAAGAGAAGATAACTGTGTTAGGCCAGCAACTCCACTCGGTTCGAAATTAATTTGCTACAGTAACCACCGAGTGGTTAGAGCGTTCGCTTTCTTTACTGTGGTACCAGAGTTCGAATCTCACCATGGTCGATTTATCAAGAAGGTGTCTTCTTGATGTTATCGGTCTGAAGAAGATGCGGAACCTTTGTAAAGTGTCTTAAAACCATATTACGTGAAATTGGGTAGACGGGACCCTCTGAGAGACGTCGATGCTAATACGAAGTCACAAGTCCTCATGACCAAGGGTCTGAGTGTTCAGGCTTTGTTTTGGATACGAGTGGCCAGCCATACAGTAACCACAGAAGCAACACCCACTGTGGTAAGGCTTATCAGGCACAGGAGTTAACTTTTGACCTGAAGTAGAGTAAACGTTTCTTCTCATTTTAGATGGGAGAAAGCATCCAGTTTCGGGGATTCCAACCCTGCAGCCACACCTTCCTCGTTGTAGTAAGGAGGTAGCGTTGATCTAATATCGATACCAGCACTAGTTACAGAGATTAAGTAAAAGAAAAATTGTTCTTGGCTCATTTTCATATCTATGTGGATGGCGTTTCCCACATTAAAATAACCTTGTGTCATATCCTGCTTTAGTGGAGAGACCGGGTAAATGTACCTAGCATGGTGAGATTGTGGCTTTGTATCCACAGGATTAACAATGTGCTAAAAAATTTTCAGAATGGATTTTTTTATTAAATTCGTGTGGTTTGGTCAGATTTGGGGGAACGGGTGCAATCAAGAAGCGTTCAGCATTCTTTCATGTCTGGAACATGCGCTTATCTTTCAAGACATCTGAGTCCTTATCTATGATATCTGGAGTTGAAGATGTGTAAAAAAGAGGTTTATGGGTGCTGCTACGTTGTTGCTGGACATTTTGTTAGTAATCTTCCAAAATATGTCCTGTGGTTTCAGTTGCTGCATATTTATTTATTTTCTTTAAGGAGCGTTTCTTTTACTATATACACAACTATCACTTGTTGATGAGATATATTTTTCCGAGACTTTTAAATAAGCCAGCTGCCTATTGAATACATCCGTTGATGTATTCAACTTTTTCTTCACTTGTTTCATCTTTCTCATCTTGTTACCCCCATGTACCATTCATTTGTCGTTTGATAAACGACTGGGGCATCCTAGTTATTGTACATGCATTTATGTAGATCCTTTCTATAATATTTTGCTATTTCCAGCGTCAGTCATGGAAACTAATGACTGTCAGATTCAAATCACCGACATGAACCATGGAAATTTCGGGGCTAGTGAATGCTGGATTAATGATGGATAACATGTACAACATAATAATTGATTGATTCGTTTTCTACGGTTTATCAAACTTTTGCAGGTTATTTAAAGCCGGAAAATATTTTTAGATTGTGAGAATTTTTTTAGATAATAATGATTTATTGATACAAGTTTTACTAATTAACCCATAGCTGTGGAAGAAGAGGTGGATTCATATCTTTCCCGTGATGTACTCGTAAACCTATAACATTGTAACATGTAGAAGCATTCTACATATTGACAAAATGCTTTTTCTTTCTGTTACATCTTTTGAATAAGTAGATGGAATATGTATAATTGGCTCTGACCTTCTTTGATGATGGGGGGGGGGGGTAGGATTTGATAATAAATTTATACCCCAATATGATATTACCAATAGCTGATTAATTACAGAAACTTGGAGTAACAATTGTATTTTTGGTAGTCTTATCATTTCAGTGCTAATTAGTCTGTTGATAAGGTGAAAACACTTTTTTTGTGTGTGTGTAAACACTATATAAGAAAAAGTTAGATGTTTTCACTGGCCACAAAAAATACATATAAAAATATTTTGAAAAAATTAATTTTGCCAGCCCTTCCAAATGTGCTGCTGAAACTTTCATAAGTTGAAACAATATTGATATTTATTATGAAAACTGAAAATTTAATTCAAGTAAAGTGTGTCCGAGAAATCGGGGAGCCGAGTTCGAATTCCAGCTGAATTCATTGCATTCACTTACGCGCAAATACCCTTGGGAAAGGTATTAATCCGTTTCTTCCTTCCAGTTATAGGTTAAATAATAGGACAGATTGGGTTCTATAGCCTTGGTCGGCAACCAGTCTACCGCAGAAAGCAATGGCAACCTACTGCGGGACAATCTTCTGCCCAGTCAGTCATGTTTCTCTTTCGAGACATGATCGCCCAAGCGTGTATCACGTATAGCACTTAACTGACTGACTGAAAGTGTGTCCCGGTATTTGTATTGTTCATGCTGTTATCACCTCTCACTTACATCTCTGTTTTTGGGTAAAGAACAACTGAAAAATATTAAGAGGTGCCCAGTCTCGGGGATCTCTCACCCGGGGCAGTCCCCTCTCATTGTACTAAAGAGGGGGATCGATAGCAATACTAATTTCAGCGCAACCGATGAGCAGTTTTTTGGGTCCTGGTTTATCTGCTCGGGCGCCTCACATGAAACCGATCTTGTTGCACATCTTGTTACCGTGGAAAGACAATTAAATACCTGAGCGCTTGGCAGTACTTGTCCTTCTCGTGTTGTTATCATCTCTCAGTTGCGTCTCTGCAGACAAAGTGCAACCGAAAAGAATACTGAGAGGTGCCCAGTCCTGTGGAACAGTAGATCGCAGCAGTACCCCTTCATTGCACTAAAGAGAGGGATCAGTAGCAATACCGATGCCAGCACAACTGACTGTTTGCGGGGCTGTGCAATTTTGGCCCTGTCCCAGGTGCTTCACACGAAACCGACTTGCTACATCTTGTCACCGTGGGGGACAAGTAAATACCAGTAGAAAGCATAACAGGTGCACGCGTTTGGAATCCCCACTTTAAACTTACCTTGCGCCACATCCTACCATCATGGGGAGAAAGACAAGTAAATAACGAATTGAAAGTATAACAGCAAAAAATCAAATTATTTAGTAAATTTAGTATTATGGTCACCTCACCGTGAAGCACTCGATAGCAAAAGTTTCTCAAATCATTACTACTCTTAAATTCTGCTCTCATAAGTGTTCCACATTTTTACCTTTTGCCGTAATAAGCGGAGGAAATGTTTCGCTATTATTTTTTTATGTAAGACCTTTCCAACGGAATTGTACTCGATAACCGTTGCTAGAAACTGAGAAACTAAAGAATTTCGTTAAAAATAAAGAAAAGAGTGATGGATTGTTATGTGATATCCATCCTCTTATATGGCAGTGTCCCTACGGATGAGGAAAAAACACCGAAAAAGTTGGTTTACAGAAGGATACTAAGAATTCCATGGACAGAGTGAATAAACTAAAAGGAAACTAAAAAGAAACTAGCAACAGAAGGAACACTTATAAAAAAAGACAGCTGAAATTCATTGGACACATAATGACGAAAGAGAACTAAGAAAACTTAACCTTCATGGAAAAGGAGCGAGTAAGTTATCTGAGGAGTTTGTTTGAATCGATGGCAGAACCGGAGTCAGGAGCCTTAGCAAAGGGAGAAAAACTACTAAGAGCCACACTGATAGGAAGATGTGGAGATCCATGATCACCTATGTTCTGAAGAACCGTTGCTCAAAACGACATTGCAGAAGTGTCTGTCACTACTTTAATCTGCGATCTTACGTGTGAACAATGTCCGAATTCTTTCTTCGTTTTTCATTATTACTCGACTGCACTCTTTCTTTTTATTTTATTCATTAATTTTATAATTTATAAATTATAATAAAAACTTACATTGAATATGTATATAGAATAATTCTTTTCTGTCAGTAATTGAAGTACTGTCAGGCCAACAACCGTGGAATTTCTATTGCTCCAACTAGCATTATTCATTGTTGTTGCTAATTTGATAATTTTATTTCCTTCGTTCTGTCGATGTTAATTGCCACTTTTTAAATACAACTTTATTTCATTAGAAGTATTCATTGTTTCATATTGATGATAATGACGAAAAAGAGAAGGAATGCAGAAAAATATTTTTGAAATTCTTTTGAAGTATACTAGGTAACCGCTTTTTAGTCATTGCATTTTTAGCCGCACGCTTGCTGTTGAAAATCAGGCACTTTGGGGCTTCCAAGTTCCAACAGATTCTCAGAATTGTTCGCCTTTGTTGAAATTTTTAACTGGTTGTGAATATTTTCCCTTTCTGGTGGCAAATAAATTTAATTTCCAACAATATATGGTGGAAACGGGAATTAATAAGGTGCCCTACTTCACCCAAATTTGCCAAATACTCATTAGTCATTATGATTATTAATTTATCTTGTATTTTTTTTTTTTTTTTTTACAAAAATTTGTTTAAGTTTTACTACACATTTCTATAACTGCAAAAACCAGTGAACCTTAAAAAATATAATAAAATATGCAGTTGAATATGTTAATGCGAAGTCAGGTAAACCGCACAAAAAAAAAATATATATCAGATTTAATTATCATTTATTTTTATTGTAAGGAAGCTGTTTTGTTAGTGTTATTTCAATCCAATCATACTTCCTCCAAGTCCAATCTTATGTTCTGTAACGATATCAAGTAGAAAAAAATAGCGGGTTCACATTTTTGTAATTATGATTTACTTAAAAATAATAAACAATTACTCAGCGTAAAACTGGACTCACAGTTTCTACACTGGGATATAAAAACAATAAAAACTTTGAAAAACGAGTTGAATTTTGCGATGAAACTCCTTTATTTCATTATCTTTTAACAAGTTAAAAGATTTTCTTTGCTGTTATATTTTCACCTGGGTATTTTTTAAAAGTCCCATTTTTACTTCGCCCACCTTTTTTTTTTCTCGGAAGCCATATTGAATATCTCAGTTGCTTACCTGTAAAGTTGAAAACAAAACTAAAAAAGACATCACGTTGCCTGTCGGGACACAGGTGAGATTAGAGAAGATATTTTTACCTGGACGACTTACACTTAAAACATGAAAACTAAAATAAAAATTATATTTTTTACTTGTTGATTGCATCAAAACAAAATTGAAAACATTCTTTTTTTAATTATCTTTTATTTATTAATGAATAATATGGTGTTGCTATCGTTTTAAACAGGTGAGTAGCAGAGCGAGTTGCGCCTTGTTTTATATCTGCCTTTCTTTTCTACCAACAGCCCTACCTAATCTTTCATTTTTTAAAATTTTTTGACTTGACTCATTTTTTCTTTCTATTGTATTGATTTTTTACAGTGTATTCACTCTGGAAATATATGTTTACGGGTAAAAAGAGTACCACAAAGCAGTAGTGGTAAGTAATTAAAAAGAATTCTTTCTTTATACACTTACCCTTATTTAGCTGACGGATACTTCAGTTTGTTTTGGTAGACTTGTTTGATTTATTTAAATTCGAGTCTGTATATAGTTTAAAAATCACAAAAAGTAATAATATTCATAACAAAATTCCTTACCTGGAAAAATACACCCAAATTCCTTAATTGGAAAAATTGGGGCTTTTTTGTTGTCAAAAAATTTACATTATAAAATTTTGAAAAACTGATTGCAAAAAAATGATATTTGAAAATAACTAAAACAATTTTTGAGCTTTTTTTTTTTTTTTTAAGTAAATTTTAATTTTTAAAGTTAAGTTAACCCATGCAGTTGTTGATGGCCCAATTAATTGGTTAGCTTATTTATCAGCACTATTGTTTTGTACAATTAAAGGAAAAGAAATTAAACCGAAACTTATAAAATTTTCAACGAAATATGCTTCACTTAGAAAAAAACAAAAAAAAAAAAAAAAAACGCCGACGACTTCCGTGTTTAACGTGAAAGAAAAAGTAATCAATAAAGAAAACAATTAATGATTTTTTAATTCTTTACACAGCCTATCATAACGAAATAAACTTTTTTCTTTACTTTTTAAAACTTCAACTTGAGAATAAGTTTAGTAGTTTTTTTAAAAGTTTATTGTTGGTATCTATGATGTCTACACAACACATTGTTTCATTTTTTTTTTTGTGTAAGATCATGTTAAATAATAGGCTCATTTTTTTTTCTTCAAAGCATATCTTTATCGTAAAAAAGTGGTAAATGCTTTTAAAACTTTATAATATTATAATTTAAAAATGTATATTTAATAATATTAAAAAAACGAAAAGAATATAAATGTTTTCGTTGAGGAATTAAAAAGGCTTTATTCAATTATTCCTCAACGAAAGTAAAAATTTATTTACTTTTTTTAAATATTTCTCTTAGTCTTATAATCATATCTCTTGTTCTTAATCCTAAAAACAAACAGGTAAATAAATAAATTAGTGAATCAACCATAAAAAAAGCAATATTTCTACATTTCTCAACTTCAGTTTATTTTTCTTCCTCGGTACGATATATTTTTTATAAAAGTAAAAAACACCATATTGTTGAGGAAACGCCCTGGTTTTTATTTTCTCAAAGTTTTTAACGACATTCGTGATTTATTTTTGTGATTGTAGAAAATGCATAGAAGTGTGATATTTGTTGCTGAAAAAAAAAAACAACTTGTTTCTACCATCTTTTCACTTAAAAAAAATGATTTAATGTCAATGACGATTTGAAAGAGTGTAGAAAACAAAAAAATATAAACTGGACATTGTAAAAGTCCAGCTTAAAAATGACAAACAAAAATCCACCGAAAAGTGAAAAATTATTTTTCAAGGAACAGGATTTGCTTTATTGGGGACACGATTAAAAAATGTTATTAAAAAAAAAAGTTTTAAGGTATTTAAATGAAATTACCTGCTTTGTGTGTGTGTGTGTGTGTAGTAAATGTCTAAAAACAAGAATGTTTCTTTATGTTCTTGCTTCAATTTTGTACGGTGTTGTACGCAATTATATTTTTAAAATGAAATAAAAAAAAAATCAAAAGTAACGCTAATTGTTGAAGGATTCTCTCTTTGAGGACAATCAAAACATTTGACAAAATAGTACTTTGTTTTTATATAAAACTTAAAAAACAAATCAGTCTTACAATCATTACTCTTCTTCAGGAAGTGTCTTCGATAAACAGAAACTTGATAGTAGGGAAAAATAACTAAAAAAAAGACATGTTTGTTCTGAATAACTGTAAGTGTACAAGTTTCCGTGGTGTGTAAAAAAAAAAAATAAATAAATAAAAACTAGAGAACAACTTCAACCAACTTTATTGACATTTGATAAAAATATCAAAGTTGAAATTTTATTTTTGTTTTTCTCATCAAAAAGACAACAACGGAAAATAATTACCATCATCTTGTAAACATTCACTTTTGTTTGAGTTTTGTTTGACTTTAGTTTTGAATCAATGATGAAACATTCGTCTAAAACAGTTTAAGTTCTTTTTTACTGCGGTTTTAGTAAAATAAAGTTTGAGAAACAAATTAACTCTTAATTTTTTTACCATTATTATGCCCCACCCCAGTCGTTTCCATTTTAAAATAAAAGTTAAAAATGTGATTGATTTTAATTCATCGATAACACTTCTTCTTGATCGTTGAACTTTGGTTTCAAAAATTATGAAGTTAGTGTTTGCTGGTAGGTAAATGTTACTGAAAAAACGTCTCGTTATTTGACATTAGTTTTTCTCAATTAAAAACTTGAGTAAAAATCAAATTTTAAATTAAGGATTTTATGCAGCTGATTTTTATTTGATTTGAATTTGATCTTGAGCTAACATAAAGTTCTTCCACTTGTTATTCAACACAGCACTGATAAAAAACAATGATTTTATTATGTGAAAAACAAGACGTGTCCAGTGACAGAAAAGGATTTGTTTCTTATTTAATGTTTTTACATTAAATTTCGTTCGTGTTTATCGTATTAAACTCGATCAAGATAAAAATATGATGCAATAAATTCTCTCTAAAAAAAAAAATATAATGTTGGGGTTGGCTATATTCAAAATGTTTATGTTGACTACAAATGACAGGTTTCTTTGTTTACGTTGAAACTTTTAAACACATTTCTAATCGCTGCAAATAGAAACAGATATTTGTTGTATATTTGTTGACATTTAAATGTTGTTTCAATGCTTTGCATTAAGTTCACCTGAAAGTTTTATTTAATTAATTACTTATTTAATGGGAGAAGGAAAATACTTAAAAAACTTAACGAAAGTTAATAATGATTCCTTCAAGAAGAGCTAAAAATTCAGATAACATTCGTACCATGTCCTTGGATAAAAAAACAAAGTCTTAATGTCACACAAACATGAAGAAAGGAGTCTGTCTTGAGCGTGACATACTTTCCACTACTTTGTTGTCAACCTACTGCCCCAAGAATTTGAGTATTTTTTTTTCTCTCATAAACTGGTTGGCGATTGTTTGTTATGGCCTGGGCCATTTTATGTGAACAGTTTTTTCTGTCTTTATGTGAGAAATAATTTCACAAACTACTTGCAGGGAATTTATGTAGAATATATATAACAAAAGGATTTTTTAAACTGTCTCCAGAGTCGTTGATGACTTTTTTTTTTTTTTGCTTGAGCTTATGAAATTTCTCATTCATTATTTAACTAACTCACTAGTGATGTCTTGTACTTATCATAACTTATGTTATTGTTGACTCTCGTAGTCAATTTCGTCTAATTAATGTTTTCTTTCAGTATTTATTTACAAACTTTAACAAACTATCTCTCCTGTGTGTAGACGGTTGTGAATTTACATTTCATAAGTTCCCTTTTTTTTTTCTTTTTTTTTTTTTTACAGTAATGCTTGCTTTGTACAAGACCAGGGAATCAATCGCGGTAGAGAGGGTGACGTTAAGTGATAGCTTAAAGTTTATATGGATAGGAGGGGCACATAACGGTTAACTTAGACTTGAAAAGATTAAGAATGTTGTAAGTGATTAGGAAAACATCCTCTTGGGATTTTACAGGAAGAAGCTGTTTGAGTGGAACTTACTACTTGCTGATAGAATATGGAAGGAGTGTGGTTGGTTTGCTTCTAAGTAAGTGGCATGGTGGGTCTTCTTAACCGTGATGGTTAGACCTGGCGAAAACCAAGGAATGTAGTTCGTCTGAGCACTTTCGATTAAAGTAATGATAGAGTAGTGAGAGAGAAGTTTGAGGGTGGAAAATAATTCTTCAACAAGGATTCTGAGATGCTTTTGAACATTATCAAAACTGGAAAGTGAGGACTGGACACCTCCCATCCAAATATTTAAATAGTACTCCATTTTTCAGCCTGGTCTGGCTTTTATAAAGGTAGAGGATATCATGAAGTGTTAATTACTTACTGGAGTGGCACTGGGAGCCAATCATTTTGCCTGCATCTTTAGCGATGGTTCTTATATAAGTGTGACTGGCAGTCATGGGAATGTAACTAGTAAAGTTTTAGGAAAATATATTGATTTCCCTTTGCTTTCTCCATAGATTTAAATTAGTGTTGGCCTCTTTCTTGATTGACTTCACTGCCAAAACTAAAGCATAATTCACTGTACTATTTTACATGCAGTTGGGAGGGAAAGGAAAGATGGATTCATGGCTTTTTCAAGAATGTTTAGCTGGGGTAATGATTATCAGCTTGGAATAAAAAATTGGCAAGCAGAATTTGAGTCCAGTACAATCTGTTACATTTACTTTCATGCAAATACCTATGGGGAAGGTATAACTTTATCTCTTCCCCAAAGCTGTGGGTTAAATTGTAGGACAGACTGAGCTCTTTACTCTTGGTTTGTTTATCAGCTCTGAATTCTCAAAATCAACTAGATGGAAAGCTTTAGCATAGTAATACATGTTCATCTGAGATAAGGAAAACTCTAACAGAAAACCAACCCTTGCTCAGAGTTTGGGTGTGGGGGTCAATCATCCTACCTTGTGGAACAATTCT
This sequence comes from Ascarosepion bandense, assembly GCA_037127315.1. Taxonomy (NCBI): domain Eukaryota; kingdom Metazoa; phylum Mollusca; class Cephalopoda; order Sepiida; family Sepiidae; genus Ascarosepion; species Ascarosepion bandense. Next base: position 645,594 of record JBBBDQ010001827.1, on the reverse strand, counting down.
ATTATAGAAACCTCACCAGAGGTGCCAGGCAGACAAAATTATATTACATGATATTACAAGACAACATGAAAAACTGTACAGTGAAATACTTGCTATTACATAACCAGTACGAACCATATTCAAGTTCAAACAAAATAATTATTGGTTTACAGTCTACCTTGGACAGAATGTTTCACTACCATCAAGTGTTCTTGAACCTTCATCTCTACTTTCAGAAAGCCCCTTTACTGAGAAATATTGATTGAATACTGCAATAAGTTCTTTGGTGCATGCATTCAGTAACTCATAAAAGTTAAAATCATTTAAACATTGTTTTCTTAATTGTAATGTTTAGGGACTTAGAAAGAAGGCTTGCCAAATTTGACACTCACAGTGTCATTGAAGGCAAGAGAGGTAGATGGAAACAGTAAGATACCTAATGACCTTGTGTAAATGGATGACAACATGAATAGGGAGAAATAGCAAGGGGACAAATATTGCATAGTGCTACTCGGGATAGGAAGTTGTGAAGAGTTATCATTGCTCATGACTTGAAGAGACATATGTAAAAGAAGTTATTTGTTAGTTGCATGTATATTCATGAGGAGTGTTAACTTGTATAGAAATCTGAATATTGTCTGAAAATGTTATAGTCTATACATAACCATAGATAACTACCTTTTTTTCTAGACTTGAAACATTGCAAAATATAATCCTCTCTATTATAATGAAGACCATTCTGTATTTGTATGTGCATGTGTGTGTGTGTGTGTGTGTGTGTGTAAAATATACATAATCTCGCTCCTGTCATACTCCTAAAGAGAAATACAATAGTGAAGCAACACCAGCTCAGTTCATTCTCTTCACTACTAGTTATGAAAGCTCTTGCTTTATGTTTGCTCTTTAACAGTGCCTTATTTTATTTCTTTGCAATAATCATGTTGTCAAGTAGTGAAGAATATATATATATATATATATATATATATATATATATAATATTAACTATAGCAACAACAATACCAATAATAAGAGAACTAACTCTACCAAAACTAGTATTAATCAAGCTATAATTTAAATCGTTTTGTATAACCCACCAAGAACAAACTCAGAGGGAAAATAAAAGGAAGCAAAAAAAAAGAAACAAAGTACATGAACAAAAAGTCAAGCACTCGTAAGAAAGAAAAAAATCTGAAGACAAAAACCCTAACACTGAAGTGCTCAATACAAAAGTAGAGCAAACAAAGACAGAAAATCTAAGCAAGAGCCAACAACCGACCACGGTTTTGCCTAATGGCTTGTCAGGGAAATTGGCTGACAACAAAGATTTAAAATAGCAAATATATAGGAACTCAAATTAAAACTAAGACATCAAAACACATGAAAGGGGGGAGACAATTTTATTACAAAAAAAAAAAAATTTAAGAGAACAATTAAGTGAAAGGCTAATTCAGTAGGTAATTTTTCATATGTTTGCATTTATGTAGAATGTGGTCAGTTGTTGGCTCTTGCTTAGATTTTATATATATATATATATATATATATATATATATATGTGGATAAACTGAGATAGATGTGGACAAATAGATGTGAAATGAATAAACAGAAAGATAGGTAATCAAAGATTATTAAAAATAAGTCTGAACAGCTTATAATCTCAAATAATTTGTTGTGATTTTTAACAGCAGGAATACACTCATATAGTAATATAATACAAAAAATCAAAGAGGAGGAATATTTTTAATAAGAAATATTACTTAATGATAAAGGCATATTTTCATTAAGTCAGTAGCATGTAGAAGTGGGATGCAGTGGGTGCAAGAGTCTCTTAAATCCATATCAAGATGGCATCCAATCAAAGAGTGAAATAAAAATTTAGTTTTTGAAATTTTAAATTTTTCTGTTAACTTTGTTATACAAGCACTCTACAGTCCCAAGCTGGTGTGAATGTGGATTCAGCTTTTGATAACTGAGAACAGAGAAGTCTGTCCCCTCTACTTAAGTCTTAGGGACATGGAGTCAAGGAACTGATTCCAGGCATCACTAAACTTCTGCACGTCACAGCATTAATCCTATACATGCTTTTAAATGAATATTATTACTAGATAGTAAAATAAAGACAGCATTGAGAATTGGAAAAAGTTGGAAGAGAATAAACATATATATTCATGTTTCATTAAATCATCAAAGCTTCTTGTAATCATGAAAGATGAATGTTTGATGACTGGGATACATCTCTGCTTCCAATTTTTCACTTTGCTTTCAGGGCTGAAGAATTAACCTATCTAGAGTAATTTTTTATTTTTTTAATTGTTTTTAATCATTTCACTCCAAGCAAGGCGATACTGCCACTGATGCACAGAGGGCTACATAAGAGTAAAAGTTTAGGCAGGAGGAGAGTGAAGAGAAAGATGGACCAGTTACAGGGGGTGTCAGAGAAAGGGCAAGAGAAGGATGGGAACACAGGTGTGAAGACAATTGTGAAGGTAGAGAGAAAGGAAAAGATATACAGGGTGATGTAGAAAGAACTGGAGTCAAATGGATAAGAGATGGGTATTGATATTGCCTTTAAGTTCCTGGGGGTTGTAGCTATCAGGAAAGCAAGTATATGGAAAGGAGTTCCACAGGCGAGAAGTGTGAGAAAAGAAGCTGCTGGAGTAGAATTGTCAGCTGCATTTGGTTGATCTAACTGTAAATGAGTGGAACCTTGTTGCCAGTTTATTGCAGAAAGAATAAATAAGATGGACCAAAATCAGTGAAAGCAAAAATATTTCATTTTATATATATATATATATATATATATATAATTTTTTTAATTTTTTTTTATAATCGTTTCACCCCGAGCAAGGCATTTCACTGCCACTATTGCGCAGGAGGTTACATAGAGGGGAAAGTGGTGAGAAAGGATGGTTAGATATAGGAAATGTCAGAAGGAGGCTGATAGATGGGTAAGGATACCGAAAATAACGGTTGGGTAGATGGTGTGTTGGGAGAATAGATGCAAGTTAGTGTGATTGAAAATAGATAAAACAATGTCTATTTATGAGGTGAAGTATTGTAACTATGCTATTTATATTGTTCAGACTGTTGTCCTTTTTGTCATATTCATAATGTTTCGGGCTCTGACCTTCTTCAGGTGATATATATTGTAATTTTGAACCAAACCCTTTATTACATCCACTGGAGTAGATTGTTCTCATTCCATGTGCCATATATCTCAGTTTCAGTTATTTTCCCTTTAGTAAATCAGCTCTTAAAGTTTTTGTTCATCTTTGTTGTAGCCAGGTATTGAACTCTTGACTCTTTGGGTGAAACCACTGGATTACTTTAATACATTTGTCTACATGGCTCAGTGGATAAAAGCATTGGTTGAAGTAACCCATTGACTTGATCCAAAGACTTCAATATATTGGAAAGAGATAAAACTATATTTCAGAGGTTTTTTTTTGCTTTTTTAAATTTTATTTTTCATCAATTTCAACCCAAGCAAGGCAGTAAAGCCACTAAGACATAAGGTGTTACTGGGTGAGGAAGAATTAGGAACAGAAACATTAATAATGAACATGAAAAGGAAATAGTAGTCAGGAGGACAATAGATAATGATAGACATTGCATTTAACTTGTGCTGATTAAAGTTGGTTGGAAAGCATGGAGCCAGAAGGGAACTCCACGGGCAAGAAGTGCAGGGACAAAAAGAAACCATTAGCATAGAACCCACGTATATAACTAGCCAGCTCAAATGTAAATTTGAGATCTCATTGCCAGTCTAGTATTGCACTTAAATTAAAGAAGTCTAGTTACCATAGCAAAGAGATCTGAAAAATTACCATTAGACTTTTTATGAGAAAGATATAGGGAGGCCATTTTATTGTGGTGGGAAAGTGACTGAAGCTGAGCCACCAGATCAGGATCAATAATATTGCTGGTTCTTTGTTGGATTTTATCAAGGAGGTCAAGGTAAATATTAAGAGCACCGAGCTATATATGGTAGCAGTATTCTAATCATAGACATGATAGATTCTGGAGAGAAATTTTTTTTTTAAATTGAGTGTTCAACTTAAGAACAGTTTCCTATGGAAGCACTTGCTAGTAAATGAATAAATGTTTTCTTGTAAGGCTAAGCAGTTTAGTTATCTATTTCAAACGTTGGAGGCTCTTTAAAAATGTTGTCAGGAGTTTTGTAACCCATTGGAGTAGTTGTCACACCATATGTGCTGTAGCTATAGCAACAGTGGCATGTCTAAAGCAGGGTTATAATATTTAATAGCATTAAATCTGCAATGTTATTGGTCCTGATCTAGCATTTCAGCTTCAGTCACTTTGCCACTGCTGTAATGTAGCTTCCTCGTGCCTTTTCTATAAATACTTACATGATAATTGTTCTGATGAACTTTTCTGTATTGTACATATGGGAACTAGTTTGGACTTCATAGAGACTTTGAAGTATCATAGTGGCTGTTGTAAGAATATGTTGCTCTGGGGTAAGGAATACTTTGGAATGTTTGGTCAGTAATTGTGGCTAAAGTTTAAGATAAGACAGATTGAAGACCAGCTTTTCCCTTGGGCTATGTTTTTATATTTACAAAATAATTACTGTCCTCTATGATACCTAAACATGGCAGCAAGGTTTCATCCTTTTACAGTTGAAATTACTAGATATAACCATAAATTCTTGTTTTCTAGTCAACTTCAAAAATTTAAATGCAATGTCAATGTTATCTTGCCTTCTTAATTCCTGTTTTTTTTTTCTCTCTTCTTAATAATGTTTGGTTTTCTCTCATATTCACTAACTCGGTATAATAAGATGTGAGTGTTACTCTCTTTTTTTTTTTTGTGTAATTTAGACAATTTATTTTTTGCACCCAATATACATATTGAATGTATTTAAATGTAAAGCATATATTGGAGTGGATCCTTAAAGATAGTTTGCTGTATGCACTGACAACTTTCCTGCAACCAAGTTGGCCCCAAATACTTTGTAGCAAATATTTGTGGAAGAAAGGAATTTATTTCTGAGTTTTTTTCTCTTTGTTTTATCTTGTAATTTGTTATTGGGATTATCAGATGTTGTATGGACAAAACTTGTTTTTGATATATTAACTCCTAGTTTCCTTCACTTTTAACTACCTTACTAATCAAATGCCAGGAACAACACTATATGCACAATAATGAGAAAAACAAGAAATACTTGATTTTTCTGTCAGGTTAGTAGTGCAGAACAAATTCTCTTTTTCTTTGTTATTTGTGCTTGTTTTAGATCTTTGAATATGCATTTTAATCTATTTTATAAAGGACAATTGTTAATTGAAATTTTTAGTACTTCAAATATTTTCATTCAATGAGAAATTGACATTTTGAACATGTTTTTATATACATTTTCAATGAAATTTCTTGAGAAATGCTAAATTTTGACGGTAGAAAATGTAAATCTTTTTAGTTTAAATTTTCTGTTTTTGAAAGTCATTTTAACAATTTTTAAGATACAGCCAATAATTGTTCATGATAAAATAAATAGATATTTGTAGAGATTTAACTTTAATATAAACCAGATTAATAGAGAATTTAGCTTGTAGTAATTGTTTATAATCAGGGCTAGTGTATACTACTCCCAAACCACTGATGGGGAGGGTGATTGGGGGTCACAGGCTGTTCTTTGTCACCCTTGCTATCTTATCAAAGTTTGATTTTTGTTAATTTATGAAAATTGATATGTAATAGATTGCCCTGTATCATAAAAATTCAGAAACATACAAGTGATAGACAGAATCTGGGATTAAAGTAAATATATATATGTTTGTATCCAAATATAGTGGCTGCCTCCTTAACAATGGGGATGAAAAAAAAGCTATGTTTTAAAATGTAACAGCAGGCATCTTAAGTGTAGTAAAAAAAAAAAAAAATGTGTATGTTTTTTAATATAGTAGGATTTCTTTTCTGTCTGAAGTCACTTGCTAATGATGAAAGTGTCATATTTCATCTTGGTATGTTACAATGTAGATAACAACAGCAAATTTGTCAATTCTGGTTTTGTTTGATTCTCCATTGGGTTATATACATATCTATAGATACAATTCAAAAAGGTTACTCTGCTTCTCATTGGCTTTATATCCTGGTTGTGAAAGCTTTCTGATTGGTTGGTTGAAATATGGTTTTATGGCCTGGCAATTTGGATTACCTATCTATTTTTAAAGATGGTGAAAGTTTGGTCATCCTGTTATTTAATTTTGTTTCTCTATTGTCACAAGACTAGAAATATGACCATTACTGTAACACTTATGCACAATTGAATAATAATAGAAAAATACTTCTATTTGTTCTTTCAGGTACCAAGTTTTTCAATTAAGATAAAAGTATTTCTCTCAATAGCAGATGTTACCTTATTTGTATTAGGACATAAAAGTCTTGTCACATTTGAAGATGGAAAAGAAAGAAATGCATCTCAATCTTAATTGATATATTTAATCAAAATATTTTTGTTCATTATAAATACATTCTATTTGATAAGTTATTAATTGCTTGGGTATAAATTTCTTCAGTTTTCAATGCAAGCAAATGCACAATATCATTTTTAACCTCTTCACAATTAATAAACTGTTTCCTTCTGAAATGTTAATAACTGAAAGATGATAGTCAGATGGAGCAAGGTCAGGTGTGTAAGGAGGATGAGGTAAAACCTCCATATTTAGTGCTGTAATTTTTTTCTGAGTGATCTTCAAATATAAGTTTTCTGTATTTGAAAATGTGGTTTTGCTATTTACATTTTTTTATTTAAATAATGCAATATTAGCAAATTTATATCCCATATTAATAAAAATATATAGAAAATGTATATATTAAAAAAAAAAAGTTCCTTGTTTAAAAACGGTTTGGAACATGTTTGAGAATTTTGATATTTTGAAATTTAGTTTACTATTTTGTTTCTGTGTGCTATAGAGAACAGATTTTTAAATTTTGAATAAACAGATATAAAAGAGACTTTATTTTAACCCCCTCTTATGCTGCTGGAAATTGTAAAGCTATTTTAAGCTGGACTGTAGTCAAAAATTCTATTCATATAACATTTGGGTTTTTTTGCAGATGACTGTAATTATAAACATTTCCATAACTTAAATAATTTCTTAGAAGATTTTTACTTCTTAGTCATCTTTTTATTATTTATATATTCAAAATTATTTACACTATTTACATTATTCAGACTATTGTCCCCATCTTTGTTGTCACTTGTATGACATTTTGGCCATTGTACACTATAGCCTTCTTCAGGAACTAGGAATTTCGAACCAAACCCCTTATGATCACTGGAGTATATCATTCTTATTCCTTGTGTGAACATCACACAAATAGCAACAAAGATGAGGACAATAGTCTGAATAATGTAAATATTGTAAATACTACCTCATCTCAGAAATATAGATAAATACTCAAAATGATTTGTTTAAAATACTTAGTAAAAAATGAAATTAATCTAAAGGTTAATTTTATATTTTACTGAGTATTTTAATGTGTCTCATATGTTAAATGTTGAATTTTAGTTTTTTTATTAAAAGCAGGAAAAGCAAAGATCCAGAATAGTATCGATTTACCAATTTGCATTGTTATTTATGAACTGCATTATCTTTTATGTGCTCTGTCCCTTCAGGCTGTGAGCTACCCCAACCTTCTGTCCTGTGTACCTCTTAGCAATGTTTCTCTTTTTATTACGCAACCCATTCCATGTTGTGTCATTCATTCATGCAAGTATGTTAACATTTCCCTGTTACTTTTGTCTTCAATTTTTTCTTGTGGGGGAGTTAAATTCTCCAAAACCTTTCTTCTTTATTGTATATCTCAAAACTTTTATTTATCTATTTCTGATTCTAAGCAAAAAATTTCCCTTTTGTTGCTACTGTGGTGAAATAAGATCAAGGAATTCTAACTTATTTGTGGTTAAGAGGCCACAATGTTTTCTTGCCACAATGTTTCCGAAGTCACCATTTGTAATTTAGGTCAAGTTCATGTGTGGTTCTGGTGCTTTTAAAACTAACACTAATTTGCATGTGTGGTCAAAAACCTGAATAACAGGTGAGGTACACAGAATAGCAGGTAGAAGAATCAACAGAACTTTGACCTGTGATGGAATGGACTCATTGCAACTATCAACTACAAATTTTCTTAAAACCTCCTTGGTGCATCCAACTGAGCAGCAGCTTTCCATGAACCACAACTTTGTGGAACTGATCCCCAAGAGGATGCTTCCTTGTTCACTAAAATATTAACCAGTTTAAATCTAGGATTAATCGTTATCTTCCCATATTCACATAAAGTGTGCATTTTGTTATGTAACCCTCTAACTCAAGTGGTTCTCTGCCCTTGTATTAGGTGAACATCATTGTAAAAGAAAAAAAATGTTGCTGTTGCTTAAGTCTCTTTCTCATTTGTGAAGAAATTGTTGAGTATTCATTGCCATATACAAGAGTTAGACAAAATAATAAAAACACTTTGAAATTTCAAGCAAATTTAATTCAATGTTGGGTAGAACTGCCTTTGGCAGTAATTACAGCTTGAATTCTGCATAGGATCAACTTGTACAAAGTTTGAATTGTTTTCAGAGGATTTTTTATTTATTCTTCAGCTAAAACAGACTCCAATTCTTTCAATGATGTTGATAAAGGATATCAACTCCTCACTTTTTTAAAAAATGAACCATAAATGGTCAATGATGTTGAGATGTGGGACTGTGGTAGCCAGATAAAATGTTCTACTTCACTAGAATGTTCCTCGTGCCATTCAGCTGCAACTTTAGCAGTATGAATGAGTGCATTATCATCCTAAAAGATGGTATTCCTCTCTGGAGCCAGTTCTTGAATCATAGGATGAAGTTCATAACTTAAAATTCTTAAATAGTTCTTACTGTTGATTTTAATAAACTTATATAATATCTGGAAAAAAACAGCAATTTTAGCAAGAAAATGAAGTATTACTAATATTAAATCAATGAACATAAAAATAGACAAGCTTCTGACAAATCAAATTTTCAAATAATGCTATTATGGTAATAGGTGTTTCCATTATTTTGTCCACACCCTGTAGATTGATTGACACTACATAACAGTTGAGCAGTCTTATTTTATTTCAAAAAATTTTTAGCTTTCTTATAAACTTCTGAAGTAGTGAGCTGCCATTTTTGTTTTCCTTCTCCACTATCTCACTCCCTATTTCCACATTGTTATCTTACTGTATGACTCTTTCAGCTTTTGTCTTTGTATTCGATAATGAGTTTAACTACTGATTGGGAAACCCATCTTTTGTTAAATATAAACAAAGATACCATAGGATAAAAGCACTGTTCTTGATAAAAAGTTATTAAATAGATTTTAGTTAAAGCACAAATAAGAGCAATAATTAACATGATTTTTATCAAATTTATCTTTTGAAGATAAATTCTAACATGATTTATATATTAAATACAAAACGGATTATATTTTCTTCTATATGCCGTTTCCTTCCAGGATGTTGGCAATTATGGTTCTCCACAATTTCCTGTCATTTCTAGCTATTAACAGATTTTGTCTTTTTGTTATTTCTCCTATTCTGCTATTCATTTCCTAGGGAGATTGTGTTGCTGACTGCTGTCCCTTCTGCCTTTAATCTGTCCTGTGAATACTAAATTTTCCAACCCTGCTTTCCTCGTTATGTTCTTTAAAAATTTAATAACTGTCTTTTTCTGATAAGTATGTCATTTTTGTTTCCATTTTCTTCAAAACTTTGTTGTTGCTCCCACATTTGGGCCATGGTATTCTCAACATCCTTTTGTAGAATCACATTACATATATTAAATACAGATCTGTGGATTTTTAGAAGTTTTATTTTCAATGAAGCACAAGAAAATTTTACTTGCATGTGTTTTATATAAGTACAGGGTGCAATGGGTAAATTGTCACCATTTTATATTTTTAATTTTGTGCATGTGCATTGTTTTTATTTTGTCAACTGCACAGTATAGTAGGGTCAGTTGGGAACTATCCATGAGAAAAAGAGCATCATGATGTAATTAACTCTGCAAGAAACTTGGAAATGGCATGTTGTACTGCTTTACATTCATGCTGGAATCTTTAATACAAACATTTCAGAGTGTTTGGGTTTTAATCTGAGGACAGTGCAGAGAATTCCAAAAGAGTTGGAGGAGTCTAATGGTGATTACAGAAGTGTTTGGAGTGATCACTAGTGATGGTGACATTATGCCTCCCTTCATTTTCCCATGGAGCCTCAGGCTCAACATGATGGTCTTGAGGAGGTAGTACTGCCCTGGGTCAAGAGGGTAGCTGCTGGAAGATTCTGTCTGACAATGAGACTCTGCATCATGCCAGATCAGCAGGAGAACCCAGTCATGGCTTTCAGACAACTTCTGTAATCACATTGCCCCTTGCATCTGGCCATCTAATTTCTCGGACTGCACCCCCTTGATTATTATGTGTGGTATGCAGTTGAGCAAGAGACCAACAAAACTCCTTTAACACCAAAAATAAACTTAAGAGATGTCAGTATTATTTTTGCATAATTTAAAAGACAATTTATCCATCGCACCCTGTATATACAAGCATCAAAAATTAGTTAAAAATATCTTTTCTGCCCAATGGAAATTGAAAAATGATATGCATCTGCTTTAACAACTTAAATTCTCCAGCTGTGTATGAAGCAAATAAAAAGAAAAATAGCTTCTGTGTGAAGCTTTCTTATTGCCATTCTCTGTGAATTAAAGCTGAGTGAAGTCAAATTTAGACTGTCAGTAATGGCAATTTTGAAGTTCTTTTAGCTTCTTTCTACTTGAAAAGTTCTCTAAGCTTTAAATAGGTTTATAGCATTTGAGAAAATAATAAATTGTTAAGAAATGAAAGCCTTTTTGGATCTCACAATGGAAAACTTAGTATGAAAATAACCTGCCAGATGAAAATAAATTCTTCTCTGAATGACTGAGTCACTTAAGAAAACAGATTAAATCTTTGAAATACAAAAAAGCTAAGCTTAAAACTTCCTTGTAAGATTTAAATATTCAGTGTTTGAAATGACTATTTCTGGGATCTGCTTAATATGATTTATTTTCATAACTTTGCTTGCAGTTAAACAACATTGTCAGATACTATGATGTCAGGTAAATGTTCTGAGAATTAGAGCAACCAATCTGCTTTGAAAGTAATAGGCTAAGAGATTGACAAGTGAATGTACAATACTCTATCAATACATTAATATAAGGTTGGGTAGTTAAAAAAGAAAAAAAATATTCAAAAATAAAAAAAATTAGAAAATATGCAGAAATACAAAAAATAGAAAAAATTAAATTAAAAAAATACACAAAAAATACTTGAAAAAAAAATAGAAAACATTAAAAAAAACATTAAAATTTGTTAAAAAATGGAAATTAGTTAAAAATAAAATATAGACATATTTAAGGCAAACTTTAATAAATAGATTTTCATCAGAAAATCAGAATTTAGTCATCACTCACATGCATGCCTGCTTGACTTTCTTCAAGTAAGACATAAACTTGATTGGTTTATTGTTTTTATGCTATAATGTGATTCAATGTGTTTTTGCTTTTAGTATAAATTCAATGAAACATTAACTGTTGTTAAACAAAACTTAGGTTTATTCCTATATATTTTTTTTTACTTTATTTTTCTTTATCCTGCATTTTTATATTATGAAGTAATATTTAGAAAACCTATGTGATTACAATTTCTTTCAACTTGAAAACTTTTATGAATATGAATTTTTACGTCTTTGAGGGAAGGTTTTAATTTCTATCTGAATATACATTAGGAAACAAATGAATGAAGATTTAAGTGGTGTTTTTTTTTTTTGTTTTTTAAGAAGCAACAAAATAAGTCTGAACTCAATTTTATCTTAAATAAAAAGCAAAACTTTTTTGTTTTGTTTTTAGGACTCTTTAACTATGTGCAAAAGGATCAACTGATAAAAATGCTAAAAGCTTTACTTATTGTTTTTACTTTTGATAAATTTTAGACATTATCAGTGGAAATATTTTGCTTCATAAGCATGCTAAAGATAAAGGGAATTACTGACTTAGATTTCTTTGTTGTAGACTTGGTTTTGAAACTTTTTTTTTAAAGACAAGATGCAGCCTCTACTCTGACAAGATTTCTTCTCTTCATAAACAATCAACAATTAATGTTTTCAAAATTTATTTAGTTTGATGTATTCAGTTTCTTTTTACTTGAAGTTAGAAATTATAATGATCTGGATATCTATAATATTGGATCAGAGGATAATCAGGTAAGATTTTGATCATTCTGATTATTACTGAACTAAAGATATTTTGTTCTTTAAAATAATGATTTAAAAAGTAAACTTGCAACATTATCACTACTTTTTTTCTTTCTTAAAGAACTGGTAAATTTATACAAAATGCTGCTATATGCATATTACCTGTAATGCACATAAAAGATGTACAACAGTATCTGTTGTGTCTGAATTCCTGGGATGAGGAGTTATCATTATTTACATTTGGACTAGTCTATTTGTTATCCTCATATTTTAGCTGCTGTGCTCTGCAGCCTTCTTCAGCTGTCTATCAATACAGGTAATTTTGAACAACTGCATCCTTTATTTAATCTGTTCAGAAAAATAAATCTTTTCTCTTAAATAATATAATCAATAGCAAAGATTTGTTTTAATCTTTTGTTGTTATTGGCCTTACATATATGCAGTTGTCTTTTGACAAATCTTTTACATTTTCAAGCTTTCTGCTTTATGCTGGCAGATGATAAATAAAACACTTTACTTTTCAATACATTTATGAAATGGTAATCACATAAAAGGGTTTGTTAAGGTTATCAACATACAATCAAATTTCAGGTACTCTGACAAATTGAACAACTCCCACTCTTTATAATTTCTAATTTAATATTTAGGCCACTGAAATAATAAAAATAAATCAGTCTTTTTTAACCTTCTATTTTAGGAGATCATATTTCAAGCTGAGAGCTGAATTATTTGCATTTCTAATTCCCAGCATTAATTGGCTATTAATTTCCTTGCTTATTCATCCAACAAGCAAATTCTCATATTTGTGGGTATAGTCGAGTAGTTAAAGTATAGCCTTACATATTTTAGAGGCTCTGAAATTTTAATATTGACTCTAGGTTTTAATGTACAGAATAGATGTTTCAACTTTTTTTTTTTTTTTCATTTTGGCTTAATATTGACTCGAGGTTTCAACCTTTTTTGAATTCTGGCTTAATACTTCACTCAGTTATTTTTCACTTTTCAGAGCAAATAGATTTTCATACAATGCATAAAACACCAGCATTCTGAGAGTTTTACAATTTTAATCCAGGTAAAATTACAAGTAGGCTCTAGAAATTCCAATGACTTCAAGATATGTTTGATTGCCACAGGTGGCACTGATAATTTCTTAACCATCACTTTTATTTCATTTTGCTTTTATTGAATTCCATCTCTTCTAAGAGAATACTAGTGCAAAACATCTTTGAAGTGTTATGAACACTAAACCATCCACAAATTTTATGAAACCCAAACTTAGATTTTTGTTAACAGTAAGCCAAGGGTCAAATCTCAATTTTATTAGGATTTTGGACAAGGTCCCGATTTGTACCATTTAAAAAAAATTATTTTTGTCCTGATTGGCTCAGTTTCTATCAAATGTATTTTGATGTTAGAAGAATGTATAAGAAAAAGAACAGCGATGACGAAGGGATGAACAATTAATAGTTTAAATAACAGAAATGAATTTTAATATATTCAAAAGTCCAACAAGCAATATTCGATAGTGGGGAGGGAAAATATTATGTATGTATACAATTTGTGTAATATATATATAAAATGTATGTACATGTGTTTGGAGAGGAGGTATGAACTGTCCAAAGATACTAAAGATGTTTGCCTTAGTTGACAAAACAATTTTATATATATATATATATATATATATATATATAAACACATCACTCAGTATGTCCCGAGCCCGACATATAGATGGCACCACTAATAAAAATTCATATGATTTCTATGAAGTACTAACCTTCAAATGGCACCTGACAAAACTTTGGCCCAATTGGATTATTAGTTTAAAAATTACAGTTATTTAAGTGAAGCTACTGTTGCAGATTTTCAAAACAATGGAAAAATCTGAATTTCGTGTATTAATAAAGTATTGCTTTCTGATTTGGGTGGGGGGGAATACTGTTCAAGTAAAACAATGGCTTCATAATTGTTATTCAGACACTGCTCCATTGGAAACAATGGTTAAGAGGTAGTATGCTGACTTTAAACGCGATCATACAGGCACAAATGATGCTCTATACTCAGGTTGCCCAAAATTGGCAGTTGTCCTGGAAAACATGAAATTCAAACTTGTTTTGGTTGATTGTAAATTTAAGTTGCATAAGATAGCAGAGGAGTTGAGCATATCAGAAGGCAGTGTATTCATCATTTTGCATGAACATTTGTCAATGAGAAAGCTATGTCCAAGTGGGTACTGCATTTGTTCACTGTTAATCAAAACAACAATGTGTCAATGATTCAGAGCATTGTTTGCAACTGTTTCAGTGCAACAAGGAATTTTTGCATAAATCTGTGGCAATGGATGAAACATGGATCCACCACTTCACTTCAGAGTCAAATCAGCAGTCAGCTGACTGGACAGCAGCAGGTGAAAGCCTTCCAAAGTGACTAAAGACACAAACATCAGCAGGCAAGGTTTTAGGTCTCCATATTTTGGGATTTGCAAGGTATTTTGTTCATTGATTATCTTGAGAAAAGAAAAAAACCATTAATAGTGAATATTATATAGCATTATTGGTGGGTTTGAAGGAAGAAATCAAAAAAGATGGCCACAAATGAAGAAAAAGTGATCTTTCACCAAAACAACGCACTGTCACAAGTCGATCATAATGATGGTAAAATTACATGAATTGTACTTCGAATTGCTTCTGCATCCACCCTATTCTTCAGATCTGGCCCCGAGCAACTACTGACTGTTTGCAGACCTCATAAGAATGCTTCAAGGAAAGAGATTTGACTCCAATTAAGAAGTGATATGAAAAACTGAGGCATATTTTGAGGCCAGAGACAAATTGTTCTACAAAAAATGCATTGAATTGTTAGAGAATTGTTGGAATCAGTGTATAACCCTAAAAGGAGACTGTTGATGAATTGTCAAATTTTGCCTAAAAGTTGTTTTATTAATTAAGCCCAAGATTTGTTGTGATTTGTATGTATATATATATATATACACACACACACATTTCACAAAGAAAACAATATTCTTACTTGTGTTAAATTGTTGCTGAGCTTCAGGTGAGAAATATCAATATTTTTCAGGATAGATAATTATCCTTAGCAAAAGCTGATATTTAATGCTTAAAGTCAGTGAAGCTGAGAATTCAAAATGTTATCTTTTTAGCAAGGCTGAATGCAAATATGTTTCATTTGACTGTTTTGCCTTTTGCACTATTTTTCTTATGTGTGTTGTCTTCCAAGAAAAAGGGGTCTCTATTTTCTAACCCACAGGCAAATGTCTTCCACTTCTTCTGCCTCATTTTGTTAACATTGAATTAATACATGGCTTTTGAAGAAGATATTTATGTTACTATCAAGTTGCAAAGAATTGCTTACTTGAGCATTAGAGATATTACTTGGGAAATGTTTTCTATTGCAATTAAAGTCAGAGCATTAATCTGTCTGGAATACATAATAAAATATCCTGGCCATTTTTTTCTACCAGTCACCTGTGCATTGGATACTTCTGCCATATCTGATCTGGTGTTCCTGCTATTCATCTCAAGGTTCTTGAGAAATTCAAAAGAAGGATCTGCAATATAGTCGATCCTGACTTAGCATCAACTTCAATCACTTTCTCTCTGACATGACATGGTTTTCCTCTGTCTTTTCTACAAATATTTTCATGGCAACTCGATCCTGACATTTTTTTCCTGGTTCACTGACTGCATGAATTTAAATGTACTACTAGATTGGCATCTAGGTCCCACCTGTTTATGGTTGAAATAGTTAAATGCAACCACCATTGCTACTCCAACAGTTTCTTTTCTCATACTTCCTGCCTGTGGAACTCCCTTCTGTTTACTTGGTTCCCTGATAACTGCAATCTTCACAAATTTAAATGCATTGTCAATTGCCATCTTCTGTTTCTTGAATCCTTTTATCTTTTTTCCTTTCCTCAATCCTCTCTATACTCAGTCTTTTCTCTTACTTTCCCTCTCTGTAAAACCCCTGCATGTTAGTGATATTTCTACCTTGCTTTGGGTGAAATTAAAAAAAACAAATCTTGCATTAAAAATGCAATTTCATGTATAGATAAGTTTGAGATTGAATTCACTTACCAATAATGACAGGAAACCAAATTGCTAACTGTTTATGCCACAATTAATTGGTTTGGGAATGAAAATAATTTTTAGTAGCAATTTAAAATAGTGAAAGAAAGGTTTTAAAAATATGGTTTCAGAAATATTTGATTAATTGTTTGTTTTTTGTTTTTTTTTTCAAGCTGGCCAACATGCCTAATTTTACATATTAAAGATCAACACTTAATAATATAACAATGTAGTACACAATTTATTTATCCTTTTTTCTTTATAGAATCTCAAATGTGGACATAAAAAATTTGGCCATTATGATTAATGTAGCCCAGATAATTGTTATTATACTAGTTTGGTTGCTATGAGATTGTTCTGTGAATTCCAAATGACCTTGACTTTGACTGTCAAGCTGATTGCATGTTATTTAATTTTCTCTTGGCTTTGGATTTTCTGATTATCTTAATACGGAGTTGGATTAGCTCCCTGCACTTAACCTACCAGGTACAAGCAGGTCAGGTGTGCTCCTATATATATATATATATATATATATATATATATATACACACACATCTGTATTAATTGGTGTTGGTTAAATTAAAGCACATCCTATGTCATCATACAAATGAGATCATGTGATTTGATTATCGATTTTTGTTAATTGACCAATATTTGATTTTAGTCTATTCTCTAGGTATTAACTTGGCTTAAATTCTTTCTTTTTAAATCCTGTTAACTATTCATCAGTGTATAAATACAGAGTGAAAAGAAAATTTTAAAAACTTATTAATCATTGATTTGTTGGTAGATATTTTGTACAATATTTTAGATGACTTTATTTAGATTAGTTGTTGTTGAGTTTAGAATATGAACATGGATTTTGGATTAAAATTTTATTAGTCCTTATTTCTGTTGTACAAAAGTTCCTGTCTGTACCCAAAACAGTAACCATAACTTAACAGGAGGCTATTTTAAAAAGAATGATATGGCAGACATGTCTGCTTTCTAAAAAACAGACATGAATCAGAAATAGAGAAAAAGAAAATCTACACAACTCTTTTTTTGTGCAAAGCCAATTTGGTTTTACTCTGCAATATCTGTTGTTAAATGCTTTCTTTCTGACTAATCCTAAGTTTGAATTGACTAAATACACTCTTGTTATTTATCTTAAAGATTGTACTAAGTCTCTGTTAGTGCAATGAAAACTAATCTTTTTTTTCTAATCATTTCACTCTAAGCAAAGCAGAACTGCCACTGGTGTGCAGGGGGTTACATAAGAAGTGAGTAATGAGAAAGAGAAACAAGTTACAAGGGTGTCAGAGAATGGGTAAAAAAGAAAAGGATGAGATCACAGGTGTGAAGAGGGCTGCTTGAGAGTAGAGTGAAAAGGAAGAACATGATACAAGGGTTATCAGGGAAAGGATGCAAGTCAAAGAAATAAGAGATGGCAATTGACTTTGCATTTAAATTTAAATCTTAGGATTTTAAAGACATTTTCAAGTTTTCTTGTCATTCAAAGTTCTATTTTTTCCATGTGTATACCTCTTTCATTCTAATAAGCATATATAAACATATTGTAACATGACAGCCCAAGATGCCTAGTGATTGTTCTTTAATTAGTTTGAATTCTATTGATTTCTGAAACTGAATGATTGGAAATTTAAGAATATAATGCTTTAAGGAGAAAAAAATTTAATGCATTAAAATGAGTAAGTTTAGTGGGACGTTTCACAAATAAAATGTGTCTTGATGCATGTATATTTAGGCTTTGATATTGATTTTAACTTAGTACAGAATAATTATTTTTACACCATTTATATTTAGACTATTTTCCACATTTTTGTTGTTGTCACAGTGTTTCAGCCACTGTGCCCTCTGGTCTTCCTCAGGTGTATATTGATCTGGATAACTTACAGAGAATTCTGAACTGAACCATTTATTTAATCTATGGGGTAGACTGTTCTCATTTCACCGCCCATGTCTGAGGATCTCTCATGTAGTTGTTATTTTTAGTACTGTTCAGTTACTGCTTGTCCATTTCAACTGAGTCCAAGTACACACTGCTTGGCCAACACTTTAATCCACTAGGCTTTTTCCCCAGAGGGTACAATCAATAAAACATCATGATAACAACAAAGATGAGGACAATAGTCCAAATATAATTAGTATAAATAACTCCTCATCCCAAAAATTCAGACAGAAATTATAGAATAATTAACTTTAATATTAATAAATATTTAGCTTTTCTTTGAAGATAGTTTTCATTTTGTTAAACGGCTTATTAAGTATAAAAGCTTAATAATATACAGTATTTACTTTCAGAAGTCCAAAATGAATTGTCATATACTTTGAGGTGTATAAGCTTGTTTCGTAATTGGTTTAATAATAGATATAAAAACAAATGATGGTAAAAGTTTTATTTTGAGGAATACACTTCTTTTTTGCATCAGTTAGATAACAAGGTAATTGTTTTTTTTTATCACAGGTGTTTATACTAAATTAGCCATATCACCTAGATATTATCAAGGTAACCGAAAAAGAAATTGTTGTTTTTTAAGATGCTCTTGTATAACTTGGCAAAAGATGATTTGACATTATAAGAGATATTCTTTAAACAAAGTAAAAAGGTTTAAGAAAAAAAAACAAACAAAACAAAAAAGCTTTCATTAAAGAATGGAAAATAATTGTAATTGTTAGTTAAACAATGTTAGCCAATATCTGGTATTAATTGTAATTATTTACTTAATTGAATGCCAGGATTTGTTGATTTTTGATGTTGATTATACCAATAGAGTAAAGGATTGTTATTGCTATAACTGCTTTCCAATTTTATTAAAAACAACTTACGATACAATTTTATTTCTCAGAACTCTATTTTTCTTCCATTTTTTTCACCATATTTCCATAACATTTCTACAAATGAAATTATTTTCTTTGTAGAGTTTTGGGAGCAGTAAAGATATTTGACCCTCCCAACTGTGTTGTTTTTCATTGAAAAGATACAACTTGGGATGTTGAAGTGTAAATAGAAGAAACAAACCACTTTAAAATTTTTGTTAAAATGTTGGTGTCAATATTGGAAAAGGCATGTACCCAGTCATTCTCTTTGATTTATCCTTATTGATCTTTATCTTTGTACCATTGTCAAAGGCGAACAGGTGGAGAGAGGCTGATACTGTGTGAGCTTCTCACTGTAACTGCATAAAAATTTAATATCCAAAATAATGATGAAAGTTTTACTTAGAAGCAAATAACTTCATCCTTTCATTTAGAAACTTTTCCAATCTTCAGTTGGTATTGGTTGATTGTTTTAACCAGAATATTAGTTAAATTACCATGAAAGTCACCATTGAACAAGTTTCATTTAGATAGTGACCATCTTCAAAAAGAGCAAACAAAATTGAATATTTGAAGAAGTCCAACAATAGCACAAAACTGATTTTTTCTGGATGATGTTTAATGATTAATTTTTTCCCCTTCTTCAAAGTGATTTGCATAATCAGGATGCTGAATATTGAATCATTAAATTTTTTCACAATTTAATATAGTCATGTAGAAAATGATTGCAGTTAAAGAAGAAAAATAATTGTAAGTAAATATTTTAACATTTAATTCCATGTGACCATTTTACTTTAAAAAAAAAATTAACTTAAAAACTGGAGAGACTAATAGAACAGTAATTCAGAGATAGAAAAAAGTATCTTTTTTATTGAACTTGCAATTGAATTTTTTCTTTTTTCGATAAATCCAAAAAATATTTGACTACTTTAAATGAAAATGTGGTTTTTAATTATCACTTGTGTGGCTCTTTATTCTAAGTTTTTCTAGATTTTGAGCAATCATTCAAGTATTGACAATGCAAAGGGCTCTTAATTTTAATAATCAATGTCATTCAGCTTCTTCACAGAAATAAAACAATCTACTGAATTCTTTTTTAGATTTGTATACCTTTCTGCATTTTGAATGCTTTTGTAAATGGGTTTATTTATATGTATTGTCTTCTGCTTAGAATTCTAAATTCACTGATTTTTTAACTGTATAATGCACTTATTAAAAAAACTTAGTTCTGAGGTCAATTTATTTCATTAAAAAACTGAATAATGTCCAATGTAGTACAGAATTCAATATTATGGTCTAATTCTGAATGTTATCTGACCTATGACACCTTTTTTTGAATGAACTGTATTGTGTTAAAAAGATTTATTCCCAAACTTTTCCAATAGAAGTATTGTGGATTTTAAAAGTACAAGACTGTTGAAACAGCTACTTTAGAATATTATTTTCCTTTTCTAAAATGAATTTATAAAAATGAGAACAAGAATATCTCAATTCATTATCCTATGGTTACAAACCTATGGTCAAATCATGTTGAAAACACTGGTTCTTGTTTGGTCACCAAAGTTAAGCCACCTTAAGCCTGGTCAGTACTTAGATGGAGTACCAGCTATTCACTTTCAAATCACAACAGTTGTTCTAAAATTTATCCTCAGACTTGATTCTGCTAGTCATGAATAAATTTGCTATATAGATTACTGATTAACTTCAAGTTCAGGTAACTTTTAGTAGTTTCTATTCAAAAATGAGTTCTGTTTTAGCAATATTATAAATCTCTCTTGGGTTATCTGTAACACCTGTTTAAACCTTTTAGTTTGCTAACAGTTGAAACATTTGAAAACAGTGTTTGGTCTTTTTTGTTTTTTAATCTTTGAGACACTGGAGAAGCATTTTTGACAAAACATGCTGTTCTGATTCACAAATCAATTTAAGCTGTCTTGTTAAAGAATCACTTATCTGTGAGTGTGTACATGCATATATACATATATATATATATATATATATACATTCACAAAATTTTGGTTATTGGGCTGAGAACTTTTTAATAAGACCTAATATAGTGGGTGGTGTAATGGATAGCAGGGGGCTATGTAAGAGTGAAAAGATTGGAAAAGAGAAAGCCAGAAACCACATCCAAAACAGGAAACAAGGGATGAGAATTTGGAAAGCAGAGTTCAAATTCTAGTTGGGTTTGTTACCTTTACTTATGTGAAAATACACTTGGTAAAAGTATAAATTAATTTCTTCTTCCCCCAGTTAGTGGTTAAACAGTAAAACTTGTATCTGGAAGAATCATTGTTACTTGCAAAAAGGTTTTAATGAAATATTCAGTTGCAAAAGAAGAAAAAAAAAACTATTCTTACAATGCAAAATGTTTTGTTTATTTAAAACCCCCCCAAAATAAAGTTGTCAAGTCAATGTATAGTCAGGCTTTCAAGTACATCCTTCAAACTTGGTATACATATTTACTGAACCTGCAAGAGGTTTCTAATTTAAAGAAAAATGTTCATCATGAGAAAAAGTTCCAACAATAAGCAATAATCAGCAGACACACATGTTGCTGTCAGATAACTAATCAAACAGAATTTAAATTTACTCTTCAAAATTAAATATATTGTTTTACTAAAATAATTATTCAGATTTAATTAAAATTACTAATTAAGTGTACAGGAAGTTATAAAAGTTGAACATATAAAATTACATTTCATTATTGTTTAGTTAGGACAAATAATCCATACAAAAAAAATGTTAATTTTTAAAGTATCAAGTAGATTTAAAATAAAATTTCCTGAAATTTTTCACAGAACCTTATAAGATTATATAAGAAATATTGTCTTATGTGGATTTATCTTTGATATTCCTAATTACCATTTATATCCATTCAATGTAAGATTAAAATTACTTTACCCTCAGCCATGGGCTAAATAGAACTTGTATCTGGAAAAATCTTTTATTCTCAGATAATTAATAATATTCTTTCACCAAAAAATACTATTCTAACAATGTAAAATGTTTTGGTTTTTTCAGAGTTAACATATAAATAAAACAATTTTTTTTATTATAAGTTTTCACATAAGTCTGTTAAAATAAGACAGATTGGGTTTTATAGCCTTGGTTGGCAACCAGTCTACCACAGAAAGTAATAGCAACCTACTACAGAAAAACTATGCCCAGTCAGTCATGGCTCTTTTGAGACATGATTTTCAAGCATGTGTCACGTATGGCACTTAACTAACTGGTTCACATAAGAAAAGTAATTTGGTGTTTTAAAAAACATTTTCCAACTGAACAAGAAAGGAGCATAAATATATTTGGAATCATTATTGCTATTATAGTTATACTAAGAAGCTTTTTATTGTTGGTTGCTTGTGAAGATGTGTATTGGAGATTTTGCAATTATCTATTGACTAAAAATTCTATTAGAAAATGGTAATAAATTTTGAAAATTCAGAAAGGTTTAATTTGTTTCACTTTAATATAAGAAGTTCTATGATTGGATAGCATAACTATAATTTTTAAATATTTCTTGTTTGTAACAGCTGTATAGAATGTATTTTGGTCTTGTTTGTTTAGTTGCATATCAACATCTTATGAGTCCTTTAATGCTGGAATTTAATTTACTTAGGAGCATAATAATTTTCTTCTAAAAAATGTATTGCTGATAATTTTATTTATTTTTTCCCAAAATTTATTGCTTGTATTTTTACTATAAAAATGTATTTTTATACTTTCATAGTGTTTGACCCCAGTTTTGGGTGTTGACTATTTCCTCATGGCTGGGACCCTAACAGCTGCTACCACCCTGGATCATGGTATAATAATTAAGAGTTGGTTCCAGGTTTCTCAAAACTTATTTTAGTCTTAAAAATACTGAAAGATTTATTAAAAATGCAGTTTGAAGATACAGTCAGGGTGTCTATAAGTAATGATTTTTTTAAATGTTTCTAACTAACCGCAGACTCACTATTAGTATTCTATTGAGGAATTGTTTTTGTCATAACCAGCTGTGATCTAAGTCCTGATCTCTTACCAAGTGTAGACAAATAAATCACCTAGTATAGTTAAAATTTGTTCTTTGATTTTCTTCAGAGACTATATTTTAATAACTTTTTGTATCTCTATTTTAACATTAGAAACTTGTGCAATTTTTTTTTTTCATTGTTGGCATTTTTACATGTCTTTTAGATGAATCAGCAGCTGAAAATCTTGAATAGGAAGATTTTTTTTTTGTTTTTAATTCCACATTGATAAAAGACAATAGAATCAAGTCCATTTTAAAGGACATGGGAAAAAGCAAATGTGTTTAATATTAATAATCCATTTTTGATTATTGAAGCCTTATCTTGTGTTGATCTAGCCAAAGAAAACACTGAATAGGGCAATGACCTAGTGTTTTTTGATTTAGTGCAATATGTGTGCTTGCAATATGTAATAAGAAAGTGAGCCGCCTTAGGTTTCTGCAGAAATATAGATAGGTTTTTAACTCCCATCTTCTTGGTGTAAATTTAAACTGACACTTTCTTTTTTGTATATATTGTAACCATTTTTATAAAAGCTTTATTTTTTTTTGTTTCAGATGAAAACTTCAGCATTTTCATTACAGTGAAAGTTTCACTTTGTAAAATTAAAATTCAGATATAGGGGGTGGGAAGAAAGAAGGTATCAATTTAAAGTAATGCCAGGATGATATAGATCGAAAAAAAAAATGAAAACATTTAAAATCAGCATTCTTCAACAAATAGCTCATTCAGTTGCCAACATTTCATTATTGGATGATTGACTGATATTGACAGGACATTTATTTGAAATTGAAATCAATTGTAATGTTAAACTTAGGGCAATGATTATTTCTGTTTTTATTATACTAAATCTTTTTTTAAATTTAAATGTTTCTAATTTCTTTTCCTATTCTCATTTGAAAACCTTTTCTCCATTCAGCATAGATGTCACTAATAACAAGAGAAATGTAACAAAAGCAGAGTGGGCTTGCAACAGATATTTGGCATTTTTTTTAACACTCCTCCAGTGACATGTTATATCACATCTGAAAGTAGACAGTCTGATGATTTCAGAACTGGTCTAACTTTGCATTAATTTCATGTACTTGTCAAATTATACTTGTTTGAAGTTAGTAAAACTTGTACATACTTAACCATTTACTTCTAGATGATTAATTCTGGATAATTGCTTTTTCTGCCTGTTTTTGCAAGGAAACTCATTGGAATCTTGTTGAAATGAATGTGATAAGTGATAGGCCATTGTTATAGAAAATGGCAATATCTTGTAGGTTTTATGGTCATGTGGCACACAGTTTAGTCAAATTATTTTTATTTTTTTTGTCATATTTTACTTGCTCCTTTTGTCTGTGGTCCCTGAACTTCAAATAATGCTAAAAATGCCTGAGACAATATTTATTTTTTTATTTTTAGTTTAAATTCCTAAATATTAAAACAATTTATATTGTTGTTGGGAAGATATTTAAAATGTACACATTTCCTTTCATACATTAAATTGATTATTATCTGCTTTTTTGCACCATATACAAAGCATTAAATATCAGTTTATGACATCACTTCCCTTGTATTTATCAGAAAATCATGACCTAAACCTCTATTATACTGAACCCCTCCCCCCCAAAAAAAATGTCTAAATGGGTTGAATGCAAAATTTAATCTCATTTGGGGAATTTTAGCTCTTCATTGCAGACTAGCGTTTTTAGACCTAACATCATTCTGGTTATGATGATAAACTACATTTGGCAACAAGGCCTCTGATTGGGAGAGTGAAGATTTTGAGAAGCATGCAACCACCTCTACATTGTTGTTGTTCCCAGATCCACCCTGACCCAGGGTGGTAGTACCTTCTGTGATACCAGCTATGGACAAATAGTGAACCCCCAAATAAAAATGAACAGTATATTTTTATAGTAAATTTACCAACAATGCATTTTATAGTATTTACATTATTCAGACTATTGTACTCATCTTTGTTGCCATTTGTACAACGTTTCGGCCATTGTACGCTCCGGCCTTCTTCAGGTGCTGTATCCACTGGACCATATATCCTTAGGGACACATGGCCAAGTGGATATAGATGTTGGTTAGTTCCTGTGACTTGACCCAAAGAGTTGTGAGTTCAATACCAGGCTACGGCAGTGGTGAACAAGTAACTTACATGGTTAGAGGGAGATAACTCATGACTACCAGAAGAGGCACTACTACACAAAGAATGAAGTTCATATACCCCAGTGATTGTAATAAAGGGTTTGGTTTGAAATTCCTAGCACCTGAAGAAGGCTGGAGCGTACAATGGCCGAAACGTTGTACAAATCGCAACAAAGATGAGGACAATAGTCTGAATAATGTAAATACTACCTCATCTCAGAAATATAGACATTTTATGATCTACAAATTATATGTAAAAGAAAATTACCTTTACTCTGAAACTATAAAATTATGTGCAAAATATCTGTAGTTGAAAACATAAAATTACACACTGAATATTTAGATTTTGGCATTAAATACCCCATAGATATTCATATACCACTAAACAAATTAACTAGACCTAACTTGCCCCTTTTCTAAAATTAGAAATGTGAAAGTTTTATTTTAATCTTCATCTTAAGTACAAATAACATTAATACAGCTTTATAACTGAGCTGAAAATCATTCAGAGAGTACAAAAGCCACAAAGTTTGCTTGGCTCAATTGTGGGAACCCATTGTAAAATTACAAGGAAACAAAATCATTTATTTTGAAGTTTTCTATTGCAACTTTTAACAACTGAGAAATTGCTTTAAATTAATTAAAACTTAAATGGCTTCAGAACCACAAAATTTAATATTTAAACTTGAATCCCAAATCAAGAATGTTAAATTTTGATTTTGGATTAAATTTCCTACTAACAAATAAAAGTACAATAGTTACTTGTTCACTTGGTTATTTATTTCTTCCTTCAGAAGAAGAAAGGCTTTTCTGTGTTACCATTTTAAATTTTTAAAGTTGTTTCTAAAGAACAGTGTTGGCATTGTGTTTCTCTGTCAACTATCAGCAGGGGGAAAAGATGGGCGAGGTCCTTTACATCTTATTTTTCATTTCTGTTGGTCGTATATAATTTTGTTCACTACAGGCTTTCATCTGTTGCCACACTTTCTAATAATCATCTATTGTTTCTCTTATACTGTCATTACATCCCTCTCTCTCTTCACTGTTTTCCACCTGCCTTTCTTTGAGTTATTTTTTTTTTTAACTTAATTTTCTATTTTCATTTTAATGTACTTTCGCTGTTAGCGTTAATACATTATATTAAGAATTTAAAGTGTGTCTTGTTTTTCTTCTTCAGAATAAAAAAAGAAAAAAAAATATGAAAACCCTCACTGACCACAATCGTTCCAAGTTGGACTGAAACGTGGGCAGCAGCGGTGCGATTGGTCACGTGGCCATCAATTTTACAAAATCGTAGAGAATGAAATGAATTGAAGAAAAGCTTGTTTGTACGATTTTTAACTATTTTTCCGCTCCTGGAACTAAAATATATATCCAGAAAGTTTTTAACACCGAAAAGAATTTAAATCCTAAAAAAAAAAAAAAACAGAAGTAATTTGAATTTTTCATCTTCGATAATTTAAAAAAAAAATTATTATGGTTTTTCAATCGAACAGCTTCTCTCCTTCATTTACACATCCATACCCACTGGCATTATTTGGTAAACGTAAAATTAAATGTCTCTGATCATTTTTTAAAAAAATAACAGCGCTGTTTTCTCGATTTAACATTTTAGTTGTAAGTCAAACAAAATATTCTTCATAGTCTCTTGTTTGTTGTTGTTACCCTTACACTACAGTACCATCACAGCAAGTCTGTAAAACATCAACAGACGAAGACCACCACTACATTGTATTATAGTAAAAAAAAAAAGCAACAACATTAAGACAAGAAGATTTATAAACACCGCCAAGCAAGACTAACCACTGGCCTGTCATTCATTGTGACAGGCTTCTAGTTGCGTTTTTCCTTTTCTTTTTGGTCGAAGTTAATTCATTTTTTCTTTCTCTTTTTAAAATTGAGCGACGGCAGAATGGTGTATGCAGGGTCAGTTTTTAAGTTCTCTACAAAAGCTGGTTATTAACACGCTGCATTTTTCTTTCTTGGATAAGGAGGATATTTACTTTGTAAGTTATATAACCAAGATAAGAGGAGTACAACGTTAATCATCACCATCTTCATTCTTCATCCAACTCTACCTACGAAGTACCGGTTCATTTTCCTGGTAGGTTGCGTTTATTATTAACAACTTACTTGCACTAGCCTTCTCCGAAAAACAAAATCTTCTGGTCTTCTCTTTGTTTTTATTTATCTGTTGATTCGGTTCTCGGTGAACTATTGGGTCTAAGGGTTTCGTTACGTTTAATCATTATCATCATTCGTTCATTCATTTTTTTTCTACTTATCGCTGCTTTGGGGTCAGTAAGGACGGCTGCTAAGAGACTTAATGAAGTGACTCATGACTCATCAGGTAAATGAATAAAAAATAAATCTGAAGACCTATTTAATTTCTTAAAAATTTTAAAGGTAAAAACGAAAAACAGAACAATAGTTTACTTGAATTTATGAAATCTGGGTTTGTATTCTGAGTACAAAAAAAAGTGAAATATTTTTAAATATCAGCATATCGAATACATTTTAAGAAAAAGTAATTTTACAAATTTGCTTTTTTAAAAATCATAAATACGATAGTGAATTTATTACATTACAAATATCATCTTCTGTAGTAAAAAAAAAAAAAAAAATTGAATAAAAATATTTACTTCATCTTTCTTAATATTTTTGTGACTATCCCCATCATCCTTTTTTTAGTTTAAGTCGAAGCCTGGTTTAAAAATTTAAATAAAAATAAAATGATCAGTTCGCAAAACATTTTTTTCTCAAACACAACTCAACTGGCACTCGTTTTCAGCAGCAAATTGAAAACAAAATTTGATATTTAGGAAAATATAAATTTATAAGCATTACATGCGGACTATTCTCATATTTTTTTTTTTTTATCCGGATAACCTAGGGTAATTTGAACTGAACACTTCATTTCTGTTGGGGTAGCCCGGTAGATAGTTCTTATTTTTTAGTACTACTTAAGAGTAAGACTTTTGTTATTTATTACTAGTCTCGTTTCCACTAAATCCAAGTACATATTGTCCCGACTAGGGATTGAACTCAGTTACGATGTCAGCGAATTCACGAATCTACGCTTTTTAAATTCACTCTAAAGTAGTCTATTGTGTCATGTACTTGAACTCTGAGACAACGAGGTGAGCAATAACTGAGTTAATAGCGAAAATAACTAGACGAGACATGAGCACTATAATGATTTAAATTTTGCGAACAATGTAACTCTGTTACAGTGTAGATTAAATTTAATAAAGAGCTCAGTTCATACTTTTCTTATAGGTTACCTGGATCGACATACACCTGATGAAGGCTAGAGAGTGTGCAACAGCTGAAACATTGTGATAACTACAACAACAAAGTTGAGAGCAATAGTCCTCATGTAAATAATGATAACTCTTAAATCCCAGAAATTCAAACTAAAACATAATTTGTTATAAGTTTTATAACAAATTATACTTAACCATTGAAATTTAACAACTTGATAAAAAATATTTTGGAACAAAAAAGAGGAAACATTTTAGAATTTTTTGAGATATTTCTAGAATAAAGTTTAGTTTATTAATGTTGGCTTGACTCTAATTATCTAATTAAATGAATTTCATCTTAATACGTAAAAATATATTTCTGAAAGTTCTTTGGATATATTTTTTGTATTAGTTTCTCTCTTTCACTGATTATTACAGGTGTATGGGTGGCAGTCTTTATATCAACAACAGATTGTTCTAAGCTTGAAAGTGAAAAGACAGTGGTATGAAAGAGCAGAGTACATCAATTATAACTGGAACAATAAATTAAAATATTATTTTTGACAGCATTGGTAAACTCATTCATTTATATTTAATTTTAACATCAAAATAATGACACTTTAAAAATAATTGAATATTTTTTTCATTTAAAAGAATTGACAATAAAATCTTTTTTTTATTATTGAAAATGATAATGTTTATTAATAAATTAGTAATTGCATAATATTGCTTCAGCAGTACATATACTAAAATTGGAACGATAAAGAAAAGATTAGCATGGCCCCTGTGCAAAGATGACATGCAAATTCGTGAAGCATTCCATATTTTTTGAGGAAGGCACAGTAGAGTAATGGCTAGCGGCTTGGAATTAGGAATTGGAGAGCAGAGTTCAAATTCCAGTTGAATCCATTGCATTTACTTACATGCTAATACCCTTGGGAAAAATATGAATCCATCTCTTCTATCCCCTGATATGGGTAAATATCAGGACAGGCTGGGTTCTATAGCCTTGGGTGGCAAGGCTATAGAATTCAAAGAATTAATTTACATTATTGCCCTTATTTTTGTTATGATATTTTAGTTGTCATACCCTCCAGTATTCATGAGGTGTATATGGATCTGGTACAGCTTTAGGGAATTCTGAACCAAAATCTTCATTTAATCTACAGGGGTAGACTGTTCTGATTCCACTGTCCATGTCTAGGGATATTGTCTAGTTCTTATTTATAAAACCTCACTGAGCACAAGTACACACTGACTGACTCGGGCAGTGTGTATTTGAATTCAGAGATTTTTCTCCTTTAGGAGAAGGAAACTTCTGAATTCAAACCAGCCTGGAGAGGGTTGGGCTCTGTCAGGTTGTCATGCCCAAAGAAACACTGCTGTGGCTGCAGCTGCAGTACTTGTAGTGCCCCTATGACTTTATGGGATAAAGAAAAAAAATTAACTATTACAACAACAATGCAAAAATATTTGACTAAATAATTTTTTTTTTTCTTTTAAATTCCTTTCGGATGTCTCAAAACTAATTTTGTGCTATTTGAAGCATTTTTCAAGTATAAAAAAATAAAAAAAAGAAACATTTGTAGGTTCTTGTAAAATGAATAAATTTGTAAACTTTGCTTTTGTCTGATTTTCAAGGTGATTACCATTCCAAGTTTTGATTGTAAAATTCGACTCTTTTGATATTAAAATATTTCAGAAAATTCATTTAACAGTTTTTTTTAAGTGTATAATAATCCTTTTGTTAAAAGTGAGTTTTCTCTCCTCTCTCCTTTTTTTTTTTTTTTTTTCCTTTTAATTTGCTCGTGATTAAATAAAAAATATATTTTAGCAACTACTTGCAATCTAAAGAAGACAAAAGTTCCTAATTCATTACTTAAACTATTACTGACAAAGCTCCAAATGAGTTTGTTCATAAATGATAGCATGCAATTTAACAAGAGCAAACATTTCACCTATTGTAGATTCATTCTGAATTGATCTATTTACATGTGAATTACATGTAAGATTTAATGACTAATTATCTTTTCTGCAAACTCTATTTTTAAACATTTTCAGTGATAAATTTTTCAAATAAAAGTGCTACTTTGTCATTTACTGACACTAACAAGTTATCTGATGTGAGACTACTAAAATTTTGAACTTGTGTCAAGTTTATAATTCCAGGTGCTTCTTGTTTTTAGCAAATATGCTTTGATAAGTGATCTTAGTGATGTTATATTATTACTAGATGGGCCTGTGGAAATTTTTCAAGTAGATAATTCTTCACTAAACAAGTGGTTACAGTTATTGCTTGCTCGCTCATTTACACAGTTCAAATACACACTGCCTGTGTCAGTCAGTGTGTACTTGTGCTCGGTGGAAATAGGTGAGCAGTATTATAAATAAGAACTAGACAATATCCTTAGACATGGGCAGTGGGATGAAAACAGTCTACCCCTGTAAATTAAATAAAGAGTTTGGTTCAGAATTACCTGTAACTGTATCAGATCAATATACACCTCATGAAGGTTGCAGGGTGCAACGACTAACATGTCATAAAAACAAAGATGAGGGCAATAGTGTAAATTAATGTTTTTATTCAACCATGAAGTATGAAGTTTTTGTTAGTCTTTTTTTGGTATCATGAATCCTGTAACTCATCAGGTGTATTACATGTATTGCAGCTGTAGCTACAGCAGATGTGTCTAGGGCAGTGGTTTTTAGAGTACAGCATGCCTCATAGGTGTACCAGAAGAGGAAAACAGGTGAGGTGGAATGACTGAATGACAACAAAATATTTAGAAATGGATTCAAACAATTCATATGCCAAAAATAAATGATTTTAAAATTTAAAATATTATGGATTATTTACAGAAGTATCAGTATAAATAGTTGACATATTTTATTTTTACATTATATCAAGTATAAAGAACATAGTAAATAGGGTCTGCAAATTAGGAGAGAGAGTTATCAATAATTCTCTGACTTTGAATCTGTGGTTATTTCCATTAATCCTCTCTCTGTTTTTATTTATTTATTTATTTTTTTTAAATGTACTTTTTATCACAAAATCTGCCGAGGCACAAGCAAATTTTCATTCCAAAAATGCAGCCCAGAGGAAAAAGTTTAGGAACCACTGGTCTAGGGCAAGATAGCCTGATAGAGCCTTCCCTACTTCAGATTGGTTTTGAGATTCAGAGATGTTTCTCTTAGGCTGGTTGGCATCCATGGTTAGAGAATTTAGTTTATGCTGTTATTCATTTAATAACTCTGGAGATTTGTGCCTTTCCGAATGATATTTGTGCAAAAGTGAATGTAACAGATTAATCTGGAATTTGGATTGCTAATTCGACTTTGTGATGATATCTGTTAAATTACCTGCACATCTTTTGGTATGTTTGGAATTAAAACAAGTCTAAAACAATAGATTTTTTAACCTTTTGCACTCTGCATTATTATTACTTTTCTTTTTGCTGCATTTTTTTTTTCAAGGCCTTATTGTTAATTTCACTCAAAATTGTTTTTTGTTGCCATAGAAGGATATAACAACACAACTATGAGATTCAAACAAATTCAAATTCAGGAATCAGTCACCTGTTGCAGAATAAACATTTTGTACAGCCAATGAAATCACATAGTGATAAAGGTTTCTAAGAATTAACTAAAAACTTGCTTGGCATTGCATAACCATTATGTAGGAGTTTATGTACCAGAAAATCAAATTCATTTTATAATTACAACTTTGGTTATAAGATTAAAATATGAGAATATACATGAGAAAAATAGTTTATCTACTTTGAAATTTCATTTTTAATATTCAAAGATTTGTTTGATTTTTGCATTTGAAAGAATTTACCCTTGATGTCATTTTCTCTGACCTAAGCTGGGCTTGTTTTCTTGAAGAATTTGTCATGATTACACTGATTAAACCTATGAAGAGAAACATTAATGCTTAAATTGCTATTTGGTCATTCTCCCTTTCCCTCTTTTATTGCCTGCCTAAAATTTTATTGATTGAACAATCCTTTAGACATTCTCTCAAGGCAATTTATCTATAAGTGGCCTTAAATCTTTTTTTTTCACATTGAATGGCTTTTCTCTTTATTGCTGCTTCTTTTCTCTGACCCTCTGAAATGTTTGTTTTAAATAGTTTAGCTAATTAGAGTGAAAGGTAAAGGTTAAAGGTCATTAGCTATCATTGACAAATGAGCCAAATTTACATTAGATTAAATAAATTGTGTGATTAATGGTTGGCCAGAGATAATACCTACCTCTTTTGTCATACTAGGTAAACACCCACCTCCTTAGTTGATACTTGGTGTTTTATTATACAGTCTGTTTACTGTTGATTACTACCTCTTGTCAAAAACTTTTCTGAAACCTCATTAGTTTATTCTGAAAAAATAAAGTAAGATATATTTTCTGTTTGAATCTCTGGGATGAAGAGTTAGCATTATTTATTTACATGCATTGTTATAATAACAACAACAAAGATGAGGACAATAGAATATTGTTATATAGGTTTTACTTATACTTACTTGTCAGTGAGAGTACATGAAAACAAAATTTAAAAATATGTATTACATTTGTCTGTTTTTTGAGATGAAGAAATTTTACATTGATTTTTCTAAACTATTGTTTTTATCTTGTTATATATGGGATGTGTATTGTGGTATAATGGATATTGGCTTGAAATGAGAAATTGGAAAGCAGTTTGAATCACAGTTGAATTTGTTGCATTCACTTACATGCAAATACTCTTGGGAAAGATATTAATCCATCTCTCTCCTTCCAGCTATGGGTTGAATAAGAGGACAGATTTGGTTCTATAGCCTTGGTTAGCAACTAGTCTACTGCAAAAAGAAATGGCAACCTCTTCTGGAAAAAAGTTTCTGTCTAGTCAGTCATGTCTTGAAAGAGACATGATCACCCAAGTGTGTCTCATGTATGGCACTAAGCTGACTTGTGTGTGTGTGTATATATATATATATATATATATATATATATATAATAGTCATCTGCAGACAGATCTGTTTCGCTGTATTACAGCTCATCAGTACGGCTTAGACTCTGGTCGCTTCCTAACCCAGGATTGAAACCTGACCGAATTGGCATCAGTCGATGATTCTACCCCTAGGCCACGAGCGTCAAGTAGAAGAAGGCAGGCTTTTTAGAGTGTATAAACATGCCCAATAGCTAGAGTGCTCCAATTCATTATCGAATGAGCAGTGCGTAAATGCCGGAGTAGCTACTGTTTACAAAGTCTACCACTCTTCCAGAGTGCTCAATCAGGGTGTGAGAGCGTGTGTGTGTGTTTGGGACTACCCTCCTGATTTAATAATTTAGTAAGTTTCCTACTTTTTTTAGTTAACTCTTTTAATAAGCTAGAATGCCAAAACTATTTAATCCATTAGTGTATGAAATAATTTTTTTGAGAGAGATGGTTACCTAAAATTTTAAACTTGCTAGCCTTAAAATTGTTAGCCAGCAAGGTAGATAAGGCCAAAAAAGCTAAACTTTTAAGGAAACTTCATGCAGAAATGAGTTAATATCTGTTTTTATGTCTGAGATGAGGTATTGTAACTGTTTATGCTATTTACATTGTCTGTCCTCTTTTTTATTATCATATTCACTATATTTTGGACATTATGCACATGGCCCAGTGGATAAAAGCGTTGTTTGAAGTAATCTAATGACTTGACCCAAAGATTTGTGAGTTCAGTAGCTGGCAGAAACTTGGAAATTTAATTTACTAAAGGGAGATAACTGAAACAGATATCCAGAAGTGGCATGGCATGTGAAACTAGAACAATCTACCTCAGTGGACAAAATAAAGGGTTGGTTTGAAATTCCAATGTATATCACCTGAAAAAAAGACAGGAGTGTACAACAGCTGAGACGTGAATATGACAAACATGGCAAGAGTCAGGGTGCAAAGGATAAATTGTTGTATAAACTATGCAAAAATTTGAATAACACTGACATCTCATTTTAACATATATTTACCAACATCACACAAAAATATCTTGAAATACTAAGGAGTAAATTTATTCAATAAAATTTTAATTGGTTTCAATCACTGCCTCTAGACAATTTCAGAATCTCCTGCATTGCTTCTGAACAATCTCCTTGTTTAAGTTTGTGAATGTTGCCATAATCCTTGCCTTCTGTTCATCTTTGGTGTTACAAGGAGTTTTATTGGTCTCTCACTTAATTGCACTTCACGCATAATATTTAAGTGAGTGGCAGTCTGGGACTTAGATAGCTAAGATTAAGGTGTGAAGTGGTTGCAGAAATTGTCTGACAGCCATGACTAGGTTCTTCTGCTTGTGTGACCTGATGCAGAGTCCTGTTGCCAGACATGGCGGTCTTCTAGCTGTCACTCTCTTCACTCTGGGCAGGTACTTGATGTAGGCCTCCATATTGAGTGTGATACCCTTTGGGAAGATGGAGGCATAATGTCACTATTACTAGTGATCACTCCAAATCTTCTGCACTGTCCTACGATTGACACCCATACACTTTCCAATGTTTGTATTGGAGCTTCTGGTGCAGTAAAGCATGCTATTTCCAAATTTCTGATTGAGTGAATTGCATTATAGTGCTCTTTTTCTTACAAATGGTGCCCAACTGACCCTACTATACTATGCAGTCAACAAAACCAAAAACAATGCACATGCACAAAATTAAAAAATATAAAATGGCAACAATTTACAAATTGTATATATGTGTGTGTGTGTGTGTGTGTGTGCGTACGTACGTATAACTTGACTGTGTCTCCTCTGGCTATCTTCAGGTATCCAAATGATTAATAGGGAATACCTTGTATTATTTCATTCTTGTTATTTCATAAATGTGTCATGCATAATAATGACAATTCGTAATCTCAGAAACCTGACAAAAATTATCAGTGCTCCAAACCTGATATAACAAATGTCAAACCTTCTGAAAGCAGGTTTTTAAAAATAAAACCATCAAAAGGTTCCAACTACCACACCAGGTAATCTGAACTTTGTCACCCTTACAAGTATAATTTTAAAAAATTTCCACAAGGAGAAAAAAATGAAAGTGTAAAATAATGAGTTTATTACAATATACAACTTAATTCAAGCTAAAGAAAACATTCATTATCTTACCTAAAACATTTTTTCTCTTCTTTAGTTCTGCAAAACTTTTCATGGCACTTTCTACACCTATCTATCTTTTACAAGATGATTTTCTATTGACAAAAGTAGCCAATGAATCTGTCTTTAGTTATGGACAGCCATAAGTATATTTTTATAAGCTTTAGATTTGAAAGATTCTAAACGCATGGCATGATTGTGCCCCAGATGACTGCCTGTAACTTAAGCCAGCCTTGTTAACATCACACCAACAGATTTCTTTAAAGATGATAGTTGATTGAGCAGATGTAAGTTGTTTCAGTGTTGTTCCTACATCACTTAACCAACTCTTACATCTATATAAACAAAACCATATTATGTACACTAGCTGATCATGTCACAAGTCTCATATAGGATCAGTAGTACATCTTCAGCAAGATAGTCTGATGGAGCTTGTCCTTCAAGCTGGTTTTGAATTCAGTTTTTCATCTACTAGACTGGTTGTGACCTCAAGGCAAGAGGGCTTAGTTTACTCTACTATTTAACCCTGAACTGAATAAAAATGAATATCTGCTTTTTTTATTGCCCTGTCAGCAGAGTTTCAGAATATGCTGGTTACACCTCTGTAGGGGTTAAAAATCCCTCAAAGTCTCTTTAAATATTTCTCCAAATCTCTGATTATATATGGTGTTCAAACAAGTTTCCAAAATTGTGGTTTGAATCTGTCATCCTCCCAATTCCTAAACCTAGCAAAGACCATTTCAATCCCTCAAACTATCGATCAATTGCACTAACAAGTTGCATTTGCAAGACAATTTTGGGAATGGT
Organism: Ascarosepion bandense; assembly: GCA_037127315.1. NCBI lineage: Eukaryota > Metazoa > Mollusca > Cephalopoda > Sepiida > Sepiidae > Ascarosepion > Ascarosepion bandense. The sequence continues at coordinate 609,130 of JBBBDQ010001827.1, read as the reverse complement.
AAACACTTGACTAATGGGGTATCTGGAGAGAAACAATCTCTTATCTAGCTACCAAAGTGGATTCTGGATAAACCAAGGACTCGTTAATCAACAAGTATAGCTAGGATCTTTTACTTGAGGTGGTCATCATGTGATATTTATATTCTTCGAACTTGAAAAATCCTATGACATTACATGGAAGTATGGTGTTCTAAAAGACATGCACAAGATGGAAATAAAGAGAAGGGTAGCTATATTCATCCAAACTTCCTATCAAGCTGTACATTCAAAGTATGAAATGGAAACACAATATCAGACACACACAAGCAGGAGTACCTTAATGTAGCATTTTATTAGTTACATTATTTATTCTCAAAATAAATAGTATTATTAAAAACCACTAATGCAGGGACTGAAAAATCCCTGTATGTAAATGATTTCTCATTATCATACTGATCCCAAAACATGCCTTCTCTTGAAAGATATGTACAAATATGTTGAAACAAAATAGAAAAATAGGCAAATAAAAATGAAATCTGTTTTTTTCCAAAACAAAAACTGTTTGAATGCATTTCTTGAAAAAAACAAAAAACAAAAAAAAATAGCCTACCACTTCGATCCAGAATTAAAATAAAATGGACAGCTTATTCCGATAGTGCAGCAAATAAAATATTTAGGAATTGTACTAGATAACAAACTTCAAGGTGCACATTGATTACCTTAAACAAAAATGCTAGAAGGCTTTGAAGTTTCTAAAAGTAATATCAAAATGAATTGGGGTTGTTAAATGTAACAAAAGATAAAAATGATTGACTGAAACTCGGTTAAAAATCACATACAAATATTTAATTTGCAATAAACACAAAATGATATACAAAATTTACAATTTTTTGTATTCAAGACAGAAAACCAAGTTTACTACTGGCAGAGTGACGGGTAAGTGTTACGAAGGGGAAGGAAGGTGTCAGATATCTTTACCCAGTTAAGATAGCGAAGATGTTTAAGTGCTATACTTTTAGGAAATCCTCAAATGTGTATATAAAGATTAATTATTAGTTTGGTATATGAAAGAGTCAAAAATATCTATTTACCCAAATAGTTACATGAGGTTCTCTTTCAGGTTTTAGTTGGTTGGCAACTTTTCTTAGAGATTCTTTTGGCTGAATGCACAGATCCATGAATTAGGCTGGAGTTGATAATGTCAGCAAATCCTGTTAACAACTAACTACTCTCTTCCCAAAACCTATTTTTATAGGGGCTAACACCTAATTTGCATATTTCTAGAACATTTAGAATTCTCTCAATTTTACTGGAACCTCTTGGCATCTTCCAAATTGTTCTATTCCTAATTTCTCTATTCAACAACTACTTCATGAATTAAACCTTTTTGTAATAACAAGTAGGACTCAATAGAATCCCTTACTACAACATGTTAGACATTATTATTTTTATATATAAATGCATCCTCATAACAGGTTGCTGACCAAAAAATAATGCTCAAAATATATAGGTCATATGTCAGATCAAAATCAAATGGTAGAAATATTATTTACAGTGCCACATGTCAATCTGATCTTTAAAAAAAAAAACTGTAAACAATAACAAATTAAGGACAGAGATCAAGTCTCAGAGCCTTTTGGACCTTATCCATGCAAATACTCTATATAGAAGCCATTGAAGCACCTACATATATGAATCTCTATATATCCAATTTTATAGAAATAAACCAACATCCCCTTGCTTGGACTTTCAATTAACAAAGCACTAGATAAAATCATGATGATGTGACACCAGTCACAATAAACAAAGTAGCTCTATGAACAATCTCCAAACATTGCATCAACATTTTTTTTTTTTTTTTTTTTTGCCAACCAAAGTATTTATGGAGAATTAAGACAGATATTATGACTATAACCCATTCTACACAGATGAGTTAAGAATGAGAGATAGAATAGATGCAGAAGCCACAAACAGATAAATACATAAACAAATCAGGCTACCAAATAATGCATTCATCTATACAGCTGAACTACAAACCATTAAAATGGAACTTAAAATGATAGAAAATGCAGAAGATAGGGAGTTTATAATATTCTCAGACTCCCTATCTAGTTTAACAGCGATTAAAGAAAAGAACAAAAATCATCCCTACATTCAAGAAATCCTAAAAACATAATCAGCTAATAAAACACCAAACAATAATATTGGCCTAGATTCCTAACAATACTGGCATCAAGGGAAATCGTGAAACTGACACACTGGCAAAAGAGGCAATGAAAATAACCAACATCACACTCTCATATTCAGATTACAAAAACAAAATTATATAACACATAAAAAAGAAAATGGCAAGCAAATTTGGGACATATTCCCAAATAATAAACTGTGAACATCAGCTGACAAAAAAAATGGAGAATATAGAGCCATTTGCTGACTATAGACAACATGTAGTGCTTAACAATAAAATTGGATACACACACCTGAAATACATAAACACATACGCTCAAGGCAGAAACTACACCTCAGTGTATTCACTGCACCCAATTTTTCAGTGTTGAGAAGATTTTGATAGATTGTAAGAAGCACAAAAAATACGTAGTAACTATTACCAAGCACAAAATCGTAGCATGCTCTTTAAAAATGTACCTCCTGCCCAACTAATAGGATATTTGAAAAAAATAAAATGCTTTGAATTTCTTTAGAAAATAGAGCTTAGACTAAAAAGACATTTATTGGAAGGAAAAAATATTACCAGCAATGCATTTTTGAAAGAAAAAATATTACCAGCAATACATCTGATTCTTGACAAAACCCTCTTTACAAAAATATGTCAATGAAACCTGATCTACAAACTGATTTCTTACAAAGAATACATATTCTATTCATATGAATCTATTGTAAAAATCTCAACATTAAATAACCCATTGAGGTTGATCTGCAGCAAAACAAACCAAACCTACTTTTTTCCAATCAAAAAGTGAACAAAACAGAATCATGTGGTAATTGAAGTTGGTATAATGAACTCACTTACTATGTCAATAACTCTTACACTATTCATGCCTTCTAGATAGAAAAAGTAAAAAAACAAACTCTTAAATGTAATTGATTTGCCTGCACTCTTTAATATAATTTCTAGCAAATCCTTAATACCATTTGGACACATTAAAAGATCTAGTGCATTGTTAAATTGTACTCTGAGGGTATGATGTCTGGAAAAAGTAGTAGAGAAAAAGCAAAACTGAAATGGAGGGGGGGGGGGCTAACACATTTCTGTGGTCACCAACAAATCAGTGGAACAATCTAAATAAGCTTGCTCAAAATCGTAATGGCAGGAAGTAAATCAAGTTAGTTAGCAATCTTTTGTAGGCAGGAACAGCGACTAATGTTGATGTAGTTACCTTGCAGTTGCAAGTTCACTCCCTGGCTTAAATAATAAGATAAAAGAAACTCCTGTTACAGTAGGAACGGGCAAGAAAAAGACATTAGAAAAAAAATAACACAAAAGTCAACTTCAGATGATAAATGTTGAAAATATTATCTCTTGTTTTAATATTATCATCTATATTTAAAATTTGCTGTATTTATACGGGAAAAGCATTCAGCATCAGAGACTGAGCATTTGCATATGTAGACTGTGTGTACATAGGAATCAATACAGTATGGTAGATGTCATTTGTTATGCCATGTGTCACTACACTTTGTGTGGACTTTATAAATAGGCCATTTTGGATATGATATTTTAGGTTATTATCTTGAGCGTAAGTTCATATTATTTTTTAATTTTTTTTGTATGTGGTAGTTCTAAATCTTATTTGACAAAAATGTTTTAGATGTAGGATATGGGATATTTAGTCTTTTGTAGTTAGTGTAGTAGTAATTTACTTTTATACCTTCATTTGGAAATGATCTTTGGTTTTATATTAAGATGTTTCTATTGTTATGGGAATGTGATAATTGCTATTTTCTCAGGGCAAAGTCTAATGTGTAAGCTGATGCTGTTTGAGATATATATCTCAAGGTAAAAAAAATATTAAAATAAATTGGTAGATAATAATATGCTATTACATTTTCTGAAAATTTAAATCAATATTAAAATATTTTTAGATTATAAGATATGGATATGTATAATAATTATTAGGCCTAAGAGCCATTAGGAAAATAGTTGGCAATCTGAGTTCTTGGCTTAAATTTATTTTTGTGTAATTATAAATATGTGAATAGGGTACTCATGTGTGTTTGTTTAAAAAGAAAAAAGTAACCCCCCCCCCCACAAAAAAAAAAAAAAGAAAATTGATTCCAGTGAGTATTTTTCAACTTGTAAAATAGGGTACATATTTTACCCACTTACTCATATTATAAAGATATATTAAAATACTCTTTTGTACCAAATACAAGTGCTATCTGGAATAGTCATGCTGATGAAAAGTTTTCAACTTGTTAAATCTGACATAGTGTACATATTTATCCACTAATTCATATTATGAAGGTATTTTAATATACTATTCTGTACCAAATAAAAGTTCCATCTGAAATAGTTGAACTGCTGGGAAACTTTCAACTTCCAAACTAAGCAGTTTTGTTTTTTGTTTTGTTTTTTGTTTTTCCTTGGAAAGAAGAGAAATTGCAGAAATTATTTACCAAATAATAATGCTATACCAAGTAAGTAACATATTTAGAGAATAAAATTGAAGGAAATTATTTATTTGATACAAAATTATCACAACATGAAGGAAATGGTTAACAACTTTGAAAATAATTCCTTATGGATGCTTTACACATACATATAATTACTTATGTGATCAGTCAATCAAGAATTAACATTCTCTCTCTCATATATATATATATATATATATATATATATATATTGATGTGCATGTGTATGGAAATGCATTTGCATGCACTGAGTCATCTTTGCATACATACATACATGCATGAAAGTATAAATTCACATGTACACTCAAGTGTATCAATTTAATCTTTGATACTTTCACTTTCTCAGGCACTATTAACCAAGCAGTGATTTCTGTGTTGCCATTTTATAGAAAATGTTTGGTCAAGTTAATCCAGACACTTGATATTTTCTTCATATGAGAAAATCTTCTTGCTGCAAAAGCTTGATTTATGCAAATGTAGAATTAAAGATTCTGAATTTGTTGTTGAATTCTTTTGTTACTTTCTCTAAAAAATGATTTTCATGAAATTTTCTGTTGAGAAAATAGCTTGTCAGTTTTTAATGCATTCACTTCTGGTTCTGAACATTTTGTAAAGGAATATTTGTCATCAGCAGATGCTGTTAAATTCAGAGTGGCACTTTTTTCTTTTTTTTTTTTTTCTTTTTAAGTCTTCACTTCATTTCCTGTAATCTCCTTGATTTCACAGCAAAACATTTTCAAAATGTAGTTATATTCCTGTGCAACCATGTTATCAAATATAAGGTTTATGGTGCTTTAATATACACTGAACATATACAGAAATTGTGTATGTATGTATGTATGTATGTATACATATATATATATGGTTTTAGTGCAAAGAATTTGCTACTTTAATTGAGCAAACTCATGATGACTTCGAAGCTTTGTGAAGACAATTTTATGTCTTCATTTTCATGATGTCTTTATTTTATGCAGAAAATAAACTCAACCCTAATGAATGAAGACATCATCACAGTGTCCTCACAAAACTTTGAAGTTAGCATGAACCTGCTCAGTTAAAGTGGTAAATTCTTTGCACTAAAATTATCAATGCTCACTTTGTGATAAAAAACCTGCTTGCCAAAATGCTTTTTATCAGTGAAACTACTGAAAAAGGAATAATCTTGGTTCTCCAAACTATCACAATTCAACACTCATATATATATGTATGTATATAATTAAATTTGTTTTTTATTGAAAATTAATTGAATATACATTGTAACATAGAAATTTCTGTTTCAAGATTTAAAGTTTTTATCTTGTCATCGGGAATGTTCAATTACTTTGGTGAAAATGATTTACATTTGAAAATTGAAAACAATACATTTGCTTACTAAAGAGTTAATATAGAGGGGGAAGACAGAAAATTTAGATCATATGGGTGTGTTTAATTTAACTAATCAGAATGAAGGTTGATTTTGAAAATTTAAAATATAGATTAGATGTTATGGGATGTGGGTGCTCATACAAGTCTGATGAAAACTAATTTTTTTTTTTTGGCTAGACTGATTTCTTCCGCCAAGATGTATACATTTTAGTTATGAAAAAATACTCTTAGAGTTATATGTATTCTTGCTCTTTTAAAAAAAGAAAACTTTATTTTTGACCAGTCTTAAAGGAACTTTTTCTTTTTGTATGATTATTTTTATTTTTTTAGCTCAGTACATTTCTTTAACAATTCACCGTATATTTTAACTTATATCTATACAAATATAGCCCAACTTCTAAAATCCTCAACCACCAGTATCCCATCATTAAGCATCATATTCTGCAGCTCTGCTGACAGGGTAATTGATTGTCATGGATGTTATTGTAGATACAGTGTTTTGGCCAAATATCCACTGACCATCATCACTTTAACTGAGCAGGTTCATGCTGACTTTAAAGTTTAATGATGGACACCGATATGATGCCTTTATTCATTGTAGCTGGGTTTCTTGCTGTGGAGTCCTGTTTTTTTTAGTTTTTTTTTATTTATGAGGAGCTTGATGTGATTTGATATTTTGTGGAATTGATCTTTTTTGCGATTAGTTGGTTTTCATTTTATTTATCATTTATTTTTATTGTGCAGGTGTGTTTTGATTTCTTTTTAATGCTTTTTTTATTGTACACTTAATTGTGTGTCTACTTAATTGTTTTATACTGAATAGGTGTTAGCTTAATTGCTTTTTTTTTTTTAGTTTGTTTTTGTCATTTAGGTTTACTTCTTTTATTGACTTGAGTTTTTTCTTACCATGTTAGTGTGTCTGACCACTTAAGAGTTTTGTTTTTGTTTCTTTTAAGGTCATAGTTAGGTGTTTGTGTTCTTGTGTGTATTTGTGTTCATGAGTAAAATATGTGGGGGTTTTTTCATTTGGTGTTTATATTTCCTGTTTTTTTGTGATTGGGTGTTTATATTTTTATTTGTATGTTTTGTTATTGTTATTTGTGTAGCAAAGCAGATATTTGTTCACATGTCCACATTTTCCCATTATCTCATTTTATTTAGTATTTTACTTAGTTGGCATAAACCTGCTCAGTTAAAAAGTGACAAATTCTTTCCACTAAAACTATCAATTCTCTATCTTTACCCCGATATTGAACATTTTACAATGAAAAAAACTGCTTACCAAAATAACTTTTTATCAGTAAAACTACTGAAAAAACTATCTTTGTGTTAAACATTCTTAAATTTTTATATATATATATATATATATATATATGGTCTAATTGGTAAATTGTCACCATTTTATATTTCTAATTTCATGTATGCATGTTGATTGTTTTTGATTTTGTTGACTGCCCATTATATTAGGCACCATGACTCAATTCACTTTGACAGAAAATGTACTGATTGGCATTTGCACTAGAAGCTCTAATATGAACATTTCAGTGTTTGGGTGTCAATCTGAGGACAGTGCAGAAGATTTAAAGAGTTGGATGAGTCTGATAGTGATCATGAAAGTATGGCAGCTTAGAAAACTTACTCTACCTATTTTGATAAGAAAATAACTCCTGAATATCATGGGGAGAGCCTCAGACTCAACATGAAGGCCTACATCAAGTGCCTTGAGAAGATAGTGGTGCCTTGGGACAAGAAGGTGGCTGATGGAAGACCCTACATCTGGCAACAGGACTCTGCATCATGCCACTCAGGCAGAAGAACCTAGTCATGGCTGTCAGACAATTTCTGCAATCTCTTCACCTCTTAATCTTGGCCATCTAACTCCCAGACTGCAACCCCCTTGATTATTATATGTAAGGCACAGTTAAGCAATATATCAACAAAACTTCTTGTAACACCAAAGATGTGCCATATCCAAATCTTACCATCAGGCCAAGGCAACTAGAATTGTCACACATTGGGTCATGATTCAACTTGTCTATTACTGCAGACAATTCTTGTCATACGTACATCTATGTTTATGATTATGAAGGACTCCTGGTTGTTCACTGGTCTGTTCATGATAGTAATACCATCTATGAGGTATTCCTCAGTATACAGATGACTTTTTACATTAAAGAATATCAAATGTTTCATATATTTGATACCCACTCTCATGTCCTGTTCAAACTCTGTTAATTTTTATTTCCTTGACTTGCGATGAGCACTATAGCTAGCATTCACAATAACTCACTAGATGTTAGAGCACATCTAATATAGATCTGGGTTTCTTGATGATGTCAAAGTATAGTAGCAGCACAAACCATTCTCTTTACATACTGCTAACCCAGGAATATTGACATGTTCAGTACTTCTATTACAAATTTTTTAATACCTGGCGTTTGCCAAGTTCAGTACATTCAAGTTATTATAAAAAAATTAAGATGCTCATTTACCATTGTTATAAGAATACTGATAGTCTCTTCTCAGTCTAATACCATGTTTTAAAGAATGATTCTTCACTAAATTATTTCATATTTGCATTCTTTTCACAAATTATTTCTAATCCATGTTCTTGGGAATAGCTGACAATCATTAAAGGAAAAAATTCTTAATACTTTGGAGAATTCTTTGGCACTGTCTTTAATAAAAGTTTTCTTGCAAGATATCAAAAAAGCTTTTAATTAGAAAGCTCTGTATCAATTATTGAAACTGTATCTAGGCTATAAGAAATTAGAAAAAAATTATTTTTTGGCATCTCAATGTATTTTGCATGGAACAGACAGATAACTTCCAATATTGAATTGCGCCTGGCAGGTGAATACTTGCCATCTCTTCTCACTTTTCCATGTCTTTTACTAATAACTGCATGCCTCCATGTTGCCTTTTACTAATAACTGCATGCCTCCATGTTGCCTTTTACTAATAACTGCATGCCTCCATGTTGCCCTTTACTAATAACTGCATGCCTCCATGTTGCCCTTTACTAATAACTGCATGCCTCCATGTTGCCCTTTACTAATAACTGCATGCCTCCATGTTGCCCTTTACTAATAACTGCATGCCTCCATGTTGCCCTTTACTAATAACTGCATGCCTCCATGTTGCCCTTTACTAATAACTGCATGCCTCCATGTTGCCCTTTACTAATAACTGCATGCCTCCATGTTGCCCTTTACTAATAACTGCATGCCTCCATGTTGCCCTTTACTAATAACTGCATGCCTCCATGTTGCCCTTTTACTAATAACTGCATGCCTCCATGTTGCCCTTTACTAATAACTGCATGCCTCCATGTTGCCCTTTTACTAATAACTGCATGCCTCCATGTTGCCTTTTACTAATAACTGCATGCCTCCATGTTGCCCTTTACTAATAACTGCATGCCTCCATGTTGCCCTTTACTAATAACTGCATGCCTCCATGTTGCCCTTTACTAATAACTGCATGCCTCCATGTTGCCCTTTACTAATAACTGCATGCCTCCATGTTGCCCTTTACTAATAACTGCATGCCTCCATGTTGCCCTTTACTAACAAATGCATCCCTACCCTTATTACTCCCATCACCATTTCGTATTCATATCTTTTCTCAAGATCTTGGGAAAGTTTGTGTATTGCACTTATAAATGAACATGCGTCACTGAATTATGAGGATCCTTAGTTTAAGACACAAAAGACTTCAAAATTAGTTCATGTGAGTCAAACTTTTTCTTTATTAAAACATCAATACTATTCAGATCTCTAGCAACTTCTTCCTAGTTTTAAAATTAATAATTTTTTTACAGGTGGTATAACTATTGCTTTTTTAAATTTAGGTCATTAAAAAGCAACAACTAAGCTGTTTCAATTAAAATTGAGGAAAGATATAAAGATGGATTCTAGATAAAATAATTTGTTTCTCACTTTAGTGGTTAGCATTTTATTAGAAAAAAAGAAGCGTGTAATACTGAGAAATGTAAGATTGTTTTTCTTAAAGCTTTCCAAGAGTATAGTTTGTGTTTGTTTTTTTTCTCTTTTATTTTCTCTTTTTTTTTAATAATTATCCCACCCTAAGCAAGGCAGGACTGCTACTTGTAATGAAAAGGAAATCCATAATATGTTTGTGTTTCAGGCAAACAAAACTTTTGATGACAAGAGGTACACTCTTGGTTTCCTCGTCTTTTCACTGTTGTTGTAGTAGTCGTTGTTTTCTTCGTTTTCTTGCTCAAACACTTTGTCAACCGACTAACTTCATACTGCACAAATTGCCGCCTTTCCTCATTTTATCCCCTTTCTTGGCTGCTTATTTGCATACAAATTACAATGGGTGGCTTTTATGTTGACATGGCTGCCTCTCATTTGCATACTTTGTAAAGCTGTGTGCCTTCACACAGGAACAAGGCATTAGATCACCCGGATAAACACAGTGTGCAGGAAGTTACAGAGAGAGAAAAAAAATGGTTATGAGGGATGCCAAAAAAAGAATGGCAGGTAGAAGATGGTCATTAATATTGCATTTAAACTTTTGGAGATTATAGCTATCAGAGAAGCAGGTATACAAAGGGAGTTCCACAGACGAGAAAAACTACTAGAGTAGAAGTGGGGGGTTATATTCAACTATTTTGACAGTAAAAAAAGTGGGACCTTGATGCAAATCTAGTAGCATGAGTAAATTCATGTGGTTGGCTCATCAGAGAAAGAAGCTTGTCAGCAGAAGCTGTGAAAATATTTGTAGAAAAGACAGAGGGTACTCACAACTTGACGGTGAGAAAGTGACTGAAAGCAAGCTACCCAGTATTGATCAAGTATATTGCAGATCCTCTTTTGGATTTTGTCAAGAACCTAAACTTGAATAGCAAGCACACCTGACAACAACAGTATTTAGTAGTGAAATATGTCTTAATTTGTTTAAGGTTGAAGACACTAATCTTTTACACATGCAACTCTTTTAATAACCTTAGCTAGTTATAGCTAATCTGTACTTGATCCAAGTCTTGAAATCTGTATAAACAAACTAATGTGTTTATGAAATGACTATTGATTTTATATTTTTTACTCAAAATCTCAATGTTGCTTTACAGATAAGATACTGTTATTTAACCTTATAATTCTAAATGATCTGTCTTTAAAATAAGACTGACTTCTGTTGTGAAGATACTGAATATTTCAAACAAAATATGATCAGGAGGGACTATTTCTCTGAATACAATGTGTGTATTTGTTAGGTTTATTAAGGGACGAAATGTGGTGATAAATTTTTGCAACAGACACTGAACAAGGACTTATTTGTTGGGGTTTTACCTACTAGAATTCATGTGTGCTGAAATTCTCACAGCATTTAGTGTTGTTGAAGTTATAGCTGACATCTGTTTTTAAGAAGATAGGTAAGTATTTATTATTTTAATCATTAAATTGTTTTTAAAATAGTGGGAGTATTTTGTATGTTAAATGATATAACTTTTAATTAAAAAAATATCAATGAAACTTTATTGTAATAAGCTAGACACCCTAGCAAAAATCAGCTGTACTTTATACACACTTACTTGCTTTCACTTTTCTCCAAAACCTGGTTTTGATCAGTCAATGTATGGCTATTTTAGAGGATGTAACGAACAGACTAATGGAAGTCACAGAATTTTATATATAGAAGATGCAATTTTAGTTTGGCATAAAAGATTTCTTTGTTGCACTTACAGGAGTCCAAAGCATTTTGTAATATCTATAGTTAAATCTGTAGTCATGTTGAAGAAGTAATCTGGTGTCACGTTGTTCAGGTGTGGCAGATATTTGAGAACACATTTTTGAAAGCCATGAATAGAAAATGCCTTAATTTAAAGTTTTACTGGCATGTGTCAATTTCTGTTAGATGTATTGAGAGCAATAGCATGGCTTTTCCAATCTGACATAGGAAATGAAAGAGCATACTGTGTAAATGGCAATAGTTGCAAACCGCATGGTATCCCTACAATAGTCCTTAAGAAATGGACTCCTGAATTGGCTACTGTTCTCTCTAGGCTCTACAATAAATATCTTGCTTTCCTGCTTGTTCAAATCCTCTTCTGTAGTTGCTGTCAAATTTTCCCTCTGTCAGCCTATTAGTTTTCTGCCTTTCAACTCTAAATTAGTTAAGCATCTCACATTGCAGGGTTGTCTTTCAGATAAGCAATCAACTGTTCATGTGTTAAAAATTATTACTGAAAGTATCTACCAAGCTCCAGATATCTTTTTTACAAGAATAAGGCATTTGACAGAGTTTAGCATGCTGATCTTCTTCACGAGTTAAAACATTATGGTATTTCTAGATTCATTTTTGAACTGATTCAATCTTATCAAATAGTTAAGCGAAAGTTATCTTGAATGGCTACTCTTCCAGATCTTTTTGCATCAATCCATGTGTACCCCAGGGCTCTAACCTTGGACCTATGTTGTCTCTAATTTTCATCATCAACCTTCTTGCTGCTATCAGTTATCAACTTAGTATCTATGCTGATGACACAACTATTTACTACTCTCTTAATAGTAAGTTTCATTAGAGTCAATAAAGTCAAAATAACAGCTGATTTGAAAAAAAATGACGTACAATCTGTTGTTAAATGGAGCAAAGAATAGCTTGTTAATTTTAATGCCTCCAAAATGAAACTGGATAGGAACTTGTCTTCTTCAGCTAATGTTTTCTGCTGACAGGAAGTGGAAAGATTATATTGAATCAATTGCTGGGAAAGTTGGTTTACTGTGTTGTGCAAGATAATTTTTCTCGCTGGTATCTAATCTTAAACATTTATAAGTCTACCATCTGTCCATATCTTGAATATTGCTGTCATGTTTGGTTTGGTGCAGCTGCTGTATATTCAGAGATTCTTAAAAATGTAAGGAAGAATCTGTAGTGTTATTGGTCTTGGCCTGGCATCTCAGTTTCAATCACTTTCCCCACTGCTGTAACATAGCTTTCCTCTGCCTTTTGTATAAATACTTTCATGGGAATTGTTCAAATGAAATTTCTACTATGGTACTTGAACTTTATGAATTTAAGTGTAGTACTAGATTGGTATTAAGGTCTCAACCTTTTACAGTAGAAATGGCTAGATGGAACCATAAGTTCTATATTAAGTTTCTTCTATAACACTTCTTGTTTATGAAACTTTCCTCCATCTTCTTGCTTTCCAGTTAACTTTGATCTTAAAAAATAACAATTGATATTGCTTTTAAATTTTTCATCTTCTATTCCTCTTCTTTAATTTTTTTTCTCCTTAATAGCATTTTATTTTTCATATTCTCAGTCACTTAATAACCCTTAGTGGTTTTATTGCTTTGTTTGGAATGAAATAGTTACAAAAAAATAAATTTGGAAGTAGTGACCTTCTTGAAAGTGGTCAGGTAAACAGGAGAAATAAAAGGTGGTTACACATGTTCCCAATGTGAAACCCATAAAGTTCATGTTGTATCGGGGAGCCGTGTTCGAATTCCAGTTGAATCCATTGTATTCACTTATGCGCAAATACCCTTGGGGAAGGTATTAATCCGTCTCTTCCTTCCAGTTATGGGTTAAATAGCAGGACAGATTGGGTTCTATAGCCTTGGTTGACAACCAGTCTACCGCAGAAAGCAGTGGCAAACTACTGTGGGATAATAATCTGCCCAGTCAGTCATGTCTCTTTCGAGACATGATCGCCCAAGCGTGTTTCACGTATGGCACTTAACTGACTGACTGAAGAAAAGGAAAATATAATTTCCATGTCATGCCATCCCACTTCTTCTTCAGAATCAGTGCCACCACCTAGTGAGGTACAAACCATGAAGTGATTGTATGTGTTGCAGCAGGACTCTGCAACCTCTCAGGTGACCATGGAATGGCTGACTATAGATTTTCATATAGCCTCCTAGCTCTCTTGATCTGAATTCTTTGAATTACAGCATCTGAGACATTGTTAAGAGGGAGTGTCATCGGTAATTGTTGAAGGCTGCCATTACGGAGGGAGCCACATGATCTGAACATGTAGGTATCTCCAAGGCCAGTTATATTGAGTAACCTTTTGTTTTTCTAAGGTGAACTAGTGTACATGTTCTTTTGTTTTAAATGTACTGATGCTTTTTAATCTTTTTGTTTACCTTTATAATTTATTCTCATTTATCTTGTACTCACTGTGTGTGTGTATGTATGTATGTATGTATGTGTATATATATATATATATATATATATATATATATATATAGTTGACTTGTGATAGTTTTTGGCACCAAGATTGTTGCATTTGCAGTGGTTTTATTGATAAAAGGCACACTTTGGCAGGTTTATATATATATATATATCTGTCTGTTATAAATAATTGGAAACTTTTGCTAAATAAACTACTTAAATTCATATTTTGAACAGTAGTGTTTTGGTACATCTCATATTTTTTGTAAACACCTGAACTGGTTTTGCGAATTTAAATATTAATATTTAATTAAATGCCAAAACTTATTTTGCAAACCAGTCTCGTATTTATTGCAAAAAGATTCTACCTGACAATCTAGTGTTTCGAGTCTAATTTTCAAATACAAAACCTTTTCAGTGATTTGTTCAGCTACAAAATGATCAATGATGTGAGATTCTTTTGATTGAAACAAATGTCAACAGTGAGCATTTTAAATTTGATTTAATCGTTTTAAAATCGCTTTATAGGTCTCCCTCATTTTAGTCATAGAATTAATTTTCAATTAAAGTCTGCTGTGAAAACCAATCCTACAGTCTGCATTATCTGTAGACAATGAGAATTATGTTTATTACCATAAAGCTACTTAGAAATAAAACTGATTTCAAATCTCCAAAGTTAGTCTATTCATTACAGAATTAATAAGGTTTATTTTTTAAGATGCATTGTTTCTAGAATAGCCTAAGGATCTTTAATTTAGTATTCTAACTTATTAAATCACTGATCTCTGCCTATTGTTGGAGTTCATAAGCAAATAATATCATAAATGTTGTGTGTGTGTGTGTGTATATATATATACATACATGCACACATCATATATATTAATGCTCTTGCACGCTGATTGAGCACTATGGAGAAATTGTAGACTTTAAAAATAGTATCTATTCACGCATTGTTCATTCAGTAATGAATTTGAACACTCTTAGCTACTGGAGTGTGTTTACATTGCGTATATAACATGATAAAATCCACCTTCCTCCACTGAGCGCCCATAGCTTAGAGGTAGAATCGCCAATTCAGTCAGGTTTCAATCTTGGCGGGAAATAATTTGATGTCTAACTGTACTGATGAGCTGTGGTACAGCAAAACAGGACTGTCTGTTGATGATTTTATATATATAATTTCATTTGTGTTGAAATAAATGAATTTCTGTTCTGTAAATTAAATTTACATCAAGCTTTATTTTGGATCAGTTTTAATATTTGACTGATATTACTAGGATCCTTTAGAATTATTTACCAATCTTCTCCTGAATTTATATATATATATATATATATATATATATATATATATAAATTGTTGAAGATATGATGCTAGCAATTATAAACTTATTTTACAGAAATTTACTTATACAAAATTCAGTTCAGTCTCTTTAAACTGCAGTTCAACAGTTAATGAAACCAACAGGAAGAACTTTCTTTGAGAACCCAAGTAACATTACATTAATCATAATCATATAAAAACTGTTCATAATAAAACTTGTTTTTTGAAAAGAAAATATAAGCAAAAATTTGGATGTGTACACACTCACACATATCCAAATGTGTATATGTAAAATCTATGCTAAACAACTTTGTGAAATTATTTAGAAAAAATATCTACATACATAACTACACAATGTGCTGAAAAGTTTTTGGCTTAACTACTTCCCAAAATCTGACAACACATCAGAATTTTCAATTCTTTCTCAGTTAGTTTAAATTTTCTGTACCTCCTTTATAAACTTTAGAAACCTTGACAAAATCATATATTTTAAGAACTTAAAATGAAAAAATTGCTGAAGAAATCTTATTTATAAAATATTTTCTTCCTATCTTTTAATATGAATCAAAATGATGTCATTTTTTTCTCTTTAAAAACAAAATAGAAAAATATGTCAAGATTTTCAGTGTTTTGATTTTTTATTATAATCAAAAAGATTGACAGGAAACTTGTCCTATGAAATAGTGACATTTTGAAAAGAGTTGGCAGAATGCCTGAACTGCATCAAATAGAGTTTGCTTGAATTTAATATACTCTTACTTTTTGGATTTAATTTTTTCTTAATCTATGTTGTTTCACTCTTGTTTGTTAATTTTTTCTTTTCTTTTTATGAGAGAATATGTCGGAAATTGTTCATTTATTTTTTTCTGAAAAATAACTTTTCATTTTCTTAAAGAGAAATTTATTATTTATTGGTATTCAGCCTTATAAAAGCAATATTTCTGATACAGACATTTAGCATTTTAGAAATGGACAGTTATTTGGTTTTGGAAGGTAAGTTAGTCTGAATCTGATATTTTTTGGTGGACAGATATAATAATGAAGTGGAAGGAAAAGAAACATAGAAATAAACGGATATAGTTGGAAGGAAACTAATATTTTACTAATTGAAATCTTGGAAGAAATAATGTACTAAACTGAAAGAAATACTAAAAAAAGTAGGTTAAGAGTGTTAAAAAATAATTTATTTGCTATTGTGGATTGCAAAGAATATCTTTTGTACATAAATGTCTATAAAATAAAAATTGTTTTAAACAGATAGTTTTAAAGCAATTACAAAAGCATTGATTCTAGAGATTAGTATTTTAGTAGACTTAATTCTATAGGATTCTTTTTTTTTTCTTTTCTAAAATATAGCTTAGAAAACATTAAATTGCAGCAGAGTTATTGTTTGACTTGAACTGTCAAGTATTATGACAAATCTATTTTATGAAGTAAGCCATTTATATTGGGTTGCAAGAAAAGTTCATGGTATTTCTTAAGTGAATTTCAAAGACAGCATTTAGATATTTGGCATAGATTAATTCAACCACATTTGTGCCATTTTGCTCTAATAATTTTTGCCATCTTTGAGGAAACCTCATGATTCCATCTTCACTGAGCTTTGTGATGATATGGTCTCAGTGACTTTTATCAGCTTCCAGAGAATTGCAATTCATCCCATTAAGAGAATATTGTGGGGATCAAAATAAATGGCAATCCTAAGAGTCAAGGGTAGAAAAGTATGCCAGGTATAGTAGAACATCCCAGTGAATCTGTACCAATTTCTGCCAGATCTGTAAAGAGACTTGAGGTTTGGTGCCGTTTGGATGGAAAATGACATTTCCAGACACTGTTCATTGATTGTTGCCATTAATCTACTTGGAAACAGTCTGAATTCAATGTCTGATTCATCACCTTTAAGTGTAGACTGGCTTTTGGTGTTGTCAATAGTCACACATTGCATTTTTACCAGGACCATTTTTAATTCCCATTGTTGTAAGCAATACATTTTTCATTGCCTGTGATTCTTCTTTTGAAAAAAATGAGTAGTTTTGTTGTGTTTAAGAATACACTCGTAGATGGAAATACAGTCCATTTAAATATTTCTGTTAAATTGTGAGGCATCCAGAGATCATAGTAATTTATGTACCGAATTGTTTTCAATACTCAGATACTTGGATTATTGTTGTCTCATGTTGTGGGATATGGATTATTTTTAATCAGCCTTTCAATTTGGTATTCACCAATAATTGCAGGCCTGCTGGAATATTCTTTGTTTTCCATAAACAGTCAGTTAATTGTCATACATGATATACACTTGGGTGATCATGTCTCTTTCAATCCATGACTAGGCAAAAGATTTTCTCACAGTAGATTATCATTTCTTTCTGCAGTAGACTGGTTGCCAGTCTAGGCTATAGAACCCAATCTATCCTGCTATTCAACCCATAGCTGGAAGGCAAATAGATGAATACCTTTCCAAAGGATACTTGTGTGTAAGTGAATGCAATAAATTCAACTGGAATTCAAATTCATGTGTTAGGGGTGTAAATATTCATTACATCCCAATGCACATCCATAAACAGTGCATATCATTTTTGCTGTCTGTACGGTGTTTTTTTTTCTTTTCTGGAAATAAGCACATTAAATGCTGAAAATGCATCCCTTTTTTTTTTTTCATACATTTTCACTTTTAACATAAAACAATTGTTTATAATTCACAATCCACATGACAAGCATATAGAAGGATGTGTTGATATGCCACCTTTCATAATACTTATATATATCATAATTTTCTATCATGTGTGAAACCAGATCATGTGATCTATTGATTGCCTATTGAAAAATGTTGAAAATTTTGTTTCAAATCTATACTTACAGCTATAAAGATAATCACCTGATTATTCAAAAATTATACAGTTAAAAAAAACAAAAACATCTCTAGCCAATGTTTTCAAATCATGTATAGAAAGATAATTAGGGCTTTCATATTAATATTTTCAGTATCATTATCCTGTTCTTTGTTACTTAAAATGCAATTATGTAAATAATGATTAAATTATTTAATTTCTTTTTTTTTTATCAAATAATGATTATATATAAGTATTTTTTATTTTGAAAATTATGAGATAGTATGTAAATTAATATGGCACAAAAGAGTACAAGTTGATAAGAAGCTGAAATATGTGTTGCTAAATAATGGACATAAAACAACAGCTTTAATATTCAATATCAGCCAAGCAATGGACACCAGAAAATGGCCAGAAAGTCAGTCAGTTAAGTACCATGCGCGATACACGCTTGGGCGATCATGTCTCGAAAGAGACATGACTGACTGGGCAGAAGATTATCCCGCAGTAGGTTGCCATTGCTTTCTGCGGTAGACTGGTTGCTGACAAAGGCTATAGAACCCAATCTGTCCTATTATTTAACCCATACTGGAGGGAATAGACGGATTAATACCTTTCCCAAGGGTATTTGCGCATAAGTGAATGCAAGGAATTCAACTGGAATTCGAACTCGGTTCTCCGATTTCTCGTTCCGAGCTGATATCCACTGCGCCACAACGAATACCAGCTATAATAATCAAGATGAGAAAAATGGTTCAAATAAACTAAAATACATTGATAATTCCTCATCTCAAAAATGAAATGCAAAATTAATAAAAGCAACATGAACCTTCTATGATAATCTGATGATAGAGGGTCTTCTTCTTCTATGTGCCATGTCCCTTTAGGATGTAGGCGATCATGACCCCCCTATATCTCCCTATCCCTGGTGGTTCTTAGCATGCTTCCTCTTGTTACCCTACCCAAACCCTGCTCTGTCATCCACTTGCTCAGGCCCATTAAGGATGTTACCTGCTGCTTTCCTCTGTCTCTCTTTCCCTCTATCTGACCTGTGAGTATCAGATTCTCCAAGTCCTCTTTCCTTATTACATGTCCCAGAAACTTTAAATGTCTTTTCATGATGCTCAGTAATAATTTCCTTTTCATTTACATCTTTTCCAAAACCTCATCATTGCTCCCATGCTTGATCCATGATATCCACACCATCCTTTTGTAGAACCACATTTCAGTTGCTTCAAGTTTTTCCTTCATATTTTAAATAATATTGGTCAGCATTCACTGCCATACTGAAGAACAGACATCATATAGCAATGTCTATACAGCTGAATTATAAAATGATAGAAAATTCAGAAGATAGGAAGTTTGAGAATACTATAAAGTTTCTATTTAGTTTAACATCAATTAAAAAACAAAAACCATCTCTATATTCAAGAAATCCTAGAAACATGCCATCAGTTAATAAAGCACAAAACAATAATATTGGCTTAGATTCCTAGACATGTTGGCATCAAGGGAAATCATGAAGCTGGCACACTGGCAAAAGGCAATGAAAATAACCAACATCAAACTCTGATACAGATTATAAAAACAAAATTACTCAACACATCAAAAGAATATGTCAAGCAATTTGTGATATTTTCCCAATCGATAAACTGTATCAACATCAGTTGGCAATAAGGAGATATAGAGCCATTTGTTGACCATAAACAAGACATAGTGCTGAACAGAATAAGAACTGGACATTCTCACCTCTCTCTCTCTCTATCGGTGTACTGACTGCAACCAATTTTTCACTGTTGAGCATATCTTGATAGAATGCAAGAAGTACCAAAAAACACGTATTGACTATTACCAAGAACAAAATCTTAACATGCTCTTCAAAAATGTACCTACTGCCCAAATAATAGTGTATTTGAAGAAAACAAAATACTTTTAATTTCTAGAAAATAGAGCTTGGACTAGAAAAAAAATTTTGTTTTTCCTTAAGAAAAAAATATTACCAACAATACATTTCACTTTCAACAAAACCCTCTTCACAATAAATCCTGATCTATGAGCTGATTTCTTACAAAGAATACATATTCTATCAATATGAAGCTATTGTCAAAAGTCTTGTTGGCATTAAATAGCCCACTGAGACTGATGCACCATAAACCAAACCACAACAATCAAAGATAAAAAAAAAACTTTCAAATAAACTAAAGATAACATTTTTACAGAATTTCTTGGATAATAAGATAATTTGAGTGTGACTTATTTACATGTACATTGATGCTTTGGCACAAGCACACATATGCACTGACATATATTGGATGTGCAGGTAGTATAATTGTTATCAGTTTAGAAGGAGAAATTGATGCGCCAAGTTTGAATTTTAGTCAAGTTTGTTAAATTCACATTTATGCAAATGCCCTTTGAACCTGCATCCCCCTTTGTAGGAGAAACCATCATTAGATTTGACATGCTTTAAACTGACATTGTCACTAATCAAGCACTTATGACTGAGTCACTCTAAAGCATGTCAGATGTAATATCAGTTTCTTCTGCAAAAGGGGACTGTTACTGGAGGGCACATATTTTTCTTTATAATAAGATTTCTTGAATATTCATACCTCTGGATGAAAATAAGTATATTATTTAAAATAAGTAGTGTCTACTCAAATATGTGTATCCACTAAAAATAATGTTTAAAGTGATAAAAAACTGTTGGATTAACAAATCAAAACCCTATTACTTTTTTAGAAAGTGCTTTGTTTATGTTTGGATATGAAACAGACCAGATATGAACTTTTGAGAATCTGGGATTTGAAGGATTTTGCTTAAAGGCACTGTTTGGCCTTGTTTGATTGGTGATGCCCTTCATTGCTGAATTAGTCTAAAACATGTAGAATCTAACAAATACTTTTAGGAAAGGTCTGAATCCATCTCTTCTCCCTCCAGCTATGGATTAAAGTAGTAGGACAGACTAGGCTTTCTGGCAATGGCTGGCAACATGTCTAAGAAACTGATAATTCTAAATTCAAAATCATATATACTATCCATGTATAGAAAAAATTATGGAGTTGACAATAAATTGCAATGAGTGGGGGTTTGGGATTCTATAATCTCAACTGTGGCTGATTAGTTAGGTAGGTTTATATTTATAGACAATATCTACAGTGGCTTAATAAAGCAATAACAGTGCTGTATCTATTAGCAATACAATTTTGATTTAGATTTGATCTCAATACATGTGATGCATATATAAAGTTAGTCAGTTGCAACAATAAATTAGATTTGATCTTGCCAACTCATTTCTCTTTTTCAGACTCCTGCTCAATTGTCATAAATTGTGAAAGCATTTTAGTCAAATCTGCAATCAATACAGTAACGCAATAGATAAATACGTGTAGCCTTACATGTTTGAATATAAACATAAATATGAATGTTTACATAGTGTGTGTATGTATATATATATATATATATATACAAAACAAGCAATTATGAATACATTTATACATATACAAGCTGCATTCCAGAAGTTTTGGGATTTTTTTCAAGAGCAACAATTATAAATTTATACCCACGTCTATTGAACAGGTGTAGAGGCTCACCCCTTGTTCCCTGTTTAGGATGTGATTTCCAGCTTTCTCTTTTCCAATCTATTCACTCTTACGTAGCCCCCTGCACACCAGTGGCCTTACCACCTTACTTGGGGTGATGTGATTTAAAAAAAAAAAATCTGACTTTAATGCACTTGTTGTGTTTTGGCCACTTTGAAAAAGCATCATGGAAGTCATCCAAAGTGAAAGTATCCAGGATCCTTGTCACAACCTCTATCTTCTCAATGTCTTCAAAATATCTACCCGCTGAGGTTCTAATTCAGCTTGGGGAACAGCTGAAATTCACAAGGAACAAGGTTTGAGTGTGAGGAACAGTTTTGATGCATATCTCTGTCAACACAACTTTACTGGATAATGAGTTTCTAAATTTTCTTCACGTCATGACTGCATTCTGCACACTAGTCAACTGTGACAAGCAGTGTTTAGTTGGGTGTGTTCTAAGAGAAGTCTTCTTCAATCTAGAATAACAAAGGTTGGCAGGTTATTAGATAGAGAGTAATGATGTATTAAAATTACAATAATCCAAGACAGTTATAACTGCCTCCTTTTTAAAAAAAACTAAAAAAAACAACAAAGTTTAAAATCTTCTGGAATGCACCTGTTTTATATAATACAACCTAAGTACGATAAGCTAAGTTACCAAAAAATCTGCCATGGATTGGATGATAAAAAAAAAATTGAAACTCTCAGATCTAAATAAGATAAGTAAATTATTTTATTATAACTAATTATCTAATGATTTACTAGATACAAGTACACATTTAAGGATGACTGTAGTTTTTTGAGGGAGAGAGGGTGTGAATGCTGACTCCTGATATTCCAAATTCAAATCTAGAACCTTTTCACTTCTGATTGAAGAATCCCTCCTTGATCGGCCATGTCTTCAGGGTTATAGCTGTACTCGCCCTGTTTGTTCAATTGTTGGTTGCTGAGAATATTTAACCCATAATTGGGGTGAATAGTTGTTGACTCAGGAGTTTATCTTCCTTTTAATCGCTCTTGTCTTTTTTTGTGCTGCTGAGATTCCACTTATCCTCTCCATCAGGCCAATTTAGTCATCAACCACTCAGATTTTCAATATGAAGTTGTCCTTCTTCTAGACCAGTTGCCACCCAAGGTTGTCCTTTGTGTTTAACCATAGCTAGGTAAAAAAGAGGTAGTTATATCGTTATGTTGTGTAGAAAGACAGTTGATCTTTTCTGCACTATTTGTTGAACGTGGACTTGTTCATCTGCCATAAATAGAACATCTGCTCATAGGAGCAATCATTGCAAAGTGGGTCACAAGGTGTAGCATTTGAGTCGTATGCATTGCCACATTGAACTATGGTATTCTCTATTACTGTATTATTAATATGTCTCATGTGATTAAACCTGTTTTTCACTCAACCTTTTGTTTTGGTGTTTCCTTGCAGTTTTATTAACATTTTTCCCAAGGTATTTGCACATAAGTGAATGTAATGAACTTGGCCAGAATTCGAACTTGGCTCTCCAATTTCTCAATATGAGTCACTATCCATACACCACCATATATCCAAATACTTCTGATAATAGCAAAAAAAATAAACTATCGTCTTTAATATTTAACAGCCATATACATACATATATACAAACTCAGGGTCAGAATAAAATCAAAGGATGCTTTAAGCATGACACATAAGTGGTAGATGTTTCGCCTATTGTAAAATATCAAAATTTAAATGAAATATTGGTATTGTAATATATTTAAAGTTATTTTTTTTATTTTTTGAAGGCCATTTATTTTACATTAAGTAACAATAAACAGTATAAATAGATATCAATTTATTCAAAAAACAGATTATGCAAATTTAATGTTTTATTTTCTTAAATTATTATTGTTCACTAGAGAGCAATTTATTTAGCAATCACAAAATTAGTCAAAAACAAAGCAGGAACTGTAAAGCATGAGTGAAAAAACGGCCTTTTTTTAATGTTTTCTCTCTTTCTCTCTCACTCATGCATAATATAATTTAACTCTGTTAACTGGATGCTTCTCTCTGTCACATTTGTTCCAGAAGAATCCAAAGGACAGAAAAATTTCAGATAAAATTTGAACATTGCATGAACATTAATTCACATGACTGATTTTAAATTTATTTAAACATGTTTTCTTTTACTTTCATTTAATTGCAAAATATTTCATCCCCAATCTCAATCTGCTATAACATATCTGCTTCTATATTTAACATATAATTGGCATCCAACATTTCTTGTATAAACTGTTCTGTCTGGATTTTTAATGCTTCAGCTGAGAAAATAAATACTAAGTTGTGTAATTTGTGATCATAAATGTCAAAAATATATAAAATGCAATTTTTACATTTGAAAAGGCACATTAAAGTTTATTTATCTTTTTTAATCAATTATGATAATGTCACTAAGATGCAATAAATGAAAGGGAATGAAAATCTTTAGAACATACTGAAAACCCAATCCTAAACAGGAAACAAAAGGATAAACTTTTACTCCTGTTCAAGAGACTGGGGAGGAGTGTGAACCAGATAAGTTATCTACTACTATTAAGGACAAAATAAATAATTGGTGTAAAAAAACATATCAGAGTTTCAATGGAAACAGAAGTTTTTTATAATTATTTTATAGAATTAATAGGTTTATTTGGTTAGATCTAGTGACTTGACACAGAGTTGTGAGTTCAATACCTGGTTACAGCAGTGGTGAACAAATAACTTAGAGAATTGAGTTAAAGGGAAATAATTAAAGCATTCTGAAGTAGCACGACTCATGGAATAAGAACAATCTACTTTAGTGATCAAAATAAAGGGTTCAGTTTGAAATTTCAATCACCTGAAGTAGGTTGGAGCATACAATGGCCAAAACATCATGAATATGACAATAACGATAAGGACAACGGTCTGAACAATGATAATTATGATATCTCATCTCAAAAATATAAACAAATATTAATAGATTTATTTTTAATCTGACATTTTTATTATTTCAAATGTTATTATAGTGGATATTTGCATTTGAAATAGATGTTCCACTTTTTATTTTTGCTTTAAACAGTGTGAATTATATCTATTGGTCTGTACATCTGGTAAATCTTAAAGAAAATGTGCTCTTCAACAGGGATCAAATCTGTATCCTCTTTGTCAGAGAAACCACTGTTTGGTCTGGTGTGCTTTATTGCCCAGCTACAAAGTGTCAGTTCAGCAAGAATCCATTTTCCCTTTTTAAGGAAAGCACTCTTCCTCATTCAGATTATTTTTCTTGAAACCCCTGCAGGAGAACAGTTTCTGATAGGTGTAATTCACCTTGTTGAAAATAGCAACATCTATTTCAAATTTTTTCTTCAAATGTTTGTTTGCAGAAATAATTATCTTATAAAGTTCATTATGACTGAATATAATTTTTACACTTTCAATTACACTGAACTTACACATTTATGATTGATAATGCTGAATAGTGAAATATAATAGAGAAATTAATGTCCAACTTCTTGGGTTAAGCATTAGTCTTTGAGAATATTGAATATCTGTCTAAGGTTATGTGAACAGTATTTCTACTTCAGAATTATTTTGTAGTGCAACAGTCATCAACATTTTCAGTAGACATATCAAGAGAATTTATAGACAAAATTAGTTCAGTAATGATACTTGTGCCTGTTGAACCAGGCTGTGACACCTCAATGTCATCGTGATGTTTTCAAGTGGACAAAGTTGTTGTCTTGTCCACTTTTGATGTTGAAGATTGTCCATCTGCCAAAAGATAATGTTGTTTAACTTGTGGTAGTAGTAGGAGGGTTGTCTATCAGATTTAGCTGCTGCCTCTAAACTTAAAAGCATGTTGCTTCCACATTGCCAGCTTTGAACATATTTCGTTTTGAACCTTATATGGTATGAAGAATCAATTTTGATAAACATTAGTTCCTGAAAATATTGAATTTTAGCATGAAAACCTTGGCTCTAACCATAGGTTACTAACTTAATTTCTACAGTAAAAAAAACAAAAAAAACGAAACATTTTGTTATGGTAACAAAAAAAAAAAAACCCATAAACATTAGCAATATAAATTTTTTTTTTTTTTTTTTGTAAAAAGAAGTAATAATGAATGCACACATACTCTTTACTTAAGAATTTATTAGACATTTTACTGAATAAGTGCCATGATCAGCTTTTGCCAACCTCTGAAAAGTTGCAGCACACCTGTCTTGTAACAACTATGTTACGGCTTTTGTTAAAGATTCACTAGAGTAAATGTAGGTGTTTTCTTGTGTATTTCATGCATCTTAAATGAATATTTTCATAATTTCTTGTGGCAATTCATGTTTAAAATTTCAAGCAGATTTATAATGTAAGTATATTACAAAACTGGAGCCTTACTTTGCATTCATTTTTTTTCTCTTTGGAGCCAAGTAACTTGCTTCTTTTTTTTTTTTTCTGTCCATAACATAATTTTACAAGATACAAGCTTAAAAAAAATTGCATTTTCTTTTTTACTTGAAACTCAGTTCGTGCTGTTATGACAACACTAACTGCCAATTATTATATCAATAAAATAAACATCTCATTTTGTACAGGTTATAAAGTTTTGGTTTGGTAATGAAAAATCCATAGACAGCAGTATAAAGTTTTGGGATTTTTTTTTTTGTTCTGTTTTGTTTTTTTTAAAGAGAGAAAACAATGCAGTTTAATCAATTCGTTTTTTAGGCTTCCATATTTGAAATACAATTGTCTAAAAATTATTTTAAGGCTACTTTGCTTGCTTCTATTAAGAGCTTGAATAAGTTCTCGCTGTTTTCCAACAGATGGCATTCCCAGAAGTGCATGCATGTAGTTTCAGATGGTAAAGCATCTATGAGGACATAGTATAAACAAGCTTGAAATTCAGTGTATGTCTTTTTGCCAAAGTGTAAGCAGTTTTGTTTTTCATAGCCTTAAACATATCTAATTTCATACCAAAGAAAATTTATTTGCCAAGGATTTTACTGCCATACTTCATTCAAAAGAAATCTGTAGCTGAAGTGCACAGAATTCTTGTTGAGATTTTTTTTCTTGGAAAAAAACATGCAGAGATTGGTTTCAATACTTGTGTTATGGTAATTTACCCATGTACACATGAACTCTTCCAACTATAAATAAGCAGCAGTTTCTGCTTCGTGGGAGAAGTCTATTTCAGCAGATAGCTCTGAAAGGTGGACCAAACAGTCACGCTGGTCACCTTCTCATTTTGTATTTGTTTTGTACTACTGTTCTTTGTTAATATATTTGTTTAACTCTATTCCTTCTTTGTGTCTTTATTTCTGGCTGCTAACATGGTGACAACAGTTTCAAAAATTATGATTTTGATGTTGAAGATAAAGAACTCCCTGGTACATAAAAAAAGTTTGAAGATGAAGAATTGGAGGCATTACTTCATGAAGACTCATTTCAGGTGCAAGCTGAACTTGCAGAATCATTACAAGTTGATCACACAACAGTTTCAAAATGTTTGAAAGCATTAACAATGCTTCAAAAGCAAAAACATTGGGTGACGTATGAGCTGAAGCCAAGAGACATTGAACAGCGTCTTGTCACATGTGAAAAGCAGCTACAACAGCAGAAAAAAAAGATTTTTTACATTGTATCATGACTGGTAATGAAAAGTGAATATACTACAATAACCCTAAGCGTAGAGAACCATGGTGTAATCTTGGCCATGCATCAACATTGGCAGCAAAGCCAAATATCTATGATTTGTAGCTTCTGTTCTGCATTTAGTGGGATTAGCTGGTGTATTTAATGAGC
Source organism: Ascarosepion bandense (assembly GCA_037127315.1). Taxonomy (NCBI): domain Eukaryota; kingdom Metazoa; phylum Mollusca; class Cephalopoda; order Sepiida; family Sepiidae; genus Ascarosepion; species Ascarosepion bandense. The sequence continues at coordinate 581,460 of JBBBDQ010001827.1, read as the reverse complement.
TGCACAAACCCACTGAAATCATCATGGGAAAATGTTATCAACTACAATTGATATGTTTTAGCTGAGCATTGAAGAAAAAATGTCTGCTATATGAGCAGTGACACAACAAAGTGAGTTAACAACTTGACAATGCTAGGCCACATGTTGCAAAGCAGGTGAAAATCTACTTTGAAACACTTAAATGGGAATCCCTACCCCACCCGCTGTATTCACCAGACATTGCCCAGTTTGATTATCACTTGTTCCATTTGATGGCACATAGCCTGCTTAAGCAGAACTTTCATTCTTATGAAAATGCCAAAAACTTAGTTGACTCATCATTAGCCTCAAAATGCGTGTTGTTTTTCTGACATGGAATTCAAATGATGCTAGAAAGATGGGAAAAAGTAGTGGCTAGTGATGCACAGTACTTTCAGCAACATGTTTCTTACTAATTTTTGTAAATAAAATGTTACTTTTCATGAAAAATCAGTAAGAACTTATTCAAGGTTTTAATGCTTTAAAATTAATTTATTTTCATGAAAAAGTTTATTCTAAAAAAAAAATGGTTCTTTTCAATCAGAGTAAAATCATTTTCATATAAAAGTAAACATATTTGCTTAACCCATTATTTCTCACTATCCAAATGTTGGGGCGGTGGGCATTAATGGTCGAAACATAATCAAAAACAGTTTGTTTTTTAAAACTCTTGACAAGTGTACAGAACAATTACAAAAAAGTTATCTACAAAACTCTGAAGTTGAGATGTTGAATTAATTAAGCATATATATGGCTGAGAGTCAAAAGAATAAATTTAAACAATTCTGGAAATTCATAACTTTTTTAGTGTATGTGGAAATGTCTAAGTTCTCTTAGAATGAATTATAGAAAGTTACACTTCAAACAATGCTTTTTTCAGGTTGAGATTTGTAAGAGTCAGTAAGTTTGTGTTTGCAATCATTACAATGTAAATGTATATTAGAATAAAATAATTTTGATATTTTTTTTTTTACTATTATGACAATGGACTTGTTTTTGAGGAAGATTTTCATCTTGAACTTAGCACTGCATTTGATGCTAAGTGGAAATTGGAGAGGCTTTCAAAAAGAAAATTTGCTACTTGTTGAAAGTTGAAGTCCGTCATCTTCAGAGTTTTATGTTCATAGATTTTTTTTTTAAGAAAATCTGGAATGCGTTTTATAAAGACAGCTGAGTGAAAAATCTGTCAATTTAGCTGACAAAAGAGCAGCTAGGTTTTGGCATTTATTCCTTGATGAAACAAAGGTTGTTCAAAGTGTGATTCTGTGAGTTTGACATTGATTGGTTCAAAAACGTCTTTATCTTTCTTAGTCTTACTTGCTCTTTGATGACTGTATGCTTTTGGACTCAGGACTAGTTTAGACAGAAACACCTCTTCAAGTATGTCAACCAGGATGTTCATTGTGATGCAGTGGATATCTGTTTGGAATGAGAAATCGGGGATCTGAGTTTAAATTCCTTTCATTCACTTACATGCAAATATGCTTGGGAAAGATATTAATTTGTCTCTTCCCTCTAGTTATTGGTTAACAGGACAGATTGGGTTCTGTAGCCTTGGATGGCAACAAGTCTACTACAGAAAGTAATGGCAATCTTTTCAGGATAATCTTCTGCTCAGTCAATCATGTCTCTTTTGAGACATGATCACCCAAGCGAGTATCACATATGGCACTTAACTGACTGACTTGCTCTTTGATGACTGTATGCTTTTGGACTCAGGACTAGTTTAGACAGAACACCTCTTTTTGTGAATTTCATTCTGGGATCTATTTTTTCATCTAAATTTGTGAATTTGTTTTGCTAAAAAAAAACACTATAAAATTCACTGTTTTTATACATAATGTTAAATGTGTTAAATTACTCGAGAACTTTGCACCAACCCTGATATCACTTAATGATTGCATGTAATAGTAATTTCCACTGGTTTTATCACAGATATAATCTGATTACTAGAAGGCATAATTTACCTTTATAAAGCAGGACAGAATCTGTATTGATCCTACCACATTTTCTTATTTGAATGGTTAATTCTGCTCTGTGTGTATGTATGAAAGTAATCTGGACAAATGAATGCTACCAGTTTATTTTTAAGATACATGTACAGTGAGTTTAATTTTCAATAAATATTTTATACCCATGTCCCTTTAATAATCATTCAATGAGTCATGTATAAGAATTTTATATTACTATAAACATTACATTTTATAGTTACATTTATTAGGTACATGTATATGACAATGCTACTTTTTTAAACAGTGAAATTAATGTATACTGATTTAGAGATTGAAAGTCTTAATAAATAAAATGTTTTCTCTTTCAATTTCACTGCTTGAAAACAGAGGATGTCTACTCAAATATTAAGTATAATGTTAATGAGAATTTTTTTAATCATTCCACTTCAAGCAAGGCAAAAAAAAAACAAAAACATGAGAAACAAAGAAGACAAGAGCAAGAAATATAAGAATTATATTAAAAACCAAATCGATTAAAAATTAATATACCCACACACATATACATGCAGGATACGATGGATAAATTGTCATCATTTCATATTTTTAATTTTGCACATGCACATTGTTTTGATTTTGTCAATTGCACAGTAAACTCAGTTGGGCACTGACTGAGAAAAAGAATACCATGACACAATTCACTCAGCCAGAAATTTGGAAACAGCATGCTGTACTACTTGGCAATTGAACTGGAAGCTCTGATACAAACATTTCAGTGTTTGGGTGTCAATTTGAGGACAGAGAAGATTTGGAAAGTGAAGAATCTAATGATGATTAGAAAAGTATGGTAGCTTAAAAAAACTCGCTCTGATTGTTCTGATAAAAGAAAATCTGAATTTGTTGGTGAGGGCCTCAGACTCAATATGGAGGTTTACATTAAGTGCTGTTGGAAGATCCTATATGTGGCAGTATGTCTCTGCACCATGCCACACAAGCAGGAGAATCCAGTCATGGCTGTCAGACAATTTCTGTGACATCACTCCTTACACCTGGCCACCTAACTCTTTAGAATTCAATTCCCTTGATTATTATGTGTAGGGTACAGTCAAGTGAGAAACCAACAAAGCTCCTTGTAACTGAAAGCAAGATTTATGGCAGCAGTCACCAACTTAAACCAGGAGACCATTCAGAAGAGTTGCAAGAGAATCTGAAGCTTTCTGGAGGCCATGGTTGAAGCCAGTGGTGATTTTTATTGAATAAATTTCCTCTTTAGTATTTCAAGATATTTTTGTATAATTTTGGTAACTATATGTTAAAATGAGATGTTATTTTCATTTGTGCATAATTTCAATGCTCATACCCTCTCTGAATTTGTGTGTGTAGATATGTGTGTGTTTATGTCTATGTATGTATGTATGTATACACACTATTGTTGTCTATTTGCTTATATGTGAATATACAGTGGTCTGTGTTTGTGTGTGTGGATAATATAGGCATTTTAATGAATGTACACTTGTCATCTTTATTACATTGTGTAGTATATTGTGTATTTGAGTAGATACACAAAAACATGTTTACAAATATACATCTCCCATTTCTTTATATATTGGTTTCATATTCTTCTCCCACTCTCGTAAATCTTTCTGCCTTTGTAACAGTCACAGCTAAATAGATCAAAGCTGTTTCCTCTCTGCATGAATCTGTCATATTTGATCCAGCCTATTGTTAGATCAGAGCTTGTGGCAAAACTCTTTCAGATTTGAGAAAGATATTTTGTGTTGCCTCAAGTAAAGTGCAATATCAGGGTTTAAACCTTGTTCTCTAATTCCTTGTTAGATATCATGATTGTTTGATTCCAAACTTTGGCTTAGTATGACATTGTGCTCAGTTTAAAGCCCCAGTAAAATTGCCAGAATCCTTTACCTGTTGTGTGAGAAAAAAATCATACTGGAGATTAGGAGTCTCACCCATTGCTGTGTGCATATCTACACAATATTATTGTGATATAGAAAGCTTTGTTTAAATCTGGTTAAATTTAACAATTAGAATTGTCCATATCTCTATAAAAGATATTAGAAATACATAGCTTTTGTGACCTGGTGGTTTAAGTGATGGAGTAGTATTGGGACATGTATGAAAAACTCAATAACTTTAAATATCGTTGGCTTTCACATTTCTAGTTTACTATGGGGTTGCATGGCATCTGTTTCCCCCACTTTTCTTTTAAACACTTAAAATTAATAACTCATATCTGGCATAAAAAATATTATATAAGAATTGGTCTGTCATAAAACTACATTTAAACACTTGTATTTTTAGTGCACACATTATTTATATTTATGTGTGTGTATATATATTAATGTGTGTGTGTGTGTACATAATATACTTAGTATAGTGTTAATATGTATCACTTAAAAAAAAAACTTTGATCAACTGTTTTTATTCTTTTTTTTTTTGTTGTTTTTTTGTGTGTGTGTGTCTGTCTTTCAAGTGAATTAGATTCTTTTTTGAACATCCCTAAAAGCAAACCTGCTTTTTCTTTTTTGTATATTTGTGAAACAAATTTTCAAGCCAAGTGATATTGCAACACACTTTGATCTTTCCAAAATTGCATTTCCCCAAAAGTCTTCTCTGAAGATACTTCAAGATTATTGACTGAAATTTTTCTCTTTTTTTTATTTGTTTTTATTTATTTATTTTGCTCTTGGTTATTTTCCAGCTGTTTGTGAAGCTCTGCACAGTCATAGTGCCATATATAATTTTTGGTTATTGATCAAAGTTTACTTCTGCACATAAGGTGATCATGGCCAATGTGTACATGTCTCTATGTAAAAGAGGGATTGAAACCTGCTGCTTTACTTATCTGAAAAGCAAATGAACTTTACCTTTGTTATCAGTATATGTCTGCATGTAGAGATATTTACATACTTTGCTTAATCTGGCACATTGCTTTTATAATGTCAGGTGACAGTGAAGAAGAATCAAATTAGAAATAGCTTGAAAAATTAGCTTACTAACCATCATTCTATAATTGGTATTTTATACAGACGAGTACTGATAAATTCCCAAGGAAGAGTTTCATCTTGGAATTCTTGACCCTTTCTTACTAACATGGGTGTCTCTCAGGGCTACATCTTTAGCTGCACGTTTTTGATTTTCATTAATGACCTTTCTGATTGATGAGTCAACCATTTACTCCTGTTTCAATAGTAGGGCTGATCAGTCCGACAATGCCAAAATGACAGCTGATGTTCAAAACAAGCTCAGAAGTGTTGTTAACCGGGGCAAAGAATAGCTTGTCAATTTTAACACATTCAAAACTAAACTTATCTCTATTAATCATCTGAGAGACCCCTCTTTGCCTTCCACTAGCAGGGCTGATGCTGACCCTCCAGGAAAGTGACTTGTTGTACCTTATTAACATTCTCAGCTGATAGGAAGTGGTAAGGCTATATTGAATCCATTGCTACGTCAGCTAAGAAAGTTGATTCATTATGAGACAGTTTTTTTTCTCTAGAATCTGTCTTGCATTCTATAAGTCTACCATTCATTCATGCTGAGAATATTGTGGCCACATATGTTCTGGTGCACCTACTATTTATCTTGAGTTTCTTGCTAAGATCCAAAGAAAAATCAACAACATTGTGATACCTTCTTTATTTACCTATAGTTCACCGGAACCCTAGATAGCTTCCTCCTCTCTCTGGTCATCTGAAATCTTCAATACTGGGACTCACTTTGTGACTTTTTTTTGTGACACTCCATGTACTGACATGGAGGCATTCATCTCTTTTTAGAAATACCTGCTATAGTGCACAGGAATCACTATTTTTTGGCTATACTAGTGTGACAGCTCTTTTCACAACAGGCATTTATTTCTTGTTGCTCACAATAAATGTAAGCTAGTTCTCAAAGGAGCAAAGTCCTTGCCAAAGGAATGAGGCATCACATTGCTTCTAACAACTGTGGCTCTCATGATTACTGGCGGCTCTGTAATAAGTTAAACAAGACATAGAATGATTATTTTGTTACTTATGTAATTGTAAAATCTGTCTTACTTGGCAATAAGTGACAGATGGCTATAAAAAGGTACAGTTGATTATTTACAGCTAATGCGTTTAAATAATGCACTGTCTAATATTTGTTTCATGTGACAATAATTGTAAGTTGATGCATTAAAATAAGTAAGCAAGTAATCATTTTAAGTTCTCTTGAATATCAGTGCTTATTTTATTGTTAACAATTGTTAGAAATTTCAGATTAAATAGTTTAGAAGGCAATATTTTCTTAGTAAATATTAACAGGAAATGCTCAATTACTTGCATGGAAAATGCCATTTTTGTTCATAAGATGTAAATGTTAGTTATTTCTAATTGTTTACTGTTATATTTCAAAGTTTCAATTTTTATACAATTAGCATTTAGTTTCTTGTTTTTTTTTGTTTTGTTTTGTCTTTTTTTCATATATTTTGGTATTGCCTAATTGCTTTTCAGTGCCCTTAGTATAAATATAATTACAAACAAATTTTAAGTCTATTTTTTCAAATACCCAACACTTGTAAGTATTGTAATTCAATATATCTATGGTATAGACGAGGTTGAGATAATGAGTAAAGGCCAGGTTTTATTAAATATACCACCATTTTATTTTTGACTCCATAAAATTATATCTTTTATTATATTTGAATGATTATCATTTCTGTACTTTTTGTATTTTTGTGTCTTTTGATATGCTTCTTGTATAAGTCATTGTGGTATTCATGTGAATGTTCATTATTATATATGTATTGCTGTGTTCATGTTATAAGGAGTTTTTCTTCCGTGTGTATGTATATTAATGGAAATATAGTATATTTGTACATCCTTGTGCGTGTCTTGTGGAATGTAATATCAGGTTGCTGTTTGTGTTATGTTCTGGTATTTGAGTGTGGGGATTGTAGTCTTGAAATAATTTTTTGATTTACTGTATATTCTTTTTGTGAAAATTATTTAAGGCAATAAGAACACACCTTCCTTTGGCTGGTTGGTGTGTTGATTAAATCTCCGATGACTGCCTTGAATTTTCCCACACCTGGTTGGCAAACAGTGGCCGACTGCTATGCATATGTTCACTGTTCTTTTTATATTTACTTAATGTCTATGCATTTTCGATTTGATTTGATGTCTGTCATTGGTTGCCTTTTGCATGATGTCAGCTGACCATATGAGCTATGTCCTGGTTAATATTCCAAATATGGAAGAATAAAAAAAGGGAAAGGATGTACGTGTTGACAGAAAGACATCCTCTGTCACTTTATTAGTTAAGAGGAAAGGGTATATTTCAATACACTTTAACTACTACTTATCTACTCTCAACATAGCTGTGATGCTAGCTGACATATTTCATTAAAAGATGTTTTAAACTGTGCAAAGAAAAGGTAGTTATTTTTTTTTTTTTTTGTTATTCTGACTTTATTATACTTTTACTTCTTCTAACAAACCAGGCAGATTGATTGATTGATTCTGCTGCATATCTCTTAACCTATTCAAGTGTGCAAATCATCACAAGTTATTGATAATTAATTGCTCTCTTCTTTCCTTAATTTCTCACCTCTCTGATATCTATTTCTGATGATTTATTCATTATATACTGACTTCATTTTTTTTTTTTTTTTTTAAGTTTCTTTACCTTTTTGTCTGAATTTCTGGGATTAGGAGTAATTATTATTTGTATTATTTACAGTCAGATTAATGTCCTCATCTTTGTTTTTATCACAATATTTTGGCTGTTGTACCCTCCTGCGCTTTTCAGGTGTTTATTGATCCAGGTAATCATTGGAAAAGTTTTCAATAAACTTTTAATTTAATCTATGGGCAGGGTAGGTAGATTGGTCTTGTTCCACTTCTCATCCAGTTCTAAAAATAACTACTCAGTTATTGCTAGTGCCTTTTCTAATAAGTCTGAGTCTTAACTACTCAACCAAGAAATTCTTTTATAATGCCACCAAAAGAAAGTGAAAGAGCACATTGGTCAAAACATTTCTTCATTCAATAGTGACTTTAAATTGTTTATTTGTTGCCAAATCTTTAAATGAAAAAAAAAAAACTCCCATTTTTCATATCAGTGTTTGACTTTTTTAGAGTTAAATACAAAAAAATGGGTGTATAATTTAATTATATAAAATGAAGTATATAAATTTACAAATAAACAATGAATTTCTTTCTTGACTTATTGCTATACTCTTTGATGTAGTGTAATGGCTAGCAAGCTTGTTTCACTAGAATCATTACAATGGGTAGTGAGTTCAATCCTTACTGGGTGCCCTATACTTTCAGTCTTGTGCCATAATTGGAGTAGATAGTTTAGTCTATCGCCCGGTTCACACTCCACCCACGTCTATTGAACAGGTGAAGAGGCTCATCCCTTGTTTCCTGTTTAGGATGTGGTTTCCGGTTTTCTCTTTTCCAATCTCTTCAATCTTATGTAGCCCCCTGCACATCAGTGGCGTTACCACCTTGCTTGGGGTGATAAGATTAAAAAAAAAATATCTAAGGTGTGCTTAGAAAATCACCTCAATATTGACACACTTATTGTTTCACTCTTTGTCATCTATTTTTAGCAAAGTTACTTTTTTATTTCTAAGTAAAAAGTGTCAGATCTTTGAAATTTTAAATTCTTTTTTTCATCTATTTCAATTTTTGTTTTCCATTTGGTATACATCTTCTGATCTGATTGTTTTGAAATTATCTTTGTTCAAGCATAAATAAAATTCAAACTTAACAATTGCATCATACTGAATTGTCTGGTTTTCAAATTTCCCTACTTCATTTTATTTTGCATTTCGTTTTATTTTGATATTAACTGATTGCTTCATCTTCAGAAAAATTAATTTTTTTTCTTTTTAACTGTAATTTTGTTTTCTCCATTGCCTCAATTCCCACCTGTTTAGAACATTGCATTGAGAGTGTTAAGCATTACCTACATCTTTTGTTGAATGAAAATTTTAATTGCCAATAAGAATGTCTGTTTGAATCTTATTTCTTATTGTTAAATTGGCTAATGAAGTTTCCTATTTTTATTTTCTTTCAAATTGAATTGGTTTTTATGCTTTTAATAAAAATGCAATTAGAAATGCTGTTTCTGGGATCATCTTGAAGGTCAATGGAAGAGCGTTTAAGAAGACTGAACAGATCTTATGGAATACAGAGCCACTGGTTATATTTAATGTTGTAAACAGGTTACTATTGCTAGATTAGAAACAGTTCACATATCTTCAAAGAAAGCACATTTATTCTTGAAAACTAACTAGCATTATTGTTTTTCATCGTTCATTATTAACTATCGTTGCCTAATTTCTATTAAACAATTTATTTGATTAAACATTAAATGATTAAACTAGTTCCCACCCTTTTACAGTGAAACCACTCAAATGTCATCGCAACTTCTACTCTATCAGCTTCTTTTCTCGCACTTCCTGCCTTTGGACTTTCCTTCTGTATACTTGCTTCCCTGACAGCTACAATCTCCAAGAATTTAAAAGCAATGCCAATTGCCATCTCTTATCTTCTTGACTCGCATCTTTTCCCTGACAACTCTTGTATCATGTTCTTCTTCCTTTTAACTTTACTCTCATGCAGCTCTCTTCACACCAGTGTTCTCATCCTTCTCTTACCCATTCTCTGACACACCCTGTAACTTGTTCCTCTTTCTCATCACTCTCTTCTTATGTAAGCCCCTGCACACCAGTGGCAATACTGTCTTGCTTGGAGGGAAATGGTTATAAAAACAGAAAAAAAATGAGATGGTAGATAAATTAAAAACTTATGAACAGTCTTAGCCCAATATGTAAGTGTAGAATCATTCCTGTTCTTAATTAAAAAGTATTTAATTTCCCTTAATAGCTTTTACATTGATTCCTTTAAATTATTGAAATAATATATTGATCTACTTTTAACGAAAGTGCTGAAGATTAATAATTTAATTGTTTTTTTTTGTTTGTTTTTTTTACACACATACATACAAAATGTCACACGCCATTTACATTTGCTCATGTAGTATGTATTTAGCTTATCTCCGATCATGCCAGAATACATTTTGCACTCATTGTCTCTGATTCACCTGGTGTTAATAACTGCCTCAGCTGGTGGATGTGTATGCTTTTGAAGGAAATGTATGTTAGACTTATATATACAGGATGCAGCAGAAATACCTCCTACAAAATGGTAAGACGCTAGCAAGATGAAGACACCATTGCCACTAATATCTTGCCATTATGTCCAATGTATTTTTGCCACACTCAGTATAAACACCCACTCTAAAGAGAAAGACGGTTTCTTAGATTGGCCTGAATCTGTATTCAGAGAAAACACCAGAGCTGTACACAGACCGTTTGGCAGTAAGTGAAATCCGGAGTAAAATAAAATGTAATGTTACATAAGAGATTCGCATGTTTTCATTAGTAATGTATGCTGATAATATTACATTAATTTAATAATCTTAATAACTTTTAAATTGAGTTTTGGTTTCTTTACTGTTGCAAATCAACCTAATTGCAATTATCCAATTATAGTACAGATACAAAAATGTCTATAAACAAAATTCCAGCATTATATGTTTTTTAAATTTTATTTTAATGAAAATGTACAGTTCATCAAAAATGACACAGAGATAAAATTGATTTGACACAGTCTAATACAAGTATTCCTAATGACTCCAAAAAAAATATTATTTTTCAGATGTTCTTTAAAAGTTGAACCATAAAATGTTAAGCTAAAAAGCATGACTTATGAGGGCCAATCTGAAAATATATCTTTCTATTATGTTGACCCACAAAATTAGTGGTGGATGTTGGTGGTATGCTAATCGAGCTTGAAACTTCCCACCAATAATCTCAATTTCTTATGGTCCTTGTTACAGCTAGCAATGGAGTTGTAAAAATGATGCCAGATATGAAGTCCAGAAGAAGTTGAAGTGTATTGTTCTTACATGCAGAAAAAATTGGATTCATCTATACTTATTGAACATTTACAGAGACCAAACAATGGATGAGAGCACAGTGGATGTGGGTAATGTTTTTCCAGTGGTGATAATGATGTTCTGAGAAGCTCTGCACAGGCTCTTATTCATTGCTAGAAAAAGTATATAGCCAATAATGGTAACTATGAAATAATGTTTTGTGGCTGGAAACTTAATCTATCTAATGACATCATTATTTCCTGCATCTGGTATAGTTTTCAGAGCATCTCTTTCTCTCTTTTTCTCTCTCACTCACTCACAAATAAGAATCAAACCCTAAACCACATTCCATTATACTATCTTTGTTTTTAAAAAAAAAATTTAATTTTTCATTTCTTGTCTTCAAACAAATTTCTGAAGAAGCATAATAAAGTGAAACATGTTAGATTAAGACACATTTCTTACTTTGTTCTTTTTTTTATTCCATCACACACACACACACACACACACATATAAATCATTCGCATACAGGCTTGTTTTGCTGTATCACAGCTCATCAGTGTGGCTAGATTAACCATTTGCTTCAAGTTGGAACAGAAACCTGACTGATTTGTCACAAGTCAGAGATCCTACCACTAAGCTATCAGCGCATACCAGGGAAAGGCAGATTTCATAGTGTGTAGTGTTTTAACAGAATGTAAATATGCCAGCAGTTAAGTGTTCAATCCAGTAACCGAATATATTTATATATTCACACAGTAACTATCTATTTCACAATTTAATATAGTCAGGTCTGAAACTGAGTCACTATGCAGTGTTAATCCTTATATCCATACTGTCTCTGTGTCTGTCCGTGAATGTTCCGTTGCTGATATTAGGCACTCTTCTGTTATAAATAGAGCAAATTTTAATTTATATGGTTGTGTAAATTAGGCTAATTAATTTCATCAAGTATTACACTTTTTATAAATCTAATGTCATGTTTACTATTTTCATTGTTGAAAGTTGCTGCATTCTATAATCTAATTTATAGATATAATAATAATACAAAATATCCATGGACTTTTTCACTCTAATATAGAACCAAAAAATATAAAGTGTCCTGTACTACATAATCATCGTGGTTATAGAAAGATACTTATGTACTACACTATAAACTGACAGTTTAGATATGGGGTTATATCTATTTTACCTAATTTCTACATAGCTCACTTTGAAAACAAATTTTTATCCAGAATCCATCTTAGATATCTATAAGTCTACCATTTGTCCATGCTTAGAATATTGCTGCTACATACTGTCTGGTACCTTTGCTATTTACCTTATGCTCTTTTCTATAAATTCTCTGAAAACATGTTATTTATAGATATTTAACTGTTCTTATCATACCACAAAATACAAAAGAAAGTCTAGTTTGACTGCTGGTGGTTTAGTACAATTCTTAAATATAAAACTGATTTTATATATGACATTATTAAGGCAGTAGAAATATATGGTAGGATTGAAGTTTTATTGAGTAGAATGTGGGACAATTCATCAGGTTGACACTGGCTTTGAAATGGCACAGGCTATTGATAAATGGGTTGGGGAGTTTGTAAAAATATAACATTGTATAAATAAATGTGAAGAGTGACAACCAATACAAGATTATGAGATTAATTCAACCTGAAAAATATAACTAGCACTGTTTAACAACTTGTATCTTTATAAATTTACCATGTCTCTGTACATTGAATATTGCTATCTTATTTGGTCTGGTGTTTCTAATTATATATATATATATATATATAAAAATGTGTAATCGATCCCAACCTGGTTGCTTGACTCTAGTCATTTTCTCAGTGACATGATGTAGCTTTCCTCTGTCTCTTCTATAAATACTTTCACAATTCTGCTTTGTTGAGTTTATCTCCCTGGTGGCCCCTCTGCACAAATTTACTCGAGCTACTAGTCTAGCAACTAGGTCCCATCCTTTTACAGTGAAACCAATCAAATGTAATCATGACTTCTACTCTATCAGCTTCTTTTCTTGCACTTCTTGCCTGTGGAACACCCTTTCATATAATTGCTTCCCTGATTGCTACAGTTTCCAAGAGTTCAAATGTAATGTCAATTACCATTGACTCCCATCCTTTCCCCAACATGCCCTGTATCTTGTTTTTCTCCCTTTCCAATCTACTCTCATGCAGCTCTCTTAGCATTAGAGATCCCATTCTTCTCCTACCCATTCTCCAACAACCTCTGTGACTTGTTCCTATTTTTTTTCATTCTTCTCTTATGTAACTCCCTGTGCACCAGTGGCAGTATTGCCTTACTTGGGGTGAAACAATTATATATAAAAAAATCTTGAGATTCTTGAAAAAATCTCAAGAAGACTCTATAATGTAATTGATCTTGACCTAATATCTCAATTTAAGTTAATTTTCCAATGCTTTTCTCTGTCTTTTCTATAAATATTTTCATGGCAGTTGTACTAATGAGCTTTCCTCCTTGGTAACTTGACTGCATGAATTTAAGCATACTACTAGATTGGCAATTAGGTCTCACTGTTTTACTTTTGAACTAGCTAGATGTAACCATAAACTCTATTCTAGTAAATTCTTTTCTCACACTTCCCACCTGTGCAACTCTCTTCTGGTTTCTTGCTTCCTTGTCACATACAATCTTCAAAAATGTAATGCAACATCAGCCGTTATCTTCTGTCTAGTTCTTTTATTGTCTTTTCTTCTCACTAAAGTCTTTTCATTCTTTTTCAATTCCTATAACCCCTTGTGTATTAGTGTCATTATCCCTGTTTTCTGTTTTCCTGAAACCTGTTCTTTTATTGTCCTTTCTCCTCACTAAAATCTTCTCATTCTCTTTTCACTCTTAGTACCCTTTGTATCTTAGTGGCATTATTGCCTTGCTTAGAGTGAAACAAAAAAAATACTCATGTTAATTCAAGTGTAGTATCTGTAAAAATAAATGTTAGTTTTCCTTTACTCTTTTGGAGTAAATATCGATTTATATGCAAATCTATCAAAACAAACAATTATATTAATCAAGATAAAAGCTTAGATAAAATGTAAAGTTGTTTTATGTAATTTTAGTATTGATTTAGTCTTGTCAGTAATAACAATCCAAATTCCAGATTTATATATCTATATTATTCTATGTGCTGTGTCCCTTCAGGATGTGGACAATGATGATTCTCCACAATTCCTTGTTCTTTTGTCTTTTTGCTGTTTCTCCTAACTTTTGTTCTATCTTTACACAAGCTCATATTATTTGCTCTTTTCCTATGTCCCTTTTGCCTTCAGTATGTCCTGTGAGTAGATTTTCTAAGTTCTTTTTTCTCATTATATGCCCTAGAAATTTCAACCATCTCTTTCTGATGTTAAGCATGCATGTCTATTTTTTATCTTCATTTTTTTCAAAAAATTTGTCATTGCTCACATGTTTGGGATATGGTATTATCAGCATCCTTCTATAGAATCACATTTCTGTAGCTTCAAGTCTCTTCTTCATTACTTATATGTGAAGCGTTTGGAATCTGTAAGTACTTCCTGTTACAAAATAAAAAAACAAGAAAATCGTGTTTGAACTTTGTCAACTTTCAAAATGCCATAACTTGATCTATTTCAGATAAACCACTCAATTTTTTTTTAAAGAAGTTAAAAGTATCTACTTTAACATATATCACTTAACTGATTTTCATATACATGACAGAAAGTGCCTTCTTGTACTGAAGACCTCATTGTGTAATATTTGAGCAGTAATCTTTCTTTTATGAAGGTTTCATTAAAAATGACAGACAAAGTATTATGGGTAAGTTTTTTATATAATTTTTCCTGTGATCTTACAATTTAAAACTTTTCTTTTTGTCAGAACATGAATTATATAATAAAGTATAGCCAAAAGTGCTTGGAAAAACAAGACATTTGGACAATTTATATTCTGAAAAAAAAAAAAATCTTAAGATCACATGAAAAAAGTACATCAAAACTTAACCATAATACCTTGTCTATCATTTTAATGAAACCTGCTTATATATATATATATATATATATATATATAAACAAACACACTAACCTGCTCCCATTCTATCAAACACTCTTCCCATCTGCCCAACCCTCATCCTCGGTATCCTTACTCATCTGTCACCTTCCTCCTGACATTCCCTATGTCTAACCACTCCTTCTCTTTACCTTTCCCTATGTAGCCCCATGCGCAATAGTGGCAGTGGAATGCCTTGCTTGGGGTGAAATGATTTAAAAAAAAAAAAAAAAAAGTATGGACACAAAAATCAATGTTGAATGGTAAGTAGCAGTTTCACATCTTAAACAACCATCATCTGTTTGATGATCACTCAAGGTAGGAAATTGCCAAAAAAAAAAATAAATAAAAAGGTTAACCAGTTGTCATTTCTTACATAAGATCAGACAGATTTTATATATAAATGCAATCATGTGTGAATAAAGACAAAAGGAAAAACTTATCTTAGCCAATGTGTTTTGTCCTTTTATAAAGTCCCTCAAAGGATGAAATGTGTCAGCTAAGTTATCCTTTTGTCTCTATTCATATTGTCCTTTACAGATATACTCTATCTGAAATTTTTACATACACATACAGAAAAATTTTTTTTCTTTTTTGTTTTTTTTCTTTTTTGTTTTTTTTCTTTTTTGTTTTTTTCTTTTTTGTTTTTTTTCTTTTTTGTTTTTTTTTCTTTTTTGTATTTTTTTCTTTTTTGTATTTTTTTTTTTTTTTTTTTTTTTTTTGATAATTTTAATTTTTGTTTTTTACCATAGGTGATTTATGAGTGATCTGTATATTGAATAATAAATCATTTCAGGACAGTATTATACCATATATGAGGACCAATATTACATAACACTCCAGTATTGTATTCTCTGATCACTATTGCTAATACCAGATATATTTTAGTAAAGTTGATGGCCATATTCCAGCTTAGAATAATGATACTAAGATTAAACATACAAAACTGTATCTTCCTTTATTATTTAGAAACCAAATATACTGTACATTATTTTGGGCTTTACCAATGAAAATATAAATTAATTCTTTGCTTTTGCTTCCTCTATGTTCTGCTATCCTTGACATAATGACTTTTCTAATGTTGATTAATGGCTTACTAACAAGCCAGAATTAATTAGCTGTGAAAAGTACTTTTTGGCATCTGACCGCCTCTTCTTTCTGAAGAACAAGCAGCCAAAACTGATTCTGACCTTCAGAAAGAAAACAGAAGCCAAAACCGACTTCAAACCTTTAACCCTTTCTACCCCTCCCACTCAACAAAACATGATAAATTTGTCTACTACTCCAACTTAACTTTAGACTATTGAAATATTTGACTCTTAGAGAGACAGTCTACCTACATTTTTCTCCTTGTTTTTTTCTTCATGGAAATGTTTTAGAGTTGATTTTACTTAGTGTTTTTTTTAGATAAAACTATAAAATGTTATTTTTAATTGTTAAGTTGGTATGGTTTGCCAAGATGAGTCTGTTCCTTGAAATATAATCAATTATTGAATAAATTTAAAAAAAGGCCCACAAGCTGAAACAAAACAATTTTTTTAAACTTTTTTTTTTATAATCATATCACCCCGAGCAAGGCGGTAATGCCACTCATGTGCAGGGTCTACATGAGAGTGAAAAGATTTGGAAAAGAGAAAGCCGGAAACCACATCCTAAACAGGGAACAGGGGATGAGCCTCTACACGTGTACAATAGATGTGGGTGGAGTGTGAACCGGGCAATAGTTTAGTTTATCTACTCCAATCCTGTACAATAAAATCTAAAGTTAACCACTAATCAAGTTTTTTTTTCTTTACCAAGATTTTTCACTGATCTATTTTTTCTATTTCATTTATTTTATTTCATCAAAATGCAAATTTTATTATACTGTAGGTAATATGTACAAGAAGTAACACTTTTTTCTGTTTTTTAAATTTTTTTTTTTTTTTGTATGTTAAATTACTTGTAAAAATGAGGGAAATTTAAAATATCTTTTACTCTCTTCAATGATATTGTAAATTGAAATCATCTAATGACCAATGCTAATATGTGAGAATTCTTTTATCCCTCATGAGATGAAAACTGTACTTGAAGTACTATTGAATACTTACATATGTGATCACTAACATTTCAGCTTTTGTATGCTATGGTCTACTTCAGTTGATTAGAGTTTTGAACTGGACCCTTTATTTAGTTAGTCAGATAACCAATGCTTTTATCTACTGGGTCATGTGTCTGTTGGTTTGTTCCAGTGACTTTAACTAAATAAAGGTTCAGTTCAATGGACACATGGTTCAGTAGACTTTATCCAAAGAGTTATGAGTTCAATGCCTGGCTACAGAAATGGTGAACAAATAATTTAGAGAGTTGAGTTAAAGAGAGATAACTATGACATCCGGAAATGGCATGGCTCATAAATAAAAACAATTTACCCCAGTGATCAAAATAAAGATTTTGGTTTGAAATTCCAATCACCTGAAGAATGCTGGAGCATACAACAGTTGAAATGTCATGAATATGACAAAATATGAGAACTGTTCGAACAATGTAAATTGTGTAATGTATTCCTAGTTTAAAAAAAGTTCATTTTATAATGTATGATCATCAGCAAGTTGGACAGCCCAGAGTGCAGGCTACAAATTGGAAACATCAGACTCCAGCAAATACAGAAATTTTAACTATCGGTGTTGTAACAGATGACCAAAATGTGAACCAAATCTAAAGGCACATTGAATGCCTTCCAAAATCTAAAAGTATGAAGAGAGAAAAATTTCATTAGAAACAAAGAAAAGAGTGTAGAACTCCTATGTAATAGAAATCTTCTTATATAGCAGTGAATGTTGGAGAATTTTCTCATAGATGACGAGGAGATTGAGCAACAGTTATGATTCTACAGAAGGATGCTGAAAATATCATGGATGAAACAAGAAGTTATCAGGAAAATGGAAATGAAAATTATACTTAGAATCAGAATAAGACCATTTAAAATTTCTTGGACACATAATAAAGAAAGAGGGATTGGAGAATTCGACACTCATAGAACATATTGAAAGCAAGTGGAATAGAGAGGAAGCAGTGAGTAACCTACCAAACAAGTTTGTGTAAATGGATAGCAGAACAGATTGGGAGGGATAGTAAAGGGTCAAGCATTACTTTGAGCAAAAAAGGATAGAAAGTTGTGGAGAGCCATGATCGACCTACTTAATGAGATTGTGTAAATGGATGGCAGAACAGGGACTGGGACGGATAGTAAGAAGACAATCATTATTTAGAGTTGCAAAGGATAGGAACTTGTGGAGAGCTATGATCACCAGTACCAGATTTTTCTTTAGGCTAGTATAGGCAGCAGCTTAGTGCCCATCAAGCTTTTCTAAAGCAATGATTTTAATTTTTTTCAAATAGTTTTATAAACTGAAATGATATCAATATGACAAACTCATATTTTTTATTATTGCTTTATTGTTATAATGCTGATTATAAAGAACTTTGTATTTTTTTTTTTTACAGTTGTGTTGAAATATGTGCTAATTTGGTTTGCAGTAAATAGTAAAATAGTTGTATTTTTTAAAGAATATTTTTATTGATAAACAAAAGATAGCTAGTCACATTTATTTAAAGAATTTGCGATAAGTTTACTTCAAGCTATGTCACTAAAATATATCACAAGTAAAAAATATTCAAGATGCGTATAGGCAAGTTAGAGGGTAGCATCATCTGGGTGTGTGTGTGTGTTGGGGGGGGGAATCATAATTTCAATGGCCTTGGATTTTCAAAAGGTCATAATCCAGCACTGATCACCCATTTTCTGAAGTAACAGAGCACATAAAAGAAAACTTGTCTAAATGAGACTATTTGTTTACAGCCAGTTGCAGTAATCTTGTGGCTATAAATTATCCATTTAACTTTTTTTTGCCTATAACTACTTAATAATATAACCACCTGAATTCAATTTTAAGAGTTTTTTACTCCTCAAATTGTTAGTCTGATAAAAATGGTCTTTAGTGCTTTTATTTGCTTACTATATTTTTGTCTTATATTTGTCAGAATTACACCCTCTTTATTTATGAATGTATGATGTCTTTGGTAATTTAGATAAATATTTAACCTTGTATATTAAGATAAGTCGGAAAAGAAATAAAAATTAGCAAGGGAAAAACATAAAATACAATTAAGGTTATTACTCTATGGAAAATTTTTACTCTATCTCTTTGGGATAATGAAGAAAATATTCTTGTGTTGTTTATAACAATTTATTCTACTTCCACTATTTTTATTCAATTGTCATTTTTGGCTAGTTTTTTCTAGATTTTATTTGTTTCTTCATGAACACATGAATCCTATTTTTAAAGCATTCTGTGAAAACTTTATTAAAGGTTTGCATTACCAGGCACTTCATATGAAAATGAAGATTTTGTTTGCAGTTTTAAATCATAATCTATAACATATTTTTAATATTTGTTTATATTTATGATATGAGGTACTTACATTGTTCAGACTGTTTTCCTCATCCTAATTTTTTATATTCATAATGTTTCAGCCATTGTATACTCTGACCTTTTTCAGGAGATTGGAATTTTGAACTGGTTCAAAGTTATAATCACCTGAAGAAGGTCAGAGCATACAACAGCTGAAATGTTGCTAATATGACAATAAAAACGAGGACAGCAATGTAAATAACATGTTTTTTAACTTCAGTTTTTGCCTTTCATGTTGTTATGTATAATTTCTTTTTTTTCTTTTTTTTTCATAGAAAATATTTTTATTTGCTTTTTTTTCTTTATATATACAGTTCAGTATTTGAGCAAGTAAATAACTCAAAACCTAGGTTTTTTACATTTTCTTTGAAGTAGTCCATTGTTGGCAGACCATCTTGCAAACAGTAGTGGCAAAATTTCATACTACAACCATTTTACATGTGCTATTCAAATTCTCTAAACTTTTTGGTAGGTACTTTTATATATAAGATTCACCAGAAAATAACAGAATACTTGGTCTTTCTTAGGTTTCTAAATGTTTATAATGAATATAAATAATATGAGTTCGGCCGACAAGTCCAAGTCTTCAGTGGTCCAAGAATATTCTCTAAGAATTTTTAAGTGATGCACAATTTTTCTCACTCTGAGCTTAATTATACTTAATGTCAATTTTTATTTCTTAATTTTCCTGAAGTAATTTTCAGATTTCTGCTCATGGAAGAAGTAGCCTCTTGAAATGAAACTTATCTTAACCTACAGACTTAAATCATTCCTTGTATGTAAAATATAATTTTTAAGTATTTTTAGCACTACACTTATTGCAAAGTGGATAATTCTTTTCTAGTATTTGGATGCTAAGTTGTTTCTTCAGATCATATACTTAAGTTTATTCATTAAGGTATACGGATAATTGTTTTGTTTTAAAAAGTGTTTCATAAAGCATGTACTGTTGATCCTTGCAACATTCACATTCTTGTATGATCTCAGACGCGCAAGGATCAGCCGTACATGCTTTACAAAGCACTTAAGTTTTTGCACACATATGAAAATTAATGGATATAAGACTTCATGATGAAATTCAGGCAGTTTGTTGGAAATATCATTCATTGGCATCTCTACATTTTAAATAATTATCTTAATAAAGACACAAAACTTTTACCAGTATTCTTTTCATAATTTCGGGTTTTTGATTCTTTTATTTTGTTCATATTGAGAAGAAAATTATATTTTTAAAGATTTGAATTTCCTTTCATATAAACTGGGAATTGTAATAGATGCAATACAATTAAAATTGTGGATGTTTCTCAATTCTTATGCATTAATTGGGTGAGAGCAAAAGGCGGTAGAATTTTTCAGCTATTTATATTGATTTTTCTCCATATTTTGTACACTTTGTTTGGCAGGAATATGTTTTTTCTGTTGCCAATAGAAAAAAATGTTTACTTTTCTGATAATGCTTATTGATAATTTTACTGTATGATTTTCTTTTCCTTGTGTGTCTGGTTATAGCCTTTAGGAGGCACTTCGATGTGGTGTAACAGCAAGTGTGTCTCGCAAGCACAATTATGTCTGAGTAGTGAATTTGATCCTCATTGGGGACCCCATACTTCCAGCCTTGTGCCACATCTAAGCTACACTTGGAAAATATATTCGTCATGTTTGGATGAGTGTATAATTGTGCATATGTTTGGTCAAATGACTGGTTAATTTATTCACATCCTGCATAAATTTCGTCCAGATAACTGATATTTCTGTAACAGTTAAGGATGTGAGGAGGGGCTTTTATTACTAACACTATTTTGTTTAGTTACTTGTAAATAGCATTATGCATTGTACAAATATTCATCGGGGTTTTCATTTTTAAAGTTGTTGATTTATTCCCTACTCCCAATAGACAAATTGTACATATGGAACTAGTTAGAATTTCATAGTCTTTGCGGTATGATGGTGTTTATAGTAAGAATGTGATGTTTTGGTAAAAGGAATATTGTATAACTTGCTTGGGACAGCAATTTTGTCTAGCTAAGTTATTTTAAGACAGATAAAGACCACCATTTTCCCATCCCCATTTTTGGCCTTAAACAAAAATAAATATCAGTTATAGCATCTAAGTGTTGAATATTTACTAAATTGTTATTTTTTGTTCATTTTCATATCTGTAAAATTCAATATATTCCCTATTATTCTCCTCTTTTAACATTTTCTATTTTCTACTTTCATATTGTCTCTTGAGATCTATATTTTATCATTTAATAGTACCCATTCTAAGTTGATCAATAACAAGAATGAAACTTGATCCAGTCTAGTACAGGGTCATATTTTATGAATAACTTACAGAATATCAAAAATGACCTTTGGTTAGTTGTTAACTGAGCTAAGGAATGGTTTGTTAATTTTAACACCTTTAAAATGAAACTGCTCTCTTTTGATTGTCTGAGAAAAACCCTTTTTAACTGATACTAGCCTTCAGGAGAGTTCCTCATTGTGCCTTCTCAGGCTAACATTTTCCACTGATGTGAAATGGAAAGATTATACTGAATCAATTGCTAGGTTTGTTCCTAAGAAAGTTGGTTCATTTTATCATACTAGACAATTTTTCTTACCAGAATCTATATTACATATTTATAAGTACCATTTATCTATCCACTGAACATAGCTGTCAATCTGGTCTGATGCTTTTACTATTCTACTATGTATTTAGAGATTCCTGATAAAATAAAAAGAATTTGTAATGTTATTAGTCCTGATCTGGCATCTTGATTTCAGTTTCTTTCTCACTGCTGTAACATAGTTTTCCTTTCCCTTTTCTATAAATATTTTCATGGAAATTATTCTGATGAATTTTCCTCTTTGGTACCTTGACTTTATCAGTTTATGTTCAGTAATAGATTGGCAGATAGGTCTCAACATTTTACAGTTGATATCGCTACATGTAACTGTAAGTTCTGTTAAGTTTCTTCTCTCGCTTGTAGAACTTTTTCTAGCTTCTTACTTTCCAGTCAATTTTGATCTTCAAAAATTTAAATGCAATATCAATTTTTATCTTCTGTTTTCTCAATTCCAGTTTTTTATTGTTCTTTCTCCTTAATGCTATTTTTATTTTCATATTCTCTCACATTCATTAACTCATTGCATTTTAGTGGCTGTTACTGCCTTGTTAGTCTTATAGTAGGAAAAAGGATATTTGAAATCTAGCATATATCTACAATTGGTTTTAGGGAAGATTTCTTCATGTTCCATGTCCATGTCCCTTCAGGACGTAGGCGATCATGGATTTCGTCTTGGTTTTGTATCTTGTTGCCCTCAATATTTTTTCTCTTGGTATCTGTTGGGAGTGAAAGAGAATTAGGCTTTAGAACCAAATCCTAAATGCAAAACACAATAAACCTCTTTTCTTGCCCTAAATGCTGGGGAAGATCATGAACTAGATAATAGGCAAACTTATCTACTTCTATTGAAGAAAAAATATAAATAAAATTAAGGCAGTGATATTAAAAGTATAGAGTTGAAGTAATTAATTTTTTTTTTGTTTTTCATAATTGTTCCTTACTAAGTTGTAAATGCAAATCATGTGTATATAACTAAGTACAAATCATTAGACTATAAAACTGTATAAGGTTAGTAAGGGAGTACATTTTTTTTTTCAAAAATATTTTAATAGTATCACCCCCAGCAAGGCGGTAACGCCACTGATGTGCAGGGGGCTACGTAATAGTGAAAAGATTGGAAAAGAGAAAGCCGGAAACCACATCCTAAACAGGGAACAAGGGATGAGCCTCCTAACCTGTTCAATAGACATGGGTGGAGTGTGAACCAGGCAATAGATAGAACTATCTACTCCAATTGAAAAAAAACATGGTGGTGGATTACTAAGTTTTAACTTAGTAAAAGTCCAGTCAAGAGATATCTGCTAAAATTAAAAATTAAAGAAAACCAATTAAATATGAAAAGCTTAAAATTCAAAATTTGGCAGAGAAAAAAAAAGACTTACTTTAAGAATATTTCAAACAAAACAGAAAAGAACAACATAAAACAAATATTTTCATGACAACTGCTCTGATGAGCTTTTTTCCTTGGTACATTTAGGCATGCTACTAGATTGGCACTTATGTCCCACCCTTTATCTGTTTAAATAGTTAAATGTAACAGCAATTTCTACTCAAGCAGTTTTTTTTTGCATTTCCTTCTTGTGGAACTCTCTTCTATATTCTTGCTTCTCTTATTGCTATAATGCCCAAAAATTTAAATGCAATGTGAATTGCCATTGTCAATCATCTTGACTCTCGTTCATCTTTAATCCTTTCTTCAATGCCTCCTGTACCCAGTTTTTTCTCCCACTGTAACCCTTGCACACTAGTAGCAATCCTGCTTTAAGGTGAAATAAAAATAAAAAGTTCAAGTACATTTAGTCTTAGACTATTTTATACAGTTTTTTTTTTAAATCTTTTTAGTTGTTGAATAAATGGCTTTATTAAATAAACCTATGATCATGTTTAATTCTCACCTTTGTGTTTCTTTGTTGGAGCTACTTGCCAGTGTATTGGATCCAGCTATAACCAACGAATGTGTAAGTGTTCAACTTTAAAATCAATGGGTAGCTTAACCTTTTAACTTCTTTTTTTTATAGCAGTTAATATCAGCTGTATACTAATATTTTTCTATTGCTATATTGTATGTGGGCAAGAGAAGCTTAAGTTGATCTGAAGTTGAAATCTTATCCACCAACATTACTACTTCATTACTATGAGAAGATCCACAATTTCACATGAATTAATTGTAAAGAAAATTTTGTGCTATATTGCCACCTACGCAACTGGATAAAATGATCACTTTTATATGAAAACTGAATACTGATTATGCAATTTGAATTGGCATTGTTTTCTTTTTAAGAAAACATGTATAATGCGTAATAGTTTAAGACAAGTGCTTATGGGAATTGTTCACATTATGTGCCTTTATCTGGTTCTACTGGTTTTTAAGAAACAGCAAAATGAATGAACACTAAGAGAGGAGGGGACTGTAAATGCTTGTGTTTTGTGCTAAGTTCTATACCCACTTTGGGCAAGATTGTCTACTTGTTGTATACTTTGGTTGTATCAGTTGGAAAAAAAATCATGTATATATGCTTGCAAACTATCAGAAAGTAAGCCAAACACGTAACTGTTTCTTTCTTTCTTTTTTTTTTCTCCTAATCATTTCACCCAAAGCAAGGCAGTACTGCCACTGGTGTGCAGGGGGCTACATAAGAGGAGAGCAAAGAGAAACAGGAACTGGTTACAGGGAGTGTCAGAGAATGGTTAAGAGAAGGATGGGAATACTGATTTGAAGAGTGTTGCGTGAGAGTAGAGTGAAAAGGAAGAAAATACAGTGGGTGTTTGGGAAAGCATAAGAGAAGGATAGGAAACAAGAGTTTCTTATATAGATATTGAAATCCTATGAAAATATCTGCTGGATTAGGACAGCATGCTAGCCATCTTCATGTGCTGTGTCCCTTCAGGGCATAAATGATCATGGACTTCCACTTTCCCCTGTCTCTTGTCGCTCTTAACATCTTTCCTCTTGGTATCCCTCCCAAACCCTGCTCAAGTCTATCAAATATGTCAGGGGCTGCTTTCCCCTGTTTCTCTTTTCTTTTATCTGTCCTTTGAGTATTAGATTCTTCAGACCCTCTTTCTGCATTAGGTGTTTCAGGAACCTCAGCTGTCTCTTCCTGATGTTAAATATGAATTTCTTTCTTGTTTGCATCCTCTCCAACACCTCATCATTGATAACATGTCCGGTCCATGGTATCCTCAGCATTCTTCTGTAGAACCACATTTCTGCTATCTCAAGCCTCTCACTTATCCTTGAAGAGATCGTCCAACATTGTCATACATAAGGACAGCTATCATATAGCAGTCTGGTACTATTTTTCATTGTTTCCAATGAGATTTTCCTGTTTCTGGTTAGCTTTTGAAATGTATCCTTGGCCATGCCAACATATCTTCAGATTTGTGTTACACTTTCCATTCTCTGTCAGAACGTTTTCCAGGTATTTAAATTTCTTTGTTTTATTTTAGTTTCTTCAACCTGTATTTCTTTTATAAAGCTAACATAAAAGGGCATTCATTTCTCTGTAATAAATACACTAGATTTATATACTTGTCACAGTTCTGTTGCCAGATATTCAGATTAAGATACATCTTATATGAATATTCATTTGATGTGCTTTTGAATAATACATTTAAATATTTTTGATATTTTGGTCTTTGATTTTTATATCTCTTGGTTTGTTTCATCTTGTATGTTGGAAGTGGAAAAAGCTCTGTAAAAATGGGTGGTGTAATAAAATGTTTTCATCATGGAATCGACAAAAATGGATTTATATATTCAAATAATGGATAAAATCTTTCTACAGCATAAGAGATCAAAATACCAGCAAATTCTTTTGTTTTTTGTTTAACTAGTTCTATATATAAAGTAATTTTCACCAGGTTATGAGTATTAAACTATACCAACAAAATTTGTGGAATAATCATGGTCCATATTTACAGTCTGGGAATAAAAAATTCATATTTTAAAAATACAAGATAAACTCATCATCTTCTGTAGTAGCTGAACTGCTTATAAATTTATAAGATTGATAATCCTCAAATTAAAAACAAAATCAAACTTTTTTGCAAAAATACATTTTTTTCCTAATTATGCAAAGCTAAGTAAACTTGGAATATTTAGCTGCAAGTAACTCTATATTGCTTTTCTTAAATTTAGAACATTTCAAAATATATGGTTAAAAAACCAATTGGAAAAACTTTTTTTATCAAGCATATAGAAATTCACATACAGATAAAAAAAAAAACCTTATAATACTGTTACAAAAAACATCTTTAGTGTTTTATTAATAAATTATGTGCCTCAGGAAATATTTAACTATATTTAAACTATTTGTTGGGATACTTTGTTAGTATAAAAACATTTTATATACAAGGTATGATGGATGAATTGTCTACATTACACAAAAATGAAAATAACACTGACATCTCATTTTAACAGATATATTTACCAAAATTGTACAAAACATTTTGAAATACTAAAGAGTAAATTTATTCAATAAAATTGCCATTGGCTACAACCGTGACCTTTAGATGACTTTGGAATCTCCTGCATTTCTTCTGGATAGTTTCCTTGGTTAAGTTGGTGAATGTTTCCATAATACTTGCCTTCAGTTCATTTTTGGTGTTACAAGAAGTTTTATTTGCACTATTTTCATTGTTCAGACTGTTGTCCTTATCTTCATTGCCATATTCACAATGTTTCTGTTGCATACACCAGCCTTCTTTAAATAATTGGAGTTTTTAGCTGAACCCTTTATTTTGTCCACTAGGGCAGATTGTTCTAATTTCATGAGTCATGCCTCTTTCAGGTTTCTTAGTATTCAGTTGAATCAATTGCTAAGTCTACTGCTAGTTCATTGTGTCATGCTAGACCATTTTTATTACCAGAATCTATCTTACACATTAAGTATGCAATTTGTCCTTGATTTGAATATTGCTGTCACATCTGGTCTGGTGCTCTTGCTATATATTTAGAAATTCTTGGTAAAATCCAAAGAAGAATCTGCAGTGTTACTGGTCCTGGTCTGGCATCCTAGCCTTGGTCACTTTTACACTACCATAATATAGCTTTCATGTGCCTTTTCTATAAATACTTTCTTGTTAATGGTTCTGATGCACCTTCCTCTATGATACCTAAACTTTATGAATTTAAACACTGTACTAGATTGGCACCAAGGTTTTATCATTTTAAATTTGAAATGATGAGATGTAACTGTAGGTACTTTGATAATAGCATCTTCTCTTGCACTTCTCACTTGTGGAACTCTTCCAGTTTCTTGTCTCCCAGTCAACTTTGATCTTCATAAAAATTTAAATGCAGTGTCAAGTGTTATCTTCTATCTTAATTCCACTTCTTTTATTGTTCTCTATTCTTAAAAGTGACTTTTGTTTTTCTAATATTCTCTCACACTCAGTAAACCCTTGCATCTTAGTGGCAAGGTTACCTTACTTGGAGTGAAATTAACAACACACACACAGTACTTCTTTTGTTCTATGTCATTTTAATTCTTTGTATCAACACAATATATACATACTTATAGTCACAGCATTCTTAATAAAAACACTTTGATATGACTTATGAAGCCAAAAGTATTAAGAAATTTGACAATTTAAAATTTTCATTGGAAATCAGGAAACTGGTCTGAAATATAAGAAACAATAACCTAAGAAAACTCAACGCTTCTCAACAAACATTTTGTTACTGTTCTATTTAACCAAACTTGTATGTATGTTTGTTGGATATATGATGGTAACCAAAAATCTGTGTGAGGAAAATGTGTTGGGATTTTTGAGGATAAGAGAGGCAATAGATTGTCTTAAAAGATCCTATAGCCAAAGACCAGAAAGTGTGCTTGTTTGTTTTATATATGCATAAGAGCCATTAGTGTTTGTTAGATTTTAAATTAGTCCATTTTGCTCTGTTTTTTCTCTATTATCTTCTATACCACATTATGCTATTATTGCTTTTGTAATGATTGGGAATATTATGTATGATCCTAGTCTTTTGGTTTATTGTTGAGAATTATGACATTAGTGTACTTTGAAAACATTTTCTATATAGTACTTTTCTCTTTGGATCAGACTGGCAATTAAGTTAAAAATTGGGATCAGATGTATTATAGTGAATTACTATACAAATGCTTTCTGATCTCTGGTTGTCAGATCTGATAAAGTAATTTAATATATTGCCAATTTTATCCCCAAAACTTTCCTTAC
The DNA here is from genome assembly GCA_037127315.1 of Ascarosepion bandense. Lineage (NCBI taxonomy): Eukaryota > Metazoa > Mollusca > Cephalopoda > Sepiida > Sepiidae > Ascarosepion > Ascarosepion bandense. The sequence continues at coordinate 553,260 of JBBBDQ010001827.1, read as the reverse complement.
ACACAGTTTTCTTTTATTTTGACCTGAAGAACCAAACCCAACACATTATGTATGGTGAAACACTTAATAAGTTTTTTCATGCGTGTATGTATGCATATTCATATAACCCACCTATTTACTTATAGCATGTGTAAAATTTCTTAATTCGTTGACTATATATTTGCAGTGTTACATCATGCTAATCTTAATTTCAGGAAATAGTAATATTAAGAAATACTATGAAGACTACTATGAATTTAGTTTGATGGTTCAAAATAGCACATTTTCTTGTCTCATGGACAAAGATCTGTTTGACAGATTTCCTTTCTATTTGTTGATAGAAAATAGATCAGACAACAGAAAAATTGAAATTTTTATTCAGTTAGGAAACAAATTTATATATTAAACAAGCTAAGGTATATAGAGAAAATGTTTTAGGAATAGATCTCAACATGTCATAACACAGTCAGCATGGAATGTTAGACTTCTCAGATTCTTTCTCTTTCATCATCAAATAGAGAAAGATAGTCCCTTGTTAGTTTCTCTTTATTGGCCAAATTGTAAATTCAATTGGATATAGCTTTGTGGCACTATTTGTAACATTATTATATAATAGTGACTAGTTGATAAAAGCTTTTATGTGTTGTGTCCCTTCTATCATTAAATTGGTTTCTTGCTGTTTCTCTTTGTTTCTATTTGCCTTCAATGTGTCACATGTCAAATTTTTCAAGCATTTTCTTGATTACATGTCCCAGAAATTTCAAGTGTTTCTTTCTGATTTTAAGTTCTAAAACAAAAGTTTCCATTTTCTTTAAACCTTTCTAGTTGCATATGTGCTTTTTCCAACATATTTTCATCATTCTTCTTTACAATGATATCTCTGTTGCCACTAGTCTGTGCTCCATCTTTGAGGAAATTGTTCAGCAATCACTATCATATGTGAGGATTGATATTACATTGCAGTTGAACACTCTTTTCTTTGTTTTTAATGAAAGTTTCCTGTTTAACAATTTTATCTTTTGGAAGGCATTTTTTACTGTTTCAGTGGGCCTTCGGATTTTGGTGCCTTATTTTCCGTTTTTTATTAAAACACTTCACAAATACTTAAATTTCTCTATTTGTTTGATTTTTGGCATCTCCAATTTGTAGTTTGTGTCTTAGGCTTTTTCTCTCACTGACAACCATACATTCACTCAAATTTCATGGGTTGTCCTTTTTTTTTTCTTTTTCTTTTATTATGTTAGCAGTTGCAGCAATTTCCTTTCTGTGTTTACAATCAATACAGTGTCATTTGCATTTCTTATGTTATTAAAATTGTGCTCACCACACCTGGTCTGATCTCCATTTCCTTTAGGATAGCTTCACTGTAGAGATTGGATAAATTTGGTGAGAAGACACATCACCTTTCTATTTTTGTGTACCCTGTTAATTTTCTCTCTGTATGCAAGTGATTTGTTTTCAATACAAATTCTTGATAAATTCTAACATCATTCCCAAATAAGTCAACTTTTCATAGTTAAATTAAATCCTTGTACTTTACCTTGTGAGTTGTGGCATAATGGATATTGGCTCAGAATGAGAAATCAGAAGGCTGAGTTTGAATTTTACGCACAAATACCCTTAGAAAAGCTATGAATCCATCTCTTCTCCACCCAGCTATGGAATGAATATCAGGACAGATTGGGTTCTATAGCTTTGGTTGGCAACATACTCTGAGAAAATCTTTTGCCTAGTTATGTCTCTTTTGAGACATGATCTCACAAGCATGTATCATGTACAGCAATTAACTTGAATAATCTATAAAATATAAGTGCATCCTTCTGCCTTTGTATTGCTCTTTGATATAATTCTAATAATATAGTATTTCTTGTTCAAGTATCCTTGATAGAATCTCACTAGAGAAAAAAAATCAAAACAAAAAAACAGTACAAGCAATGCAATAATACTTGTAACATTTGTTACAACAATCTTACTACATAAATTTAAACTTTAAAATTTCAAAATATTAAAAAAACTGTAAAGGTAATTGGTGTTTTGTGTTACTTTTGGCTACTTAAATGATATGTTTATCACAACACAACATTCCAGATTGGTCTTATTTTAAAGTGAGTGGATAATAAAAAAAAATCTGTTAGGTTTTCTGAAATGTCATTTGTGCTGCAACAATCCATCTGATTAATGTTTTTCCAAATATCTAAGAAAACAATATTGATTATTTTTCATGATCCTCCCTCTCTTTATGAACTATTACTCTAATATCAATCAATGTAATCAATAAGGGAATTGACAATGGTTTTATGCTTACTACAATCAATGTTCTTATCTACCTTTGAGAATACTATCATCACTAGGCTTGCTTACTTACACTTATGTAATAGAAAAAAATCTTAATAAAAATTGTACCTCTCTCTCTCTCTCTCTCTCTATATATATATATATATATATATATAAAGAATGTCACCTGTAAAGATGAAGAGGATAACCCAAAAGATTTTATTGAATTAGTATAAATTATTAATCAGAAAAAAATAGAGAGCTTGATGAATATTATCCAGAGCATTATAAAACCATTTAACTGTTGTTTTCCTCTCAATATATATATATATATATATAATTTTTATTTTTATTTTTTTTTATATAATTATTTCACCTCATGCAAGGTAGGACTACCACTAGTGTGTAGGGGGTTACAGTGAGAGAAAAAAAAGAATAAGAGATTGATGGGAATCAAGTAGATAGAAGATGGTAAATAACATTTCATTTAAACTTTTGGAGATTGCTTGCTTCCCTGATAGCTGCAAACAAAAGGGAGTTTCACAAACAGGAAGTGACAGAAAAGAAACTGTTGGAGTAGAAGATAGTAAAATGGTAGGACCTTTATGCCAATCTAGTAACATAAGTAAATACATGTGGTCAAGGAACCAGGGGGGAAAAATGCTCATCAGAGCAATTGCCATGGAAATATTTGTAGAAATATTAGTTACTCACCAACGAGATGTGAGTAAGTAACTGAAGGCGGGCAACTGATTCAGGATTACAGATTCTCCTTTGGATTTTGTTGAGAACGTCAAAATTAATAGCAGGAGTGCCTGACCAAATATGGCAACAGTATTCAATGCACAGACAAATGGTAGATTTATAAATGTGCAAAATAGATTCTGAAGAGAAAAACTTCCTGGCCCAGTACAGTGATCCAACCTTCCTAGCAGTAGCTACAGCTATGGATTTGATGTAATCATTCCATTTGTGATCATTTGTGAGAGTGAGGCCGAGGAAATGTAGTATATTACTTTCTAGAAGACTAGCATCATCCATTTCGATTGTTGACAAAAAAGTTTTTCTATGGTGGTTAAGAGATCAGATTGGAAGTTCTTTTGATGGACAGCAACTAGGTTTACTTTGTCAGCCTTGGTAGATTTCTTATTGAAATGGGATTAAATAGTGATGCCATTTGTATAGATATCTACTTGGGAACTTATTACATCAGGAAGATCATTGATGAAGATCAGGAAAAGTGTAGGACTTACCATAGAACCTAGAGGAATGTCTATGTTTGTATGAAAGGATCTGAAGGCGTTTTCCATTCAAAACTACCTTCAGTTTACATTCTGATAGGAATGATTGGATTAAATCAAACAATTGTCCAGAAATACTGTAGCTCTTTAGCTTGCACAAAATGCTAGCATGCCAAACCTTGTCAAATATCAAGAGTAACAGCTTGAGGTATGCCATTCTTATCAAGAGCCTTGTGTGTGTGTGTATATATATATATATATATTCATTGATGGTCGTTAGCACATCTTGTGAAGCAGATGCCATATTATCAGAGAGAAGGTTGTGAGATGCCTAACTATTTCAGCGTTGATAATAGCCTTGAATACCTTGCCAAAAAGTGATAAGAGGCTAATAGGGCAATAATTAGGAGTCAAATTTAAATTTCTCTCCACTTCTTACCTATTTACTTATGTTAGCTAAAAGTCTGTATGAATTTAAAACACTTTCTCTGTTTCTTATTGATTCTTCATTTGATATTGCTTGTACAGATAATATATTTGTTCAATAAAGTAGGGAAGTAAACTTTGTATTATGCTTAGCTTAGCTTTTTATAACATAGTACAGAAAATCTATATAAATTTTCTTATGTCTCCAACCATTCTGAAATGAAAAAAAACTTCTTGGTCAAAGAGAGAATTAAAAAAGACTGCTATGAGATTAGCTAAGAGTAAAAGTAAAAATGTTACTTTGATAGAAGTTTTAAAAGCACTATCGTCATTAGTGTATTCAACCTGGTGTGTGACATTATTCTGGTCAAAATTGATATTGATAAAAAGAAGACTTCTTTTCAATATTTATAAAAATTGATTTAAAAAAAACTTGAGATGCATGTGGGCTCAATAGAGTATTTCTTTAGTATATATGCAAAGATATATTTACATTTTTTTATCTATATCCCAACTTTTCAAACATTTTCTGTTCTTTCTTTTGTGTACTGCCATTTGTGTTAAATGTATTAGTTTTTATGTTTAATTTTGTCAGTTTTTTTATTTTATTCCTATTTACCAAATCATGTCTGGCTATGTTATTGGTTGTACATAAATTATGTCAGTTATCATTTTTACAAAAGTTTTGCCTCATTTATTTTTAAATGATGTTGAATATGTTTTACAGCCTTTGTAAAGTAAGTGCATGTATCTAACACATGTTAGATACATATGGGTACTTATTCAAATTCCAATTTTGAAGTCTTTCACTTGTGAGTTTTCTTTTTTAAAAATAGACATTTTTAATTTTCATATTTTGATTTAAAGTATGGAAACCTTATGCAAGTCTTATTTTATATGATCTTAGCAAAATATTTGCCCTAAAATAGAATTCTTATCAAATTCATAACTGTAAGTAGGCATCTGTTTATCTTGTGAGATAAATGTAGTCCCCTGTTTAGAGAAAATTCAGTCTTTTTGTGAATAGTGTTTAGAGTGACTTAACAATCTAATCTTTGCATAGTAGTCTCTTCTTCAGATATGATAAACATAGCAAGAATGGGAAATTGCATTCTTTGTTTCTTGTATTGTAAAATGATGTCTCTCATGTTGTGCTCTCACCAAGTGATGAAACTGGAGTGACCTCTCCAGAGTGACGGCTGATAGAAGCTGTGCTCTACTCAGCCTACATGGTTCTACACTTGATCATACTGATAAAATCCAAAAGAATACTAAGTGTTACATTTGGGACTGATTTGGCTCCAGAAGTTGTGGGAAAGTTATCAACCAACCGTCTTTGGAGCCCTACTCATAAATGATTTACCTAAGAATATACACTGATCATTTGTAAGTATCTATGCTGATGATATGACAATATATGGGTACACAATTGGAGTAGATAGACTAAACTATTGCCCGGTTCACACTCCACCCATGTCTATTGAACAGGTGAAGAGGCACATCCCTTGTTCCCTGTTTAGGATGTGGTTTCTGGCTTTCTCTTTTCCAATCTTTTCACTCCTATGTAGCTCCCTGCACATCAGTGGCATTACCGCCTTGCTCGGGGTGATATGATTTAAAAAAAAAAAACCTTCAAAAGTATTGATGATCAGATACTGGCATCTGACCTCTGTTCCAATCTAACACTAACATCCCAGTTATGGGGGAAAAACTGGCTGGTTGCATTCAGTGCCTCCAAAACCAAACTAGTTACTTTTCATCACTGCTGATCAGACCTTGAACTACCACCAGTCAAAATAAACAAATGCCCTCTTGGGGAGGCTCCATTCCTTGAGAGAATATTGGGTTTTAGACTCACACCCAACCTCATGTAATTCCTATATACAGTATATTGCTCAAGATGCAGGTAAAATGATCGACTACCTATACTGTTCCTGTAAGTACCTGACTTCTTATGCTATCTTTATAAGATCTAAATTAGGATGAAAATAGAGTACTGTTGCCATATCTGAGCAGGAGCTGCTCAGACTTCATTTTTCAGTCTTGATATTGTTCAAAAGTATCTCTGAGGTTGTGTTGGAGAAGAATTATTTCCCATACTCTAACCTCCCCCTCTCTCTCACAGGTTGGATGTGGCAAGTATCTCTCTGCTCTATCACTAATACCATGAAATGTGCTCAGAAAAACTGCATCATCTGGTTCCAGCAGATTTTATCTTTATGGCTAGGATCTGCCATATCATTTATATAGTATCAAACCACCCACGCTTTGTATTCCATTGACGAGAATTTCCACTGAAGCAGTTTCTTCCTGCAAATCATGACTTTATGGGACAAACTCTCAAGAAAATGTTTTCCCAATCACTACAATCTTGATCTGTTCAAGTCTTAACTGTTATCTTCCCCTCCTATCCATATAAACTACCCCTTAACATAACCCTCTATCTTGATTGGCCCCCCAGGCATTGTACAGGGTGATCCATACTGTAAAAGAAGAAAAAATATACACTATGCTATGTGTACAGTTGTTTTTTTTTATCTTTACACTTATTAATGTACATTTGCATAAGAGTTTCATGGATAAATAGTAATTATTCATTGTAATTTATAAATTATATTATTGATTTACTACACAAGCATGAATGACACTATTCATGCCAGTGTCCATTTTATATATATATATATATATATATATATATATATATATATGTGTGTGTGTATCAGATTAAATAAATTGCAAACATTATGTTTGCTTATTTTTAATAAAATCCATTCATACTCATGGATAATCTTTCATGTATTACAATTAAAAAGATGTTAGAAATGAGCTGTAATGTTGACAGATGTTATTTTTATTCATTTCTTAAGGTACCCAAGTACTGTCAAGTGCTTTTCGAGATCATCTTCAGGGGTGTGATTTATGGTAACAAATGTAACCAGAAAACTGTTAAAAATTACTGTACATTTTTTTCCTACTTTAAATATATGTCATAACCATGACATTACAATATATAAAAAAAATTCCATTTTGGATAATTTTCACATTCTAATGAACACTAGCAATTTGTCAACTATTACATTTGAAGCAGGAAAAAAATGTACAGTAATTTTTAGCCACACAGTTTTCCGGTTACATTTGTTACCACAAGTCACACCCCTGAAGATGATCTTGGAAAGAGTTTGAAAGTACTGGGGTACCTTAAGAAATGAATGGAAATAACATCTGTCAATGTTACAGCTCATTTTTGACATTTTTTTATTGTAATACACAAAAGATTATCCATGAGTATGAATGGATTTTATTAAAAATAAGCAAACATAATGTTTGCAATTTATTTAATCTGACATGTTTAAAAGAAAATTTGCTTCCTAAATACACAAATTTTTTTTATTTATATATATATATATATATATATAATTCCAGGTAAAGAGGACTCAAGGTTTTTTTTATTTTGAGTGCTCTAGCATTTATTTTATTATGAACAGTGCTCAATATAATGAGTATAATAGAGCTTAATATAATTATATAGTTATGAATTAATTGTACATTGCAACACGGAAATTTCTATGTTTTTGAGATAGATTCTCATTATCAGCCAGTGTTGATGTTGGTTGTGCAGATGATTTACATTTAAATAACAAAAACCTTTGGTTTGCTGTGTGTGTATGTGGGAAGATATAAAATTTACATGTGTGTTTCTTTTGTCTAATCAGAGTGAAGATTGATTTTGGGATTTGGCCCCAAAGAATACATACTAACCAACTTTTTCTCTTTTTTATTCTTTTTTCCTCCCTCATCCTACCCTTTTCCCTTGTTTCTTTTCCATCCTTAACGGTCAAGATGTTAACCTGCCTTTAACCTGATCTTATCATTTTCCCTTCTTTCCTTTCAGTTTTATTACTTTTGATGTGATATTCTCATTCAGCACCAATTCTATATTTTTTCACTTATCATTTTTAGTCTATTTATTTATTTATTTGTTGTATAGCTTTTTTTTATAAAAAGAAAGATTTATTTTAAAAAATAATTTTATGTTCCAATTTATTTTTATATAGTTCGTTATTAATTATTTTCCTTGAGCACTTGTTGGTTATATGCATGTTATTCCATTTAGATTTTATCCATTTCCTAATGTGAATAATTTGCAATGTCTACATATGACATTTATTTCGTTGTGTTTAATAGATTTTATTCTTAAGGGATTTAATAAATAGTTTTTCATATAAACATAATGAACATGGTTCTTTTGAGGACTTACATGTTTTAGCTTCTTTTAGAATTTTCCACTTTATTGTGGGCATTTTTTTGTTTCCTTTAGGTATCAATGATATCTCAATAGGGATGTTCTGTTTTTGTATTTATTATTAAATGAAGAGGTGTGCTGGTAACTTTGCTGCTTTAGAGTGTTTTTAGTACTCCCTATATAAATTTTTATATTATTTGAGTTTTCCTTTGAGGATATTTTGCATTGATAGATTATTGATTGCGTTAAGCACCTGTTTTCTAATGGACAGTCTATGGAGTTTTTACAATTATATTTTTTCTTGTCTAAATTGTTATCCGGTTGTTTTTATTGATTTTGTTGAAGTTTTTTAAAATATTGTGGCTTTTTATAATTTTTTTCTAGATTGTTCATACAGCTGTAACTTAATTTAATAGTGTTCTTATTAAAGATCTTACTTTGTGGATTTTTTTCTGGAAAGTGTTTCTTAATTAACGCGAGGAATTTTTTCCCCAATTTACTACTAGTCATCTGGTTGAAAGGTAGGGTGTACCAAATGATATTCTTATTTTTTCTTCGGGTTACTTTTCTCGTTTACATATTTGATATTTGGGTTTTTGTATCCACTATTTTTAATGCCGTATTATAAAAATTTCTATGCTTATTAAATACTTCCTCATTAGTTGAATTTCTACTAATTCTGTATTCTATTAATGAGGGTATATGCTTGATGATAGATGGAAGGTGGTTAGACTTTAGGTGGATGTATAAAGGATTGGTATTTGTTTTTTTTGTATGGTTGGTGTATATTTTTCTCTAGATCTAAGGTTATATCAAGGAAATCTACTTTTTTATATTAATTTTGATTGTTACTTTTAAATTGAGATTTTAAACTCCTTATGTATCATTTTTCTAATTCTATCTATTTTGAAATTTGTGGCATTTCTTATCATAATTCCATTGTCTCTGTATAGTCCAATGTCTTTAGTATTTACTTCCTTATAGGCTGTGAGATTATATAATATTAATAATCCTATCAAATTTGAAGATTGTGTAGAGCCCATAGATCCTATGGTAATATCAAAATTGTTCTCTTTGGAATTAATTTTTTCCACTGTTTTTTATGAATGAGCACAGATGTTTTTGCATTCATTATTATTATTTTCTCTTCCTCTTCCGTTATATCTGAGTAAAGAGTGGCGAATTCCAAGGCTGTAACAAATAGTTCTTTTGATATCGATGGATAGTACTCCTCGATATCAAATTGGATAAAAGAGCAGTTGTTTTTTTCGTTTATATTATAAAACCAATTTGTTACATCTGTGGCATGTGTGTGTGTATATATATATATATATATATATATATATAATTGGGCACTTGGAATAGTGACTTAATTTTTTTCACTTGTCTGTTTAAGCCAAACCTACTAGCATTTTATATATATGTGTGGTCATTGTCTACAAAAGTTTATGAATAGCATTGAGGGTAGAGGAAGAAAAAAAATTCTACTGTTTAGGAAAAATGGACAATTTCCAACGTTGAAAAACCAATTGTCTGTCTTTCTGATGCAGGTGGATTTGTTATTTGTTCAGTGGAAATAATAATAATAATAATAATAATAGTATAATCTCTGAATGCTGGCTTCTTGGGTTGAGTCACTACAACTGAATTAGTTATTGCACACACATACACATAAAGCAAAAACTATTTAGATATAAATGCATACACATTTATGTGCATAGACATGTGTGTAACTTAATACGTTTTAAATGCCATTGTGTGCTGTAATTTATGGCCATCCTTGACATGTTTGTATTTGCTGTTTAGAATTAAACAAAAAAAGATTTTCTTTTCATTATCAACAAATTTCACCAGTCAATCCTGTTACTTGAACAAAACTTTTTTTTTTTTGCTACATTGCCTTCTACTGCAAATGTACTTTTTGAACTATTCTTGACACAATGTTTTTTTACATTTCTTGAAATTTAATTTTATCGGTTTATATTAGCTGAAACTTGTTTCAATATCAGTATTCTTTTATTTGTGTATACTAAGTTGACTGTTAAGGATTAGATTCTTTTGTTTTGGTTATGTTTGAATTATTAAAATTTCCTTAATTTGAAATGGCACATATAAAAAAGATATATCTAAAATATCTATGATAGGCAGATGGTATTATTTTGTTTGGCAGACTCTAAAAGGGAACTATTTATGGTTACATCACATTGAAACATCAGCCCATGTACAATCACTGAAGTTAAGCAATATTGAGCCTGGTTAGTATCTAGATGGATGACTGATTGGGTATACCAGGTACTGTAAGCTTGGATGTGCAGGTAGTGTTATGAATAATGGGTTGGAAGTGTTAATCAGAGTGCCTATTCTCATTGGGTTTGTTATATTCATTTATGCAAAGAATTCTTAAGAAAGATATGAATCCCCCTCTTCTCCCTAGCTATGTGTTAATTAGTAAGATTAGTATTCTTAACCAAAAAAAAAAAAGAATTCTTACAATCTAAAAGTATTTACTGACTTTAACTAACCTGTAAAGGGTTGATAAACTGTAGAAAGCAAATCAATCAATCTAAGATGGGACTGAAAGAACCCTTAGAAAGTAGCAATGGAAAGTTAAAAAAAAAAAAAAGAAACCAAATGCTAGGTCATCAGAAAAAAAGTTGCAGCTGAAGATGTGAACTACATATTGAGGACTTTAACATCAAGCAAGTACTGAAATTTAACAATCTGGGGAGACAAAAATGTGACACAGAATTCTGAAGGTGCATTGGAATAGTGAAAGATGTCTTCCACAAAATAAAGTTAAGTATTAATAGATATGAAAATATCATTAGAAACAAAGAAAAGAGTTCTGATCTGCTATGTAAGGTCTAATCTCTTATATGGCAGTAAATGTTGAACAATTTCCTTCCTGGTAAAGAAGATACTTGAACCATCAAGTCTTTGTGATTCTACAGAAGAATGCTGAGAATACTATGGATAGAACATGTGAGCAAAAACATAGTTTTAGGAAAACTTACATTTATGTTCAGAAATAGATTTCTGGGATACATAATAAAATTTGAAAGGGAAGAAGTAAACGGCAAGTAACCCCTACTTAAAAACAATTCAGTGAATGGATAGCAGGACAAAGAATGAGGGATAAAGTATGAAGAAGTTACTTAGTGCAAAAACAGATAGGAAGTAGTGGAGAGTCATGATTGCCATGTCCTAAAGACTTTGCACATAAAAGAAATACCTGCTTGGCTGGATAAATAACTAAAAAAAGCACCTTTATACTATTTTGGCATCAGTTTTCTCTTCTCGGTTGAGTGTATAGTAACAAGGCTCATTAACACTATATTGAGGATTAATGCAAAGACCTTAACAGTTGGCTTTTTCGTGTTTGTATTTAACCAATCTTGATAAATTTTTCTCTTGGAGTTTTTTTTTTTATACTTGTGCTTGTTTCTTTAAATTTGGTCTTTATGTTGGCACTGCTAATGAAGCCCAATGCTTCAACAGATGCTTAACCAACTTTGATTCTGTCAGTGTTGCAACTGTCAAGTGCCTTATTTTGTGTCTTCGCCACGAAGCCTCACCTTCAAATCTAAAACAAAAATGCCTTTGGGAAGGTTTCAGTCTGAAGCAGTAACCATGAAATGGAAGTGGGAAAACTGAATTCTTTTACTGATGGCAAAGTAAATATGTATGAACTACGTGACCTCCAAAGAAATCTTTTCCTGCTTTTCAATTTTGGGCACTCATTAAAATGTCAATTATTCTTGCAAAAGAAATGTAAACTTTTACTGTAAAGTATAAACAGCATATGGAGAAGTGAAAGATTTAACTGTTTATTTATAAAATTACCAATAGTATCTATCAACAGGATATGCATTGTGATGCAGTAGATGTTGGCTCATCAGAACAAGAAATTGAAGCACTGAGTTCAAATTCCAGTTGAATTTGTTGCATTCACTTACATGCAAATATCCTTGGAAAAGGTATTAAACCATCTTTCTCCTCCCACTATGAGTCAAATAAGAGGACAGATTGGGTTCTATAGCCTTGCTTTGTAATCAGTCTACTGCAGAAAGTAATGGCAAAACCTTTTGCCCAGTCAGTCATGTCTCTTTCAGGATATGATCATCCAATCATGTATCGTGTATGGCACTTAACTGACTGATCTACTAATAACATGCAAACTTGCTATATATATATATATATAGGAAAAAACTACTAAAAAGTTGTAAGTTTAAAAATATATATATATATATATATATATATATATATATAATTTATCTTTATTTTCACCTGAAATTAAAGCTAAAATACAATTTTAGAATGGCTCATGATTAAACATAAGACATTCACTGTCTGTTATATTTAACAATATATATTTAGAAAAAATATATATTTTATTAAGAATGGATTTTTCATTTATTAAACAGATATATTTTATGTGGTTATGTCTTGAAGGCTGTCACAATGCATTGAGTAAAATAAAGGAAGGTGAAGAAGTTTTGGGGTATTTACCTATTTATTAAACATTAATATTTCGAGATCAAAATCTCATCTTCAGAATGGCAGAGAAGCGTGTGTCTGTCCGAGTGTGTTCCCAGCCTTTCAAAGAATGATCATTGCTGGCTGGCTGTCTGCTGTCATTAATTCTTTTTTTTAAATTTTATTTTTTACTGCGTTTGTGTGTGTGTGTGTGTGTTTATAGTATATATGGGTGATATATTTTAATTTATTGCTTAAATATTATTTTTAATACCCATATTTGAGTAGATGCTCTGTTTTTATTTATTTGTATCTACCAGCTTCAATATTTGGGAAATCAAAAAGTGCATACTTTTGTAATAAGACTTTTTGAATATTCAGGCTGGTTGATAGAAATAAATATACATCTTTGTTAATTATCTACTCAAATATGGGAATCCATTAAAAATAACATTTAAACAATAAATTAATATATGAATATAAAATATCACACATTGAGTGTGGGTGTTAATAAAACAGTCCTTGATGTATAATATAGAACTTGACTGTTGCATCATGCATGAAACTCTGAGTTGTGCTATGGATGAGGGGAAAAATGTTTTATACATGTATGTGAATTAATAGATAGACTTATGGGAATGCACATGTATAAAAACATTATTCAGGTGTTACTAAAACAGTGCTCAATATAATATAAACAGAGTTATTATACATACTAATATATATATCTTATATTGTTGGCATGACTCGAGTTTCATGGGTTACACAATCATCAGATGCATATATTTTTTTTTTAAAAAAAAGTAAATTCTGTAACAAAAAAATGAAAAATTTCTTCCTCTCTTGTTTTTTTATGAAACCTTTATAAACACACACAAAATACGTATATATATATATATATATATATATATATATATATATATATTGAGAACGAGTTATATTACGTAACCCAGGTTTCTACCATCTGGTGTCTTCAGACGATTTACAACTGTAAATTGCCTGAAGTACCAGAAACTTGGATTGCGTAATATAACTCGTTTACAAATAAAAAATATTTAAAAGTTCTACAGTATAACTGTATTGAACACTTTTTTAATACAACTGTGTACTGATCTAATTTGATTATGTCCAAAAACTATGTAATTAAAGAATTTTATATATCTATATATATATATATATATATAAAAACTTATTTATAAATGGAACTTTGTCGGTGTGTGTGTGTCACAAACTGACAGTTGAAGAAATTTGAATTTAAGTTCACTCAATAATCATGGGAGTTAAATCTTATTTAATCTTTAATGTTATGGTACTATTTTTTTAATTCATCAAGAGTAAATTTTAAATAGACAAAATTGCATGGAGATAACAAAAAATTGAAAACATTAAAATTTTAGATTAAAAAAAAGAAATTATTAAAATGCAAGGAGATGAATTCAAAGAAATGAAATTTGTAATTATTGATAGTAATATTTGTGTGAAAAAGAAAGTGTGTGTGTATATATATATATATATATATATATATATATATATATATGCTCACACTAATTCACTTCACATCAGCTCTTAGAGTTTTATAATTTAATCAATTTTGATGCTTTCTTTGTCTTGATACTTACCATTTTCTTTTGGTCCTAACCACATATTTTGACATCTTTTACTGATTTAATTGTAATTTTAGGTTTCTAATTGAACAGAAAACACCTTTTTGTTTTTATTATGGAAACTTTCTGGTTATGAACTTTGCTTAAATTAACTTCAGTTCTTTAAGGTGAAAGTTAGCTTTCTAACACCGTAGCTAAATCCAGTTACTTTTATAAAGATTTATACAGAATTCATTATTCAACTAAGTACTTTTTATTTTTCTGTTCATTTATTAAGTCAAGACAGGGTGACTTTTTCAAGTTATTATATAATCATCAGAATAGATACACATAAGATAGATTCTCTAAACCCAGCCAAAGAATATCACTAATATACCTACCTTGAAAAAATATCTGTCTCTAGTTTAGGCTATTATCTGTATTTATTATAAACCATTTCTTAAATATGGTTTAATATTGTTAATTATTTCAATTTTTGTTTATCTTCTGATAAGATACTCTTCAACTGAGTGACACACACACTTTCTCTTGTGATCACCTGATGTTTGTATAAAACAAAGCATTTTGCCATGACAAGAATAAACTTTTTTGATGGTATATAATCTGCCTTTTGTATTATAAGAGGAGGAGTTTCATTTCTGCTATCGTGTAGCAAAAAGTTAACCACTTGTGTGCTGATAATTTTAAAGAAACTGGCAAGCAGTCACTTGCATGTACAATTAAAATGCCATCATTGTGCTTCTCTCTCTTGGAATTAAGTAGACTGGATTGTATGACTTCTCTGCAAAAAGACATTCCTGCATTGTACTTTCTTTCCTCTTTGACTATAAAAGAGATATCTCTGATACCATTTTTGTGATCAGATCTTAGTCTAAAGTATTGAGGAAATAACATCATATTGGCTTCTTGCTTGACCACTTGGCTTGCATTTAAGCGATGTGTAATATAATTAAGTTCCTTTTTCTTTTACTGGATTTATTAAAAAGAATTACTGAGTTTAATAAAGCTAATGCTTAACACTAACCAAACTAAAATGATTTTTGACTTGTGGATAAGGCACCTAGACAGTCTATTTGATCATTTTTAGTACTCTAATATGACACTTAGAATAAGCACAAATGTTTATTACAAGAAAGCTAGACAAAGTTTTTTTTAAGTTCAGTATTAATTTTATATTTTAGTTTCATTCTAAAATGGAATGACTACTAAAACACCCCATCTCCAAATTTATAGACAGATTCTATAGATGCATGCTTGGATTTCTTCTTAACCAATAAAAATAGACCACTTCTTGGTCTCATTCACCATATTTCTGTTTTTTCTTGACTTGAAGTTTGAACACTACAATCACTTGACTGTATCCCTTTACCCTTATTACTGTTGCTTTGCTTAGTTTTGACTTACATGTATTTTGTTTGCTTCGTATTATTTTGCTATTTTCTTTTTCTGTCTTTGCTCATTGTTTATTGGAAACTTTGTCAATTCAGTTTGTTGAGCATTTTTGTCAATTACACTTAACCATAGCCAATTACTCCACATGATGAGATAAGAGCTGAAAAAAAAGACTATCTAGTAACCAATAATAGATATGTACTTCCTACTATGTATTTTGCATAATCTTGAGATTTCTTGTCCAGGTTTTGTAAACAGGAAGTTCATGTTTTGTAAGAAGCTAGATGTATCATATTTTACTATTTTATAGTTTATAAAAACATTTACTTAAATTTTCAATTAATCTTTCATTTCAGTGAAAATGACAGCATTCTTTACAGTTTTATTTCCCCCTCTCCCCCAACTTTTATAGAATTGTTTGATTTATTTAGAGATTATATCTGAAGATGTCTGAGGAATCTTTCTTGACCTCATTAAACGAGTCCTCATAAAAAGATAATATTTTTATTGCTGCAACACTTGTACTTGAAATCAGAAAATGTTGGGAAATTTAAACTTTGAGACATAAGAGTAAATTTGTAGAAGCTGAGTAAGTTAACTGTGCAGAATGATTTCAATGAGAATCTACCAAGAAGATGAACTGGGCATGCCTGTAATAATAACAAGAATGTGTTGTTGAAATGGCCACCACGTTCACTTGACTTGACACCTTGTGATTTTTTTTTTCTTGTGGGGCTATGTGAAAGGACAGATCTATTTCCCCCTCTTCCTAGACGAACTTAAGCAGAGAATCACTGAGATGCTGGAGAATGTTATGCAAGAAATGCTACAGTGTATTTGGTAGGAACTGGATGGCCAACTTGATATGTGTTGTGTCACAGGTTTTGCACATATTGAACATTTGTGAAGCTTTGTGAAATTTGTTATAAAATCTACATCACTTTGAATATCTTGTTTGAATTTTGATAAATAAATCTTTTATTGTTCAACATGAAACCTAATTAATTTTTTTGGCTTGGGACATGTAGTCTCTCAGATAATCACATTTTAAATTCAACTGTTTCTTTTCTTGTACTTCCTGCCTGGAGAACACCCTTCCGTATATTTGCTTCCCTGATAGCTACATTCTCCAAAATTTAAAATGCAATGTTAATTGCCATCTTCTACCTCTCTAAATTCCATTCACCTCCCATCCTTTCTTCAGTTTCCCCTGGATTTTGTTTTTTCTCTCTCCGTAACCTCCTGTTCACTAGTGGCAGTCTAACCTTGCTTGGGGTGAAATGATTATGAAAAAGAAAATGTCAATTTTTGTGGGACATCCTAGATAATCACTGTTAAGAAAATTAAGTGTAACAGGACAGGAAAAATTCTCTACTTGCCAATGATATCTGCTATTCTTATCTTTTATATCTGTATAATCCTTGTTGACAGATTGTTATAATATTTATGTCTTTGTTGTTTTTCTGGTTCCATCAAATAAGAGAAATTCTGTTTACCTGACTAATAACTATAGTAATATCATGTACTTGCTGAACAACCTGTTGCATGTTCTTGTCTTTGTATATAACTGCCTTGACTTCAGCAAGAGGATTTCATACAAAAAGTTGTAGGATGTAACTGTGACTGTGAGAATTCCCAAT
Source organism: Ascarosepion bandense (assembly GCA_037127315.1). NCBI lineage: Eukaryota > Metazoa > Mollusca > Cephalopoda > Sepiida > Sepiidae > Ascarosepion > Ascarosepion bandense. The sequence continues at coordinate 535,985 of JBBBDQ010001827.1, read as the reverse complement.
GGGGCATCTCTTATGAAGAGGAATTACAAAGCATTACCTTCTATTAGGATTAAAATATCTTATCGGCAAATAGGTTTGTTTAGCATTCTATTTAAAAAATAATTTTTTTTTTTTTTTGCTTATTATTTATTCATATCACTACTATAGGTTGTCATAAAAAATAATATATCTGGACTGAAGAAAGTGTAATTCTAGATCCAAATTTAGAAATTATCATATCTGTCTAATTGTTAAATGTAGCAAAGTCAAGATTAAAATGGTTCTTCTTAACCTACATGATATTTAATATTAGTTCACAATTGGCTAATGTGATTGTTTCAGTTTGTAATTTATGAAGTTAATAGAGAATCTTATTAATCATTTCATTATTTTTGTATTATTGGTGCTCTGCTGACAATAAATAGAAGCTAGAATAATGAAGGATTTTTATCATTTCAAGCTATTGTGTGAATGTGTTGGTTAATTGAAAATTATAGTACAAAGAAAAAGATTGAAAAGATTGATTTATTTAAATGCCAGGAAGAGAATCCAACATTAACTGAAGCACAAAAAAAAAAATATATTGACCCTGCGACAAAGTTGATTCAAGATGACATTCATCTGTCATTCAATTTGTTCAATACTCAATTCTGAGAGATGGAACAATATAATTATTGATCTCTTGTATATTTTTTCTAAATTGAGCTTCTCTTTCTACACTTGCTTGTCATTTATAAAGAATAACATTATAGGCATTTTGCATGTTAATCAGTATGACTACTATAATTTGTTGGGTTGGGGTAGGGAGATCTTTTTCTGTAATAATAAACTACCTGGCCAGGAAATAACAAATGTTAACTTTTGTTTACATGTGAAAATAGGCATGATCACATAAATAAGAATTAACAATTCCAGCTTCCATGTTATTATTTTATTAGCAATTATAACATATTCTATTTAATTTGAAAGCAGAATTTTATATTGCTTACCTGATTTGTAAGTCAGATTTACTTTACTCTATGGTGGAGAGTATTCAGAATATTAGGTTGGCCAAAAAGTCCTGACTCAACTAGAAAGTGTCAAGAAAACAACAAATCTTAGTCTGCATTTTGAGGTCATTCCACAGTCATGCCATCAGCACTAAACTGTATTGTCAGCCGCTAGACTGTGTGTTTGACAAACTGAAGGAGTATCCTGCTTTGGTCAATTGAGACAGGGTTTTGTTTCAGCAAGACTATGCAAGGACACACACTGCCATGTTGACTAAGATGTTCAAACAGATAGATGGTGTTGAGATTTTCACATCCACCATTCAGTCCTGATGCTGCTCTGAGTGACTATGGCTTATTCTGCTCAATGGCACACTTCCTCTGTGACCAGCAATTTAACACTTTTGATGAAGTGAAGTAAGCTTGTTTTTTTTTTTGTTTTTTTTTTTATTCAAAGCCAGTGGACTGGTGTATGACCTTCAGATGATGGCTGATCACTGGCAGAAGATTGTTGAGAATGAGGAATTTTATTTTGAAGAATAAATGTTGGTGTTACTCAATAAATTTGTTGTTTTTCTTTATGCTTCCTAAGTGAGTCATGACTTTTTGGCCAACCTGATAATTTATAAGGTTTAAAGTTAAATAATAAATAATTGTTTTCATTACCATATCTGTTAACTGAAGAAAATCTTTTTAAATCATGTTTTAAGCTTATCAGGCAATGTATTAATTACTTATACAACAATACATGAAAAGTTAAAGAATTTAGCTTAAAAGTATATACAGCATTAAATGTTTAAAAAACATTACATCCTGCAACTTATATATTTGTTATATTATAGGGAAAAGGGATCAGTATTGGATATAGACTGTTTATAACTATAGACATTGCAGTTATAAGAATTAACACTGTGTGGCTGGCTATCAGTTTCATATGACCTTCAGGACAAAACTGGACAATTTGTAGTTAAATATATACCAGAAATCAGAAAACTAATCCAAAACATTGAAATAATGCATTAAAAAATCTTCAAAGAACATTTGTTGGTTTTTGCCTAAACTTTATATACAGTGTGCATCAGAAATACTTCTCACATATAAAATATTTTAAATGTGAGTTATATTTTTCCTCGCCCTGTATAATGTATTTTTAAAAATTATTTTTATATTTCTCATTCTGTTAAATTAAAAATATTTTTTGTAAAATGACAGCATTATTTTATTTTCCTCTAATGATTGTAATGACAGTTTTCAAACACTAATTTGAGATTTTTAGTTGGTCAAAAAATTTAAGGAAAAATAAAATACAAATTTGTTAGAAACCAACTGTATTCAAAACACTGAACAGTTTCTTTTGTAAAAGATATTTTTGAACATTTATTTTGTATTTCAGAATAGCCTGGACTTATTCAGTAGGATTCGTGCCAACAGAATGATTTAGCCGTGGCAATTGTTTAATAGCATTTTAGATTTGCTATTAATTCTTCTTTTGTATGATATAGAGCTTCATCTTGCATGAAAAGATTAGTTTTGTCTAAATGACCATTACAGGATATTAAGAGAAGACCTTGTTGCAGAATATATTTTTTTCCTTTTTCTTTTCTATTTCATTTTTAAATTGATATTCCTATTGTGTTCTAGAAGTATTGAACAACATGTGTTCCAAATTACTTCCTACGCAACTATCTACCATGTTTGATAGTGGGTTATAGATACTTCAAACAAAATTCTTGGCTAAGCAAACTCTAGGCCCATATTCATCCGCTATTTATAAATTGAGTGAATGAGACCTTATCAGTTAAAAATTCAAATGTGTGCTAAAGCTCCTATTTCTGGCTAGCATTTCAGTTATGCACTGATTTCTTTGCTGGATATTGACCAATTTAAAAAGTGGCCTTCTTCTGACTCCACCATGCCTCAGGAAGGCATGTTAGACTAATGAACAGCAGCTTGGATTGAGGAATTTGAGAGCTGAGTTCAAATTCCAGTCAGATTCATTACACTCAATTAAAAAAAAGTATAAATCAATCTTTTCTCCCCCAATATATGGGTAAAATAGCAGAACAGACTGGGTTCCATAGCCTTGGGTGGCAACCAATCCAGGAGAAGGAAAAATTTTAGATTCAAACCAGCCTGGGTAGGGTTGGACTTTGTCAGGCTGGCGTGCATGAGAAACACTACTTCTACTGTGGCTGCAGTACATGTGGTTACCCTATGACTCTAATGAGTCATGAAATATCTGGATCTTCTGACAGCTTTACTATAATTATCCATATGACAAAAGATATTCTATTGAAATTGTTGGTTTAATTTGGCACACTCTGCTGTATTTGCCTTGGAATAGGGATTTTTTTCCCCCAATTTCCCATTAAAAAGGTGAACACTTTATAAATTCACCTTTCTGAAGCCTCAAGTTTACAAGCTTGTATTTTTTACAATCACATAATTCACACTTAAAAGTGGAATTCTCTGTTTCTATGCTATTTGATGCTGGGTTATTTTTCTTTCAAATTGGCTAACACTTATCCTTCCAAAAGATAACTATTCTCTTGGCTCCTGGACTACAAGACATTGAAGTGATTTTAAAGATATTTCTATTTGTTTTTTTTTGTTTTTTTTTATTATTTTATTTTTTACTCATAGTAAATTGAATAATTATCAATCAAGATGTATTTTATAAAATGCCAAGTCTGAGTAAAATACTGGTGAATGTTTATTTAATCATATTTCTGTACAGTGAGTGTTAAGATTTTGTTTTTTTTTCTCAAGTTTAAAACAGCAGTTTGATATTTAAACCACAAAACATGTTTATACAAATATTAAAGTAAAAAAAAAAAGATAGTCTGATTATAGGTAAGTATTAAGTCATAACTTAAGGCAATAAATTTTATATTTTGAACACTCAGAATTTTATGCAAATATAGATTTTAATTTCATTGTTATTTAAATAAAAGGTAGAAATGATAATTTGTAGGTTAAAAATAAAAATGGGAACTTTTTCATTTTTCATAAGATTTTTTTATGGTAGTTTAGTTAATTTTTTTGAAAATGAGTAAACTAATAACATTTCCATTTTAGTTTATTTTTTCTTACTCTAAAGAAATTAATGTAGGAAAAAGTAAATTCTTTTATCCCTAAGTTTGCTTGTCAAGATGTTAATGAGCACCAATTATCCATATTTTGAACTGTTTGTGTTTAAAAATTTTTATTTACATTATTACTGGATATTTTTCATTGCTTATGTATACCGAGTGCGGCATATTTACCCATTATTCATTTTCTTATAAAATAAAAGGTTTACTGGCTGATCGTTATATTTATTGACAATGGTTTACATATATTTACAATTCAAAATGGCCACACTGTGTTTCATCATGCCATTTAATCTCTTCTCAACTGATGTGCATGACATTTTCACTATCTCTTTGCTCAAATTGTCTGTGTGTGCAAGAGTTCAGTCTTAAGTGAAGACATAGTCACTTTGAAATATTCCTTCACAATTAGGACCTGCCATATTCTGTATACAGTAAACTCATCCTTGTACCCTTTGTATTCCATTGGTAAGAAGGAAGTTCCATTCAGATAGATTTTTAAGAACTGTTATATTGAGATACATATACTTGAAAAGATGCTTTCCTGATAATTTCACTGTCAATGATTAACTGTTATCTATCCTACATATCCTTGTGATAGGCTCTTCTTATTTTTATAATTTATGCCCTTACAGCAACCTCATTCAGTAACCCTGTAAATTGAGTGACTCTTGAGACTTGTATTGGCTGAATAATAGTGAATAAAAAAACTTCTTTGTACAACTGGTGATTGTGTCCCCTTTTCCTGCAATTCCAACATTGTCTGTCCCTATCTCTGATGAGTCTTGCTGGTTTATTACCACCTTAGCCCTCCTCTTATTCCTATTAGTTTTATTGCTGGGTTTGTTGTCCTGCCCTCTTCTACCCTCTGGTATGCTACTATCTATTTTTTACTTTCTACCCTGATATACTTCCATAGGGTCAGGATCGATATCAGCAAAGTCCTTCATATTAATTCTTTTCTTATTCTCTGATAGTGTTGTATAGTAAGCAATCTCTGCTGTTGGTGATTCATTACTTACAAATGCTAACTTAACCTCAGGATTCTTAAAGTCTATTTCTTAAATCTTTCACATGTTCAATAATCACATTTATTAGTCACACTATTGGTCTTATCCACTAGTTCAATTATTCTTTCTGTAATCATTAAAATTATTCTCTTTTGTTTCATGCACATAATGTTTGCTAAATTTGGTTCAAGTCAAACTAACATTTCCTATCCTATGCTACCAATGATATATTGTAACCTACAAAATGAACATTTCTCTTTTAATAGCCATCTTTTAAAATGAAATATTGAAGCTTCTAACCAAAGTCAAATGTTTGTATATTTTCAATTTAAATTTAAAATATTCCCTTACAGTAGAGAGAGTTATTTTATAGTATACACTGCTTTCTCTGCACCTACTCATACAAGAAAATTGCCAAGATTTATGTAGATATGAAAAAGAATCTGAAATTCAAAAAAAAATACAGTCTAACAGGAAAGGAAGTTTATTTGTTTTTATGGCGATAGGTAGTGCAATTTTTTACTTTTTTGGTGAGATATTATATATACACACTAATATAGAGTGAGTTAGATATTTTATATACACTCCTGATCAAAAATTTAAGACCACTTAAAAATCTTTAAAAAGAAATTTTTTTTTTACAGATAGATTTTAAACTCCTCCCACTTAAAGTTACCAATACTACAATCTAAAAGGTTATGAAAACAAAAAGCTACATTCCAAACATTTTATTTAGAAATTTATATTTTTATAAAATGAGGCGATTTACACATGATCAAAATTATAAGACCAGGAGTATAAATTGTTAGATCTATGGCAATTCCAATATTTTTAGTTCAGTTAGAGATTAGCAATCACTGCGTAAAGGTGTTACCATGCCTAAAGCAAGCAAACTTACCAAAGTTGAGCGTTCTCGAATTCTAGAATTCCATAAGCAAGATTTGTCACCGCGGGCGATCGCAGCTAAGGTAAATTGCAGTAAAACTGTGATTTGCAACTTTCTAAAGAACAGTGAGAATTATGGAAAAGTAAAATCCTCTGGTAGGCCCCCAAAAATTTCTCCTGCATTGACTAGGAGAATAAGACGGGTTGTTATGAAAGATGGGGGACTTACTTCTAGTCAAATTAAGGCAGTCACAGATGCTGATTGCAGTCTCGTAACCATCAGACGACACTTAAGACAAAAAGGCGTGGTAAATAAAAAGCGTAAACAAATTCCTTGGCTGCTTCCACGTCACAAGTTGGACCACTTAATGTTTGGTCATGAATACCAAACATGGGACATTGAGAAGTGGAAGAAAGTCCTGTTTTCTGATGAGAAAAAATTCAATCTTGATGGTCCTGATGGCTTCCAATGATATTGGTATAACAAAAACATGACTCCTGAAATTTTCTCTGCATGTCATAGTGGTGGAGGGTCCCTAATGGTATGGGGTGCCTTTTTTTACAGAGAGACGATGGAGCTCCAGGTGATGCAGAGTCGTCAGAGAGCAGCTGGTTGTGTTAACATGCCACAAAAAGCATCTTTGATGACGGAGGGCCATCGTTTGTGTGGGGATGGATGGTTATTCCAACAGAATAATGCTGCAATCCATGCTGCAAGACAGACATTGACCTTTCTACAAGAAAATGGGGTCCATCTCTTGGGACATCCTGCATGTTCACCGGACTTGAACCCAAATGAAAATGTTTGGGGATGGATGACAAGAGATGTTTATCAAAATGGCAAACAATATTCAACAAAAAATGAACTTTGTGAAGCCATCTTCAGAAGCTGGAGCAACATCCCCGCACCTTAATGGAAACGCTTATTTCTAGCATGCCTGAGAGAATTTTTGAAGTCATCAAAAGCAGTGGAGGTAGACTTCATTATTAAATTTGGTTGTTAAATATTTTCATACACTTTTTGTACAATTTCGTAGAATTTTTGTCTCTGGTCTTATAATTTTGATCATGTGTAAATCGCCTCATTTTATAAAAATATAAATCTCTAAATAAAATATTTGGAATGTAGCTTTTTGTTTCCATAACTTTTTAGATTGTAGTATTGGTAACCTTAAGTGGGAGGAGTTTAAAATCTATCTGTAAAAAAAAAATTTCTTTTTAAAGATTTTTAAGTGGTCTTAAATTGTTGATCAGGAGTGTGTGTGTATATATATATATATATATATATATATATAAAATCAATCACCATCTCTCAGTGGGGAACTCCATCCGCAGCCTCTAAAAACTGTGGATGGAGTTCCCCACAAATATCATAGCATGATCCACATGCAAAAAAAGACTAAAGATAATGGAAGCCTTATGAATAAAAATGAAAAACCTAACACTCAATAACATCAACTATGAACACACTAACAACATTTATCGTGTTTGGTACATAACGCATACCACTACTCCATATTATGCATAGCACAAATTAAATTCTATTACACATAAAATAACATTCATCCCCAAAAATGGCTAAAAGTATAGTTGAAAGTGCTTGGATATACAAAACATTTGGACATTTTTTTTATGTAATTTATGTCCTCAAAAGAAAAAATCATAAGATTAGATGAAAAATTACATAAAAAAACCTAACCATCACACCTTATCTGTTTTTTTTTAATGAAACCTGCATAATAAAAAAATATATATTTTAACTCAAAGCTTGGTAAATATAAACTCTTTAATGTTAACATATAATGTGGACAAATTTTCCTCAGAGAATCAAAAAAATAAATTGTAGGAAATTGATATGATTTAATAAAAGAAAAAAATAATTCTAGTTAATTTTGTTAATCATTAAATCTTCCATTGGTTTATGAAATATTGATAACTTAAAAGTATTTTTCATGTTTTGTATGGTGGGAAAGCAAAATTGTAAAAATTTTAATCCTATTTAATAACAATAGTAAAAACTTTATTTCTAGTTAACAACAAAACAAAAGTGGTTATTTTAAAATTTCTTTTTCTTTTTTTCTTTTTGTAGTTCCAGAAATTAACTTAGTTCAAGATGCATACAGTATTGCAGTGGAGAACAAATGCCAAGAAAAATTGGAAAGATTGTGTGTCCGCAGCAGTATTAAGCCCGTAGATATGACCAAATTTTCTTTGCCTGTCTCCAGTGAACAAAGTAATCAATCCCTATCTACAAGGGAAGACACTGTGAAAAACAACATTACTTCTCAACAACGGCACATATCAAACCCACCTACAGCTGAGAAGCAGCGACGAGACCTGCCAACAGACAAATCTCACGGTTTGGGAATGACCCTCACAGAGAATAAAGACATGAATGGATTTTCGGATGCCACCAAAAAAAATCAAACTGGGAATTCCACTAATGGAAATGACAATGAAATACCACTGATTGAGAACATTGCAAAACAGACAAAGCTTGTATATGCCAATGTACCACCCGGTGAGAATTCTTTGAATTGGTCACGAGATGCATATTACAGCAATGAAGGATTCCATGGTTCTTTAGAGGCTGTGGATGGAGGTCCCCACCGAGAGATGGCTGTTGATTGTCCTGAAAGTTTTGTTGGACGAGTCAAATCAGCTCCTCGCTATCCACCTCCACCACCAAACCAGACACCTCCCAGAAAACAAGTTAATTCTCCACCAAGATCAAACCAAAGTTCTCGAGAGAATTTGTCTGATTACAGGAATCTTGGAGATTCCAGGGAAAACTTACCAGATAATTCTGTTTATAAAAATGTAAAAAATTCACCAGTACCTGTGACAAAGCAGCGCCTACCCACCAAAGAAGAGCTAGAACGTGTACGCAAGCATGAGGAGTACCTTAAGAAGCGAAAAGAGGATGAAACGCGTATTCTACAGGAACATGATTTTTTAAGAAATTCTCTGCGAGAGTCTCAGAAGCTGCAAACATTAGAAAACAAACAAAAGAATGCAACTGGAATTGTTAATAATGCTTTTGAGCCTGAAACCCTGAAAGACGACAAATTATCAGTCCAATTCAATGACCTCTACAGGCCCAAAAATGTTGGTGAGTAATCTTTTGCTTTGTTTTGCTTTTATCATGTAACTGTCCAGTTGCTCACAATTTAAAAAAAAAATACTGTGAAGATAGAATTCTATCTTTTGGATTCTATCAGTTCCATTTTAGTAAGTGTAAGTGACTATTTTCATCAAGCAAAATGTTAGTCCTGCCAATGCAACTTGAATTTGAATTTCTTGATTGTGTATTCATATCCTTCTATGGCAACACCTAAAACAATATTGACTGAAATTAAGAGCCAGGTAACTGCAGTTTTAAATATATAGAACTAATATATATATATATATATAACACTATATTTTGAGGGGATTTCATGTAGGGTAAAAGTGAGTAGTAGTATTTATTATTTAGAAAAATGTGTGCATGAAAAGTAATATCAAGATTATATTAAACCTGGAAAAGAACAGGACAAGATATTCTAGTGAAGTAAAAAATAAATTTTTTTGCCTAAATTATTGCAGCTAAAAATAATTCAAATTTTGTTTTTAGCTGCACTATTTTAAGTAAGAAACTTCTTAATTTTTTACTTCACTAGAACACCTTGTCCTGTTCTTTTCCAGGTTTAATATAATCTTATGAATATTAATTCTCATACACACATTTTTCCATGTAATCCATGATTTTTCCAGGCATTGCTATTAATTTAATATAAATTTAATGCTGAAAACTGCATTCAAAAATATTGAAAAGAAAAAAATTTATATGCCATTGATTAAAAAAACAATTAAAAAAAAATTGATATTTATAATTAATTCTGATAATCAAGTCTGATAAGATAAGGGATAAGCCAAGTTTGATTGACAGAAATGATATCATCAGAATTTAAATGTTGAAAACTGCATGCAAAAATATTAAACAGGAAAAAAGGTTATAAAGAATAAGATTTATTATTAGAAGCTTTAGTCACTCACTCACTTATGTAGTTAGTCTCCATTTTCAAACTTCACATATTTTGATGTACCTTTTTTTCTACTGAACCAAAATTCATTTTCAAAATGTAGCTAAGGAGGTTTCCCCATACTGTTTGAAATTTGGTTGAGAACTGAATTAGTGAAGCTTGAAAGCTGCCTAGATTCATTCAATGTGGGACTTAAGAATATATTCAACCACTGTTGTGGTCGAGTGATAAATGATGCCAAGTGCTAAATGTTGATAATTTAATAAGATCCAAGGTAGATAATCTAGTAAAGAATTATATTAATTTATTTCTTTAACTAATTTCATGAAAATTGATCACTTAATAGTTATCACCTCAGAATTAGAAATTGGAGATATGAGTTCAAGTTCTAGTTGAACTTGTTTCATTCACTTATGCACAAATACCCTTGGGAAAAGGTAATAATCCATCTCTTCTCTCTTCAGTTATGGGTTGAATAGTAAAACAGATTAGGTTCTCTAGCTTTGGTTGGCAACCAGTCTTCTGCAGAAAGAAATGGCAACCCGCTGCAGAAAAATCTTCTGCCTAGTCAGTCATGTCTTTTTCGAGACATGATCAATCAAGCGGGTATAATGTATGGCAATTAACTCACTGACTGATCCTATAAGAATATTGAATAATTGAAAACTGTATAAGTTCTAAATATTAGACTGTGTTGTAAATGAGCAATTATGAATTGAGCTCTTAGATTATTTGAATGCTGTTTGATAGTTTACTCATTTCCATTTCAGAAGTAGCTTGAGGATAGGGTAATCTAATTTTCTTATTATTCATAATCAACATCTTACCACTTCAGAAAGGTTTCACTCTGCACTGTTCAGGTGTAAAAATCACACTTATGAGAAATAGAAATGTTGAAATATCGGTTTTCTAGTCAAATGTAGAAACATTGAATGTTTGACTGTAATAACTAAAGTGCATCATTGTTTATTGTGCAGAATTAGTAGAAGTTGTTTTCTCGGCAGGCTTTATTCTTGGCTTTGCACATAAAATAATTAAACTTGATATTATCTTTAGAGACATACTCACACTTAATGAGCCTTTTTATCCAAGATTGTAAATTTTTTACTAATTTCTCTCATTTAGATCTTATGTGTAATTAATAATTTTATAATTCACTGTTATTTTCTTGACTTGCTAACAAGAAATATTCAACTAAATATTTTTCTTGGCTAAAAATTCAATTCAAAGAAAATATTCTGGCTTTAATGTGTGTGTATCTCTCTCTCTCATCCTGGATGGCAAATAAGGGCCTAGTAATGTAAAGAGGTGCTCAACTTCTATGGACATGCATGTGTCTCTCAAGGCCTGCAAGTGCTTTGCAAACTTTTTGACAGATGGAACATGTGATTGGGCCATTTTGCTTGAGTCGTCGAGTATCAATTGGTATATGTTTCCAAGATCTTCCAACATCTTGATTTGATATAGTAGACTTGCTCTTTTAACCAACTCCAAGAAAAAGTCACAGGGTGTTATGTCAGGACTTCTGGCTGGCCACTCATGTATAAAATAGGGAGTTACTTTTCAATCACTGTGTGTGTGTGTATATATAGTATTTGAGAAGTTACTTCTAAAATAAACAAATATTGACTAAAGCATCTTTTAGGAAAAAGACTTTAAAACTTTCCCAACTTAAAAATTAGATTAGTTGTTTTTTTTTTTGTTGTTTTTCCATTTCATTGGCCAACACAAAGATTGCAGTTAATTGTATTTCCCTATCAGCTATATTTGGACACAAAGAAATAACTGTCAGCAATATATTCTCAATTGTGTACCCAATTCTCTTAATAGGTACAAAAACTTATGTATATAAAAATAAATTCTTTGATTGATTAGTTTCACTTTGTTTTTTTGGTAGTTCTCTCAACTTCTGTGAGCTATTCTTTTTCTCTCACTCGCTCCTTTTCTCTCTGTCACAATAGCAGACACAGAGCTTATATATATATATATATATATTTTTTTTTTTTGATAGTGAGGTTTACTTTGTACAAGGTCCAGTGGCCACTCAAGGTAGAGAGTTACAGCAAGAAGCAATTTATGCAGATAGGAGGGGAAGCTAATAGTTAAACCAAGACTTAAACAGGTTATGATTTTAGTGATTGGGGAAATATTCTCTTGGGAGTTGGTTCGACAAAGCAGTGGTTCATGGGAAGAAGCTGGAGTTGAACTTACTTCTTACCAATGGAAATGTGGGTGGTTTGCTATAATGTGAGTGGCATGGTGGGTGGGTCCTAGCTGTGAATGTTAAATCTGGTGGATCCAAGGACTGCGATTTGTCCAAGCACTTTCCATGGAAGTAGTGATCAAGCAGTGAGAGGTTTTCCCCATTCCACCTGTGAGAGAGAGGGTGGAAAACAATTTGTCACTCACAGGGATGCAGAAATGCTTTTGGACTCTGATCATCACGAGTGTTGAAGGCACACATATCTTTGTATAATAGACATGGATTGAAGCATACACTTAGGCAGATCATTTATGTAAAGTAAAAAGTTAGTTCAAGAAGTGACCTCTGAGGTATGCCTGCCTCAATTGCTATGACCTCAAAAAAATAGCTATTAACAAATACCCATTAAGAAGGACTTTATAATTGAAAAGACTCTTCCACTGATTCTGTAGCTGGAGATCTTGAACAGCAAACATTTGTACCACACCTTGTGAAAAGCCTTCCAAATACATAATCTACTTAGCTGTGTTTTGCATATAAGATTAATCCTCCATTACCAATCTTTATTTTTAATTCAAATAATTGTTAGCTAAAATATTAAAAATGGATGAAATATAATTATTCAGATTTTAAAAGGAATGTCATTATTCATTCTAATTTTGAATTACATTTTAAGATTCACTAATAACTAACACATGTTCCACTCCTTTCTTTGTAATTTTTTTTTTGATTGATATTTAATTTATTTATAAGTTACATATATCTACACAAAGAGATGCTGAAAACCTATTCTCTGAAATCAGTAATGTTTGGTCAATAAAATACTGATTTGGGAGAAATGTATTGGGCTGAAAACTTTTCAACACACTCTCATATACAGAAATAGAATACACATTTTGGTAGCTTACTCAAATGCTTCTATTGATTTCACAAAAGTCTATGTGAGTACATATAAGGTAACCTAAAATCATTTAGGCACTAAAAAATAATAGGGATTTTGTTAATATTTTGTAGTTTATTCACATTAACCACAAACCTCTGTTATGGGCATGACTGATTATGTCTACATCCCCTTGATGACAAAATTTCATTGATTTTATATCACAAAGGTTTTCCATAGATTTTCTTTTTTGTCAATGAAGTTACTAGAGTTATGTATATTAATTATAGTGATCAAATTTTCTACAGCTAAAAATTACAAATTAAAAATGTTAGGCCATAAATATGAGGTGATCCCAGTGTGGGGCACTGTTGGAGAGTGCCTGAAAACTGTTTTCAGGGTAGATGGAAGTTGTGTGAGTGGGAAAGAATCAATGGAACTCTTTGGAGATGGTTGCTTGTTGTGCTAACTTGAAATCACTACTCATCCTGACCAAGGTTTTAAGCATACTGTTATTGTTCAATCAGTTAATCATGCCAGACTATGTGCTCTCTCTCCCAGAAACTGTAACTAATGTCTGCTCAGCATAGTTACTGTATAAATCATAGGTGGGCTCTGTGGGTGTTGAACAAACACAAATGTGCCTGAGTAGATGTCTGCAACAGTGATTGGCTAGGCACCTTTGCAGACAGGTGTGCTTGGAAAATTAGATTAGCTAGCCTTGTTTCATGGAATATAAAAGACAAGAGAAATTTTGTTAAAATTTTTTATTCCATTTTTCTAGTATCCTTTAAGTTTTTGCTTTAATGAAGACTTAGTTTATTGATTGATGCATATCAAGTCTTTTGTTTTATTTTTTAAAGCAGACACCTATTTTGGATTATAAGAGTTCTTTGTTTTTTCTTTTCTTTTTTTTTTTTTGGTGAGTGAATATTGCATTAACTTTTTTTCTTAAAAATAACACTAGTTTTTCAAATTTCTACTATTTAACTCACAGCTAATATTAGGAGATGGATTTGTACTTTTCCAAAGTGAATATAACAAGCCTGATTGATATTTGAACACTGTTTTGAGGACTCAAAGCAAGTGTAAATAACCACTGGAGAAAGTTAGTCCTTTAACACACTCTTAGCTCTCATAAAAGAAAAACTGAATAAAAAATTTGAAAGAAATATATATGGTCTAATCAATGAGGATCAAAACTGTTGCTGTGGTAACAAAATTAAAGTATGCTGAGTGAAGCTGTTTGACACAGATTGACCTTGAATTTTGCACACTAATTTACCACATTCTCACTCACTTTCATTGTTTGTAGTAGTGCTTGGAAGAAAAGTGTGTAGACTGTGGTCATCTCACCATACCACAAAAGTTTCATGAGTGACCATGACAAAGAAAATTGAACAGATAATTTGGTGAGATACTTAAGTTTTTGACCTTGTCAAGAAGCTATGAAAAAAAAAACATTAATTACTTACATGGTCAAAATCTAGAAAGTTAGTTTGGCTGAAGATTTTTCAGTAACCCCTTGTACTTCATCAAAATTTCTAAGCTCTTGAGATATTGCTTAAGTTAAGCACAGAATATATTTTAATGTTTACTGTTGATTTTAAAATGAAACACGCAGGGTTAAAATGTTGATACTCTTCAGTTGTTGTTAGTTGCTATGTTTCTGAACATTTATGCAAATTTTGATATTACTGACTATAATTTGCTTTTATAACACTTGAGTAGAATTTTCTGTTCAGTGTAAATCTGTAATCATTCTTTTTCTATAAAGTACTTTCAATATCTGTCTATATTTCTGAGATGAAGTATTGTAACTATTTACACCGTTTGGACTGTTGTCATCATCTTTATTGCCCTATTCACAATGTTTTAGCTATTGTATATTCTTATCCTCTTCAGGTGATATACTTTGGTATTTTAAACTGAACCCTTCATTTAGTGTGTGGGTGTAGATTGTTTTAATTCCACATGCCATGTTTTTTTTGGGATATCTCAATATCAATTGACTCTCTTTAGTAACTCTCCAAGATTTTATTGTGGCCAGGGATTGAACTCACGACTTTTTGGGTCAAGTCACATTTTGGATTATTCAACCAATGCTTTTATTCATGGGACTAGTCTGAGTGTACAACAACTTAAACATTATGAATAAGGCATTAAAGATGAGAACAACAGCCCGAATGATGTAAATAGTGAAAAGAAAATATTTTCAGTTGAAACAGAATAAAAGAATGCTAATAATTAGCTGATAAAGTGAATATAGGTGCGCATACACGCACACACACACACACAAAATTTATGATGAGGAATCAGTCAGTTAAGTGCCATACATTATACATGCTTGGGTGATCATGTCTCGAAAGAGACATGACTGACTGGGCAGAAGACTTTTCAACGGTGGTTTGCCATTACTTTTTGTGGTAGACTGATTGCCAACTAAGGCTATAGAACCCAATCTGTTCTGCTAGTTGACCCATATCTGGAATAAGACAAGAGATTATTGCCTTTCCCAAGGATATTTGTACATAGGGGGAAGCAATAAATTCAACTAGAATTTGAACTTGGTTCCTGGATCTCTCGTTCCAAGCCAATATCCACTGCACACACTATTGATAAGAAAAAATAATGTAAATATAGTTAGCAAATTCTTTAATATTTGTCATTATTTTTGTAAAGAATACCAGACATCCTTTATTTTAAAGATAGGTAGACTAAATATATGCACATGATAGCTTCCCACACCTATTCAACTGGAAAATATATATTTTTAAAAGTTTGGTTTTATTTTTCTCTCCATTTTCTCTGTGGTTTTCAAATCAAATTGGAATCTTTTCTGTATTTGATTCCAATAGATCTCTAGCAAACATAGAAAACAACCAAGCATTATTAATAAAAGTCTTCTCTTGATTCATCAAACTATTCCAATTGCTTGCATCTCTTTATCTGGTTTTAATTGTTTCTCCTGATTTTCTCCACTTGTAGACATTTTGATTCAATCTTCATCCTCTGTGCACCAGCCTGCTGGGGAAATGTAACATTTAGTTTGCCGTTCAGAAAATACTGGTTTGCTTCAGCCCCATTGTTCACAAATAAATGTATCAATCTTTTGTTCAATAAATCCATCTGTATTGCAAAAAGAAAAGATGCTCATAAAAGTAAATTCTTTGAAATTTTCTACTCTCTTGCTTATCTACAATATACTATAGTGTATAAAAATGTACATGAAATATATATATATATATATATATATATATATATATATATATAGCATTGTCTTTGCTAAAAAGTAATAAGATTTGTTTTGTATAAAAATGTTTCTCAGTATCTGTCTGAGTTAAAGTATTGTAACAATTTACATTGTTCAAACTCTTGTCATCAGATGATTGGAATTTTTAAACAAACTCTTTATTTCATCTACCGGGGTAGATTGTTTTAGTTCCACATGCCATGCATCTTCTAGATGTTTCAGTTATTTCCCTTTAGTAACTCAACTCTCCAAGTTTTTGTTCACCTTTTCTGTGGCCAAATCACCTGAAGAAGGCCAGAGTGTACAATGGTCAAAACATTGGGAGTATGACAACAAAGATGACAACAACAGTCTGAACAATGTAAATAGTGTAAATGTTTCTCTGTGTACAAAAGTATGAAAATTGTGTGTATTAGTGTTTTGTGAAGCCTATACTTACTCGTGACAGTGTATACATTTGTAAAAAAGTGGGGGTGAAAGTAACTGCATTTTTGTGTTGTATAATGCCTTAATCAAAATTTAAGTCATTATCTCTGAATATGCAGTGCTTTTTTGCATACAACTGTATATCAATGTCTTTGTTGTGTTCATACGAATCTAATAGTATATCTACATTACAAATGTAGATGTTTATATAGAGATTGGTTTGTGTATGTATGTGATAAAATGTATGCCTGTGCATCCTACTGATTGTATTGTTCAATGTTGTATTTTGTCTTATTCTTTTCCTCTTTTATAATCATTCATCCATTTTCGACCCTATTGTCTCTTTTCCAACCAGATTTCTTCCTTTTGTTGCATGTGGCCTATACTTAAATGTAATGCTGTCTCTATTTTGAGCTGCTGTTGTAGACTTGTTAATCAATGTAGTGGGAAGTAGAAATGAACATTTGCTTCACTTCTAATTGATTTTTCAATTTGGCAGTGTACAAAAGGAGAAAATATTCAGAGAATGATACAATTTACCGATTAAAGCATAAAAATAGATAAACAAAACTTTGGTCAACATTTTCAAGTTTTCTATTTTATTTGATTGAGTGTTGGCAGAGAGATGAGCAAATCTAATAAAATTAGCTCTTAAAGGAACTTGTAAATTGCTTTTAAGAATCAGAGGTAAGTCATATGTTTCATTGAAAATGACAGACAAGGTATTAAGGCTAAGTTTTCTATATAATTTTTCATGTTATCTTATAATTTTTTTTCTTTTCAGAACATAAATTATATAAAACTTATCCAAATTTTTTGTTTTTACAAGTGCTTTCAGCTATACTTTTAGCTATTATCAAGGATGAATTTTATTTTACATGTAATTAAATAGGCATAGCTTTTATTTATGCATGTTCTTATTCTTGTGGAGTCTATACTTTAACTACTTTATATAAAAAAAAAAATAATAGCAAAAATTCTTGTCACCTTAATTTTACTAGTCAATGTACTCTTACATATAAAATTAAAAATTTCTTTATGATAACATATGAGACCTTATCCTCTCACCAGTTTTTCTTCAAAGAACTCCATAATGAGAAACAAATGTTTGTGAATAATGGTTTTCCTAACCATCTGATAGATAACCATATTAGAATTTTTCTTTCTAATGTAACCAATAGCAATAACAAACATATGGGAAAAAACATTAATATTTTCTGCAAAGAATTATAAACAGAATAAATCATCACTTTGAAACATCATCTGAAATATGCAACTCTGTTAACTTAAAAAAAGATTAGATTATCTATTATGCAAAATTTGAAACTGCTAACCTCATCATCAAAAATAACAATTCATCAACAGAGAACCAATATTATTTATAAATTTACATGTTCTTTGAAAAACTGTTCTTGATCAATCTAGGTTTGTAAATAATTACATTGGACTCACTACCACCTGTTTGATGAGAACACTCATGTTGTATCTCTGAGACCAGAGTTCAATTTGATCTCTTTTAAACAAATATGGAAACCTACTGAATTCTATCTGTAACATACTTGGCTAAAAGTATAGTCAGAAGTGCTTGGGAAAACAAAACATTTGAATAATTTTTATATATTTATGTTCTGGAAAAAAAAAGGTCACATAAAAAATTATATATAAACTTAATTATCACACCTTGTCTGTCATTTTTAATATTATTGCCCAAATACACTATATATATATATAACTGTACTGATTCGCTGTGATACAGCGAAACAGATCTGTCTGCCAATGAAATATATATATATATATATATATATATATATATATATATTATATACAAGCCTGTTTTGCTGTATCATGGTGAATCAGTGTGGCTAGACACATCCACTTGCTTCTGGTCAGGATCGAAACTCAACTGATTTGGTGTCAGTCGAAGTCGCTACTCCCTAATTATTTTTTAATATAAAAAATAATGTTAAACAAATAAAAATTCAAATTGTTTAGCTAATGTCAGTTTTGTGGATTTCCATTAAATTCCATATATATATATAGTTTATAGTATCTTTTAATGCATTGAAAATATAAGTAATATTTGGATAATGTATAAAATTCCTCACTAGTAAATATTTAGCTTTTAGTGAAATTTGAATTTATGATATTGAGAATTACAAGACAAGTATTCTCAACCATTGAGACATATTTTTTTTTTTTTTTTAATCATATCACCCCGAGCAAGGCAGTAACGCCACTGATGCGCAGGGGGCTACGTAAGGGTAAAAAGAATGGAAAAGAGAAAGCCGGAAACCACATCCTAAACAGGAAACAGGGGATGAGCCTCTTCACCTGTTCAATAGATGTGGGTGGAGTGTGAACCGGGCGATAGTTTAGTCTATCTACTCCAATTGAAAAAGAAATAAAAAATAAGGAAAAGAGTGAAAAGATTGGAAAAGAGAAAACCTGAAACTGGAAAATAAACATTTATTCAATAATGGAAATACTTTATATGAAGGCATGCTGAAAAGTGACTATCCTAAAATCAGTATTTCAATGAACAAACATCAGAATTTCTTTTTAAATGGGTCAGCCAAAAAAAACTTTTCAGCACCTTCTCATGTGTATACACACATGGATGAAACTGTAAAATGTTACAATATGAACAATTTTTTTTCAGTTCAACACCAACTGAAAAAAAATCTTAATATTGATATAATCACTAATGAAAAATGAATATATTTCAAAATTTTCTTGCTATATTTGTTTATATTTTACTTTGACTTGTGCAGATTTTGGCTGCTCTATATTTAGTAAGTAAAATCTCTTCATTTATTTGTTTTTTTTTTTTCTCAATTCTCTATAGTTCATCTTTCCTTCCTGTTGTGTCACTGATCTGGTTATATTTGCTTTAGTCTATCCTCTTTTCCTCCTTTTAGTCTAAGCTTTATATTGCTAGCCTTCATACTTTGACATGTCATGTAGACATTTATTAGAAGGAAGTGATCTTCTCATTAACTTTATTATTAGTTCATCCAGAATGACTTTGAATAATTATTCAATTCTCTGCCAACACTTATAACAGAAGAATTGGGTACTATATAAACATTATGTCGGATTTAGTGTGTTATTCCAAAGTACATTTCACCATCTTTGATGAGACAGTGAAAATTTTTTGGCCTATACAAGAAGCCCTCTTTTTTTTTTTTTTGATCATTCAGTTACATTTTGGTAAGTGGATTGGGGTGAGAAAATTTCAGCAACCCTTGATAGTCTACTCTTTTTTTCTCTCTTCTTTCTTTTGCTAGGTTTATGATGAAAACAAAAATTTTCTATGGCAGGATTAATTTATTATTTTCCTCTGTAAAAGAGGAACATTTAAAAAAATATCTTTTGTTCTGTTGGTTAGTCTAAATTTCAGACTTAATGCAATGCCACGAATTATCCCTCATAAAATAAGCTTGGCAGTTCTAAAAAAATATCCCCTATTCTTTGCATATACAATCAACTTTTAAGTATATTGTCACATGTGTGACCAAAGAAATAAAATGAAGAGAACTAAAAAAAAAAAAAAAAAAGCATGAAGACCAACTAAGTTTTATAATAAACAAAAAAACAAAAAAGGTTTTATTATAATTTTAGTAGCTAAAAGGAAAAAACAAAAAGGCTTACTGTCAAGAAGTTAGAAATACTTCAAAATAATTTCAGTTGACAGTTGCTGGGTTTTGTCATGTAAGTGAATGGCAATAAATGAACTGCTCTCAAACAGATTTTCACAACTGACTTTGGTGCCATAATTATGCAAGCTGACTGGCAATCAACAACTATTAATACTCAAATATTAGCATGAAAGACTTTCACTTTGTAATGTCTTCTGGCCACATCAAAAAGTTCTTTGAAATATTTTATCTAAATGAACCAGAATACAGAAGTTTCATTGATAAAAGTGGATTCTCTTAACAATATGGTTAGTAAATTAATAAGTAACATATTAAATTAATTTTAATAGTTTTTAATTACTACCAGCTGTCAATATATATATATATACACATATTATTAATTATTACATTAGAACTACTACAAAATTATACATTTTCTTTTGACACTGAAAGAACCATCTGAAGTGATCAGCTAGTTTAAGAACATCAATAAAAATCTTTTGAAATTCTTCGATTTTTATCCATCTATATCTAAGGAACTCTTCCATCTGACACTGGAATTCACTGAATTTTATTAAACCATTTCACATAAAAGTCAGTCCTTATTCATGATAATGAACAGTGGATTAAAAATTTGACTGATAATTTTTATTTATCTATGGTAGCTCTGGATTCTGCAGAGTCTTCAGATTTAGTTGGATGGTTTCTTTTGTACAACTTCACTGCATATGAAGACATAGATTTGAATAATATAGGGTTTTGTAGTGATGATGGACTCATGATAGTAAATGAATCTACTGGAGATAAAGTTGATAAACTTAGAAAGTTAATCCATAGAGTTTTTAAATCTTTTTGTCTTAGCATAGTTATTAATTTTAAAGCAAGTTGACTTCTTAGACATAACATTGGACATAACATTAGACTTAGTTTCCAATAACTTTCAACCTTATATGAAAAACAATGCTAACCCAATTTAAATAAACCCTATATAAGATGTAAGGTTTGTAGTTGCAGAAATTGTCTGACAGCCATGACTGAGTTTTCTTGGTTGTGTGGCATAGTGTAGTCACGTTGCCAGACATAGGGTCTTCCAGAAGCCATGCTCTTGATCCAAGGCAGAACTACCTCCTCAAGACACTTGAGGTAGGCCTCCATGTTGAGTTTGATGCTCTATTGGAAAAGGAATGGAGGTACAATGCTACCATCACAAGTGATCAATCAAATCACCTTTTTAATCGCCATTAGATTCCTCCAACTCTTCTTGAATCCTCTGCACTGTCCTCAGATTGACATCCAAAAAATCTGAAATGTTTGTATTGAAGCTTCTAGCATGAATGCCAAACAGTACATCTTGCTGTTTGCAAATTTCTGGTAGAGTGACTTTGTTATGGTGCTCTTTTTCACACAAATGATGCCCAACTGACCCTACTATACTGTGCATTTGACAAAAACAAACAACATACATGTGTGAAATGAAAAATATAAAATGGTGACAACTTACCCATCGCACTCTGTACATGTCTGAGGATTAAATTATGAAATATGTCACAAGTTTTAGTTTATTTATCAGTGATTTGATAATTTTAAAAATATACTCAAAAATATCTTTATAAAATACCTTATAGATGTAAAAAAAAGAATCATATAAGAAATGTGTACATCTATTTAGCAGAATATGACAATACCAGCTTCTTTGTTTTTAGCATTTAATTACCAATATAATTTGTATGATATACAAATACTTTATTTTACTTTAATTCACTCAATACATGGTCCAAGAGCCACTTATGTTATAAGGTTACTGAGTGAGATATTGGTAAGGGCATAAGAGGGAGAGAAGGAGGAAGTAAACAGAGTATATTATGCAGATATAAAGAAGAGATATCAGTTAAGCTTAGATTTGAAGAGGTTAAGATTGAATTGGTCAAAGAAGCATCCTCTTGGAAGTCTGTTTCCCAAAGTAACAATTTTGGGAAAGAAGCTGTTCAGGTGAAACTTACTCCTTACCAAAGGAACACAAAGAGAATGGGAATTATTTGATGCTATGTGACATGATGAGTCTAGCTCCAAAGGTCTGAGCTAATTGAACTAAGAAATGTAGCTAATTTAAACATCTGTCATAGTAATAGTGAAAAAGTAAGGGCTAGCAACGTTTAATTGGTTTGATATCAGTTGCAGGATAGAAAATAATTAATCACTATCTGTTTGCTGCAATTTTATTATTTAACTATAAAAAACTTTATTTTAATAAATATTAGGTTGAATCATAAGTAATTTCCATTTTTAGTAACCAATTGTAATAATTTGAAGAATAATGTTGATAAACAAAAACAGAAATTATTTATAACCCAATCGAATAGAAAAAGCCATTCAAATTTGTTATGCTTGAGTCGAATAAATTCTGAATCAAAATAATTTTCATTTTTGAGAATCAATTGTAATATTTTGAAAAATAACCATAATCAAGTGAAAATTATTTATGACTTAACATAATATATTCACACATATACACTAACCAAACTATGAGAGTAGGTGGTTTCCAAAAGAAGCCCCTCCAAAAATTTAATCTAATTTGTGATCATTTTTGTTAGATTTTTCAAATGGGTAAGCCCAGAACTTGTCAGCACCCTTCATATTTACACAAGTGCAGGTTTATATATATATATATATATATATATATATATATATGTGTGTGTGTGTGTAGAAACATCCCACACCTGTGACCATATTATGAATTATGCTAACAATTACTCTATTGTTACAGATTTTAAAATTAGCTACACTGTAAGAGGTGTTTCTTGTATGCTTTCATGGTTATATATGTAATTTTGGGAAAATAATGCATTATTCACATTATATGGATAATGTCTGGTGCTTAGATTAACCCTTTCAAGTGGATATATTCATCTACAGTGAGGCTTAAAGGATGTTTATCTCTATATTCTTACCTTTCTTCTTGGAGAACTGAAAACATTTAGTCAGCTGTTGGGACAAGTAATAATTTTATCCAGGCCTTGTTCTAATATTGACTTTATTCAAATAGTTGTTAATAACAAAAGACCTTCTATATGCCTGATTACTTGCTCAATAGCAGTTTATTCACTTGTTGTTTCTGAGCAAAGGAAGAGGTTATCCTGAAGAAAATTGAATTACACAAGTTTGAGAAGGTCATATTTACAAGATCAAAACAACAAGAAGAATATTATACTATTTTTCTGTTTTACTAATTAAGATTAATTAGGTTTGAAATTGTAATAACAAACATTAAACTATATAATGCTACTCAGTGTTGAATTACAATTATAAATGTAAATTATACTATAATAAAATGTTACAAAAAATGTTATAAAAGCTAATCTAAGTATACTTATAACGTTTCAGCATTGGCACTTGATACAATATAATGGTTAGCAAACTTGTCTTGATAAATCAATTATGACTAGTGAGTTCAATCCTCACTGGTTCATATTTTTGGCCTTGTGATACATGTAAGTTACACTTAGAAAATCCCCATGATGTTTCAACCTGTTGTACCTTCTAGCCTTCTTCAGGTATCTGTCATTGTACTCTGTAACCTTATTTGAATTTTGATTGAAACCCTTTATTCAATTCCAGTAAATAAACTGTTCTCTTTGCAATTTCAATACATAGGGATATTTCATCTTTCATATCATTATTTTTTATTTTATTTATTTTTGTATCACTTGTCTGTTTCGTATAATGAACTCGAATATTTCACTGAGCCAAGGACTGAACTTTGGATGGCCAAGGAATCAGACATGTTTTAATCAATGCTTCTAATACACTAACCCATTGGTTAAAACTTAACTGAATAATAAAGCATATAATAACAAAAGAGGATATTAGACTTGGTAGTAATTTATATTACCAAAGTCTGATAAAAAATACATCTGACGTTTATGCTTATATTTGATTTTAGTTGAACATTTCAGGGGCTTCCAATTTACTTTTAAAATTATGCTTTTTATTATCAATTTATCACTTCAGCATGTCATTTGATTATAGCAATGTGCCACAAAAACAAATGAATTGTTATCCTTTCATACATGAAAATAGATGAAAATTTGGCTTCATTTTAATTACAAATAAAGAAATCTTTTAAAACTTTTTGAATAGAAAGTTTTTTATTGTAACTGGAACATTCTTTATATGAAATTTTATATTTACTTGACAGTAATGATTTTATACAAAACATTACTGTGTCAATATAACAAGCATGTAAAGATATGTTTCAGTTTTCTCTTGAATTTTTGTTTTGTTTTTTTTTTCAATTTTTATGTTACAACTGTTGAAACAGTAACATATGTTGATATATTTTTTCAGTAACAATTTTTATTTGTTGCCATTGATTTTAAAATTCTTATCCTGTGTTAATACACAGAAATTTGTTCATTTAAAAAAAAAATTTGTTTTGAAAGAAAGGTAAATTTTGTGCAGTTATGACATTTTCTCCAGTATTGCTATATCACTGTCTTTTATTCTCTGGAACTAAAGAATGAATATAAAAAGAATCTGATCATTTTTCATAGCATTTTACATCTTGACTTAATAAATTTGTTTAGAAAGGTCATATATTGTTTTGACGAATCATTTTTACTAATCAAGAATATTAGTTAGAATAAATGATTTTGCAAAATAAAATTTTAGTATTAGTGGAAAGCATTAAAAAATTTTTTTCTTGTAATATTTAAATTATTTGATGGTTATTGAAAAGATAACTTTTATTCTGTCATAATGAATTAAGTAGCTACACAATTAAATTTTAAGGAAAAGAAGACAAGGCTGTGTCTTCTCTCCAGATTTATTCAACTTCTACATAGAGGATAACTTAAAGAATCTAGAAGTCAAACTGACCAGGATTTATATTAGTAGGCATAATCTTAACAATATACAGATGACACTTATGCAGATGACACTGTTAGTGGCTGACATAGAAAGGAAACTATATGACCTCCTAGATAGGGTAGTAAAAGAAAGTGAGAAGAAAAGACTAACTATTAACTGCAAAAAAAGCAGAAAGTATGAGTCATCAGCAAGAGGAAAAAAACCTAAGATACAAGTTACAAAATGAAGGTGTCAACATCAATCAAACACTGAATTTTAAATATCAGGAAGTGTTTTAACAGAGGATGGAAAATACAACATTAAAATCTAAATACACATTGGATTAGCAAAAGAGGCATTCCAAAAGCTAAGTAAAGTGCTGAGAAATAGAAAAATTTTGTTAGAAACAAAGAAAAGACAACTGGATTGCTATGTAACAGCTATCCTCTTACATGTCAGCGAATGCTGGACAATCTCCCCAAGAATGAAGAGAAAACTGGAAGCAGTAGAAATGCTCTTCTACTGAAGGATATTGAGAATTCCATAAATGAAGTAAGAAAAGAAAAAAATCTTAAAGAAAATAGCAAAAGAACACTTCTGTTCAGAATCAGGAAGCAATACCTGAAATTCCTTGGATACATAACAACTTTTGGGTTTGTTATATTCACACACAAATATTATGAAAAGTAAGACTTGCATCACTAAACATTTGTGTTCCAAAAAAAAAAAAAATCAATACAATCTAAAATTATTTTCTGGCTTTAAATAACTTGCAAAGGGTTGATAAATCATAGAAAATGAATTAATGAATCCATCGGACATAATGAGGAAGGACAGCTTGGAAAACTTAACTCTAACATGGCATATTGATGACGAGAGAGATTAGAGGAAGGCAGCAAGCTTAATGAGTTTGTATGAATGGATGGCCTAACAAAAAGTAGCAGATTTAATGAAGGGAGAAAACTGTTAAGAGCCACAGGGGATAGAAAGTTTTGGAGAGCCATGATCACTTGTATCATAATGGCACATTAAATAAGAATAATGCTCCTTATTCTGGGCCTTTTGTTTTTCATTATAATCATGGTATGGGCTTAAAAGTTAATCAAATAAAAGATCAGTAATAAAGTTTCTACTGTTATTGGTACAGTTATAATGCACTTTACTTTTCATCATTCTTTCATTTTACAAGTTTGTGTTTCTGTGCATTTTCTCTTGTACATTTCTACAGTTGTTACATCTGAAATGTTAACTAACTTTACTATTTTCATATGTTATTTATTTATACATACATTCTATTCATTTGATAACACAAAAACAAAGATAAGTTTACTTTATATTATTGTGTTTAAATACTTATGTGAAATAAAACATCCAAAATATTATCACAATTCTCTTTTGTTGTTTCTAAATCAAATATTGATTTGCTCCTTCTGAAATATCTTCTTCCACCTTTTCAAAGTCATGAAAATAATCACCTTGCTTAATTGGAGAACTCAATTCAGTTATTTCTTCTGCCTCTCTTAATCCACTCAAGACATAGGATTAATATTTTTAGAAACCTTAATTCTTCATGATTACTTATCCTATTTGTAATAAGTGCAATAGTCTAAAAATGCACTAATAGTGCGTGGTGTTTTAAAATATCACCATTATGATTTGATGTTGTCTTTTTTTTCCTCTCAGTCAATCAGTCAATCAACTATTAGGATTACAAGATTTCGATATTAATGTAATATATGACTCTTTTTTTTTTAAGTTTAGAATTTTATGCTTTGCTTTTTTTCTCACTCTTTTATTAGGATTTGTGTTTGTTATGAGAAAAGGTGAAAAAATCCTTAGGGTTTTGTTATGCTATGAGAAAGGGTTAAAGATTTGAGAAAAGATTTAAGAAAGGAATTGGATTTGTAGCAGGCACACCAGATGATGTTCCATTTCATTTGTGACAATATTTGTGCTTTGAGAATGAATTTGTTGGCTGCTGACATGTATTCTTTATTCATCTGAATGAATGTTGTACTTTAAATTTATTTGCTGAGTTTCTACACTTATACTGTCACTCCAGATTAAACATTGCTGACTCTTACAATAAAAACAATGCACCATAATCAGAAGACTATTTTGATTTCTTTCTTTAAAACACCTTCATAGAGCATCATGAGTAAAACATATCCAACATATTAAGTTACATGGCCTTTAACTTTTGTCAGAAAGAATCAGGTTGATGAATCTATTATTTTTTAAGAAAACAAAATTTGAAAAAACAGCCTTTTCTAAATTAACTTTGTTCTCTGAAAACTAATAACCAACAAAATATAATTTTTAATTGCTTTCTGATTTATGTAAACATTTATATAAACATATTATATTATTCCTGGAAATCTTTGAAAAAGGTGTCCTTAAAAGGTGTTTTGTGAATAATGTGCAGTGTATTCACTTAGGTTTAGTCGAAAAAGATAACTTTATTGAGTTGAAAATTTAATTCCAAATTATAATCTAATTGCTAGAATTAAATTTCTGGGTTAAATGGAAAAGGTTAACTCTTATAATCAAATTTTGTGAGTAAATTATTCTGAAATACAAATTTGTTGAAAGATGAAAGAACTTTCGATGTATATCTATCAGCTTTTATCAACTTATGTAATTTGGCATTTGTACAATGAATTGATAAATTCTCTTTTATTTTGTATATAGCTTTTTTTAAGTTTGGGAAAAGGTTTTATTGCTCATCTGCAAATATATGTTCATTGAAAATTAGAAATGATTTTTAAAGCTTTACTGATATTTGAGAGTAGAATAAAAAAAAACCCCAACATTTTGTAATCGAATGAGATATGTTTGAGCTTAATTTTCAAATTTCTTTAGTATCTAAATTTAATGCATAAAACGTGTTCGAAGTACATATAATATTCTTATCAACCTTATTTCTGCTTAAATATTTTGATAGTTATTTTTTTCTAATTTCTGTCAGTTCCAACTTTGTTAGTCTTTTATTAGTATTCTGTCAAATGTTTGCTTTTGATCTAAATAACAAAAAACAGAATTGAAGAAAAAACTTAAAACTGTGGGCATTATAATGACACTGGAAAAGGCACAAATCCAGTTTTCCCTGTATTATCAGCCATTTTAATATTTTCACTGCTGCTTGGTTATGTTAATTAAATTTTTGAAAAAAGCAGTTGATCGTAGCCAGAACAGATTCCCAAAAAGATTTTTTTTCCAATCACTACTACTATTCAAGTCTCGAGTTAATTGTTATCTTTCCAACACAACCCCATGAACTTCTTGCTTTTTCTTATGCCCATGCAATATGACACAGTAACCTATACTTGGATCTTGTATTGGGGGAATTTTAGTAGAAAAAAAAAGTTCTTATTTTGGATGCGTGTTGTGGTATAATGGATACCAGCTTGGAATAAGAAATTGGAGAGCCAAGTGAATTCTAGTTGAATTTGTTTCATTCATTTGCACACAATCACTCTTGGGAAGGTATTTATCCATCTCTTCTCCCTCCAGCTATGAGTTGAATAGGAGGACAGATTGGGTTCTTTAGCCTTAGTTGGCAACCAGTCTACTGTAGAAAGTAATGGCAACATAATATGAGAAAAATCTTCTGCTTAGTTAGTCATGTCCCAAAAGAATCATGATCACCCAAGTGTATAATGTATGGCAATTAACTGTTATAAATGCCCACTTGTAATTTTGAAATTTTGGTAAATATGTTCATTTTGCAGCCTCAAAAGAATTAAAGCCAATTTTATATGACTTTTCTTTAGAGTTTTGTGCTAAGAAGAAATATCTTCACTTTCGTCAAAAGAAATCCATCTTCTGTGGCCCACCTCCAAAAACATTTAAACTATTAAAGTCATTTTCTCTTTTGCTTTTACTGTATAAATTAGTATTTCCGCAATAACTGTTTAAACATGTAAAAAATGATCTCAGTTTGTTTTATATGACGTTGCTACAGTGGAACTTTCATTTGGTATAAGGAGATAGAAGTTGAGGACTGGACAGCAGGGTGCTATTCATGTTTACTGTCTAAATTGTTGTTTTTAATAAAATCCCCAAAGAAGATTGACATTACACTCTGAAGCAAGAGATAGCTAATCCAAAAAGAGAAACCAAAAAAAAAAATCTCTATCTTCTCTCTTTTTTCTCTACCTCAATCTGTCTCAGCCTTTTCTCCTAATTCCGTCTCTTTTCTTGATATATATTGAAAATAATAAAGTTCTATTGATTCTAGATACACATCTTTCTGCATACAAGTTTAACTTTACTCAATCTTTAGAAGAAGCAAAGAATGAGATTAAAGTAAATTTCTCATTTGTTTTCACCACAATGCTTCAAGAGCAATGGTTTAAATCTTTTAATGTTGTTTTCCTTTTGTGTGATAACAGAAGCCATCAAAACATGTCTATACAACTTACATGTCTGTTCCAAATGTTTGGAATTCATGGCATTGCACATAAATGTTTGCTCTGACAGCATCAGTCAGTTCCTTTGTTGCCTGGCACTAATTTCGTTGAGGAGGGGAAAAGCAGGAAAATAAGTTTCTGAAGTCTCTTATTATCAAGTAGTCGGTTGATTTACCTGGCTACACGTTGTGGCTTTGCCATCCTGTCCATCATCTGGTTACATTTTTTTATTTGTCACTTGTTTGCCAAATCATCAATTGTCTTAGCAAGTAAGAAAGCATTTTCCATTGCAGTGATCTTTCTTTCATATTTTTTTCATTTCAGGACTGATGAATTTGTTGTGCTTTGTAGATATTTAGCAGAAATGTCATTGCTATAATCATTATTAGATTTTCTATATAAATTCTGTATCTTAAAGTATTTATAATTAAAACCTTTTTTTTTCTCCAACTTTTGACCAAATTGTCCTTGAGAAAGAAAGCTTTGTCTGAATTTTTGGGATGTGAAGTTATTTACATTATTGACATGTGGACTATTGTTATTGCTTTTTAGTGTTGTTATCAACATGTTTCAGTCATTGTGCCCTTTTGCCTTCATCAGGTGCTTGTTAATTTGGGTAACCTTCAAGAAATTTCAACACTTTATTTAATCTGCAGGGTTAGATTATTCTCATTCTGCTGACAAGGTCTAGGGACATCTTGCCTATGTCTAGATATAGTCAGCAGAATGAAACAGTCTATTCCTGCAGATTACATAAAGCATTCAGTTTGTAATTCTCTGAAGATTACCCTGATTGACAAGCACCTGATGAAAGCTGGAGGGCACAGCAGCTGAAACATTGTGATAATCACAAAGGTAAGAACAATAATCCACATGTAAATAACACAAACAAAGCTTTTTTTTTCTTAAATAATGAATTTGTTTTTTAACCAGTTACTGTGGTAACTCGGCAAGATATTTTACTACCCATTTTCTAATCTATCTTTTAAAAGAAAATTCATTGGAAACAAAGAATAGTGTACTGGATTGTTATGTGATGTTTGTCCTTCAATATGACACCAAATGCGGGACAATCTCATCAAAGATGAAAGAAAGATTTCAAGCAACCAAAATGTGGTTCTACAGAAAGATGACGAGGACTGAACATATTAGCAATGACAAGATTTTGGAGAGGATGGAAATGAAAAACTTAATGTCAGTAAAATGATGAAAGAGGGCTTAGAGAAACTGATACACACAGGACAGATAGAGGGAAAGAGAGACAGGGGAAGCAATGCATGATATACTTGATGGGCTTGTGCAAATTGATGGCAGAGCAAGATTTGGGAGGAATAACAAGAGAAAGAGTGTTAAGAGGGATAGAGATGTGGAAGGCCATGATGTCCTACATCCTGAAGGAACATGGCACATAGAAAACTTTTTAAAAGGAAATACTTGACATTTTATTATCTTAAAAGATGTTTCTGAGTAAAATTCTTTTTGACAGTTTGATGTCCAATATTTTTGTTAAATAGTTTGAATTTTATAATTTCTGAAATATATACTGAGTTGGTGCCATTTAGTAATTTCAATGTCAGATTGTAAGAAATCTAGTATACAATGCAGTACTCTTGTAGATGACTTATTAGTGAATATGGTATTACATGTAATTTTATACTAGATATGGGGAAATTATTTAGATTTATTTTCTTTATCCTTTATCCTGCTTAGATTTTTTTTTTCTATATGCTGCTGACATGTAAATTTGTCAAAAGACAGTGTTGTTAGCGCTCTCTCTTTTTCTCTCTCTCTATCTATCTATCTATCTATCTATATATATAATATGACTTTGCAAAAAGATGTGATGTGGTGTCTTATGTAATTTTTTATTGATGCTTATGTATTGAAAAATTTACTTTATTTTTTACTTGTGAATTTATTTATATATACACTTGGATTTAAAGTTGGAACTATAGGACTAAACTTGAGTTATTACAGTTTTATATATATATATATATAACATTATATTTCTCCTTTATAGATTTAACATTATATTTCTCCTTTATATATATATATATATATATATATATATATATATAAACATTTATATCAGAATTTCGGTGGGAATTTGGAAGCAAAGGCTTTATCCACACAGGCACTCCTTCATTCACCCTAATTTAAGGTATCAAACAGCCCTTTCCCAAAAATACTGGGAATTGAAAGAAAATAATCTAAACCCACAGATAAAGTGGAAGCTGATACACAAGGCAAGCACTCCTCATATCTTAAAGGATAAATGTAATCTATGTTTAACAGAAAAAAATAAGATTTTAAAATTTCAATATCAGAATGTACTTCTGAATAAATGTAAAGAAATCATTAGTATGTGTTGTCACAAAAATAAATTTAAATTTCAATAATTATCTTATTCTTCTATTTAGTCACAATAGAATTTTTTAAAAATTTGGCAAAGCAGTAACCTTTTCCCTTCTACCCACCAGTACTAACCCAGTAGTCAAGCCACAAGCCTCCCACTAACATAAGAGAAATTACTACTAAGATTCCTCTAGCTTAACTCTATAAGAGCCAACATTCCCCCACTCCATTCTTTACTAGCCCCTGCCTCTGGCATTAGAATTTTTTCTCATTCTTTGATTAAACGGGGTTGACAATGTATGTCTTAAAATGACATGTTGAAAATAGCTATTTCCTCTCTGTTTTATCTGAATTTACAGAAATATATATATATATATATATATATATACTCTGCATTTTCTTGTGTATAAAATGAGAAATTTTGCATGAAAATTAAAAGCAAAAAAGAATGGTTATATTATACAAGAGTGCATGTTTTCAGAAAATTTTACATGCCATAAAAAAGAAACTTATTTGAAGCAGCAAGATTGCAAATATCCTCATTAGCACAAAAGATAATAATATAATAAAATACAAAGTAGGCAAGTGTTGTTTAATAAAGGTGGGCAATATTTATTCTTTGAGAATCAATGTAAATGAATGTCTTTTGTTTCAGTTTTACTCACAAAATATATTTTGATGGTTGTTATTTTTATAAAGTTTTCTCTTTTCATTCTTAATTTTTATTTTCATAGTTTATTAATATATAGAAATCTAAGTCATATCAAATAGAAAAGTATGATAGATTAATTAACACTTTAAATGTATTACCAGGTATATATAGTTAGAACCTTTCCCTGAAAATTTGAATATTAAGTTTTGAAATGGAAATTAGAATAAATGCACAATTTAGTTCATTTTTTATTTTTAAATATCTTGAAAAATTAAATATTTTAGTGAAATATATGTATGACATTGAAATTTTCATGGATAATGTTGTACAACTTTTCAAAAAAATTTATGTATGGAGTTGTGCTATACTCAAGGATGTAATTTATTCCATTTGTAGCTTCAGAAACATGGGGTCGTATTATACACAAGAAAATATAGGATTTGCAACAAACTCTGTAAATAAATCAATGTTTAATTTAAACAACAAAAAAGTGGTTAATTTTGTTGACATTTGCATCATTATCATCAGTGCAGTATAACTAAAGTGAAGTGTTCTTTCATGAAGCAAATAATACATACAAAAGCATAAGTGGAGAACCAAAATAAAATGCTGAATCTCAGACATGTGCATGTTAGACTAATGGACGTCATATTTGCAATATTCTTTCATGAAATATGCAATAGGATGCAAAGGCTGATGTGCTGACATGGTCAATAAAAATCATAACATAGAAAACTAAAAGCAACAGCTAGAAAAAGAATGATCACCAGATCATTAGAGCATTAATTTATACTAGTTTTAGCCTGTGAAAAATATCGCAGGTTTCATGTTTGAAATTTCTGATGAATCTTAATTATTCGGTTAATGATTGAATAATCTCATAGCCTACGACAATAAAATATCTGTAGAAATTTCCCTATTGCATTGTTAAATATTTAAGCTTAACAACTTTAACAAAATATTACAATAACAATCATAAATATGAATGCTGGTCATTATTTTAAGAAGTAAGAGGGTGCAAAATGAAAAGCCTTCAAAACTAACAACTTTTCCATTTCACTGAAACAGCCATTAAACACTTTTATCTTTCCTTTCTTTCATTTTCTGACTGAAACCAAGTGGCTTCTTTGATAATCCTTTTATCTTCTTGTTTAATCAAAATGGAATAGTCCATTATTTATGAGGTATTAGGTGATAAAACACTTCTAGCTTTCATTCTTTTTTCCACTGAAACCAAATAAGCTCTCCGATAAGTCTTTTGTTTTTCCATGCGATCAAAATGGAATAGTGCATCATTTATATGGTATTGGCAGGGCATAATGGTCGTGCAAACTAAGGGAGGGAGAGACAAACACAATTATCATATGATTGATGAAATAACACCTGACAGAATATAGAAAGGAAATAAATTTTAATTCACTACAAAAAACATTTTTCTTTTTATAGTTCTGTTTTGCTTCCATTAATTTAAAAAAATATTTTCTCATGAAAGTGCAAAATGTTTTACTTTCAGTCATACCATATGGAGAATTATATAAAAAGTTTCACATATGAATAAAATCAGCCAAATATCGATCATCTCCAATATATTTTGTAGAGTTACTTTTATCCCTGTTCAAAACGTTTCCTTTCCAAATACAATTAAAATGCTTTGTAACTTCTGTCATAACATTTGAATTAAAAAAGAATCTATCCATTTATACAATTTACTGGACAAAGGGAACAAAACTGAACTCTATAATTAGTAGATTTTATCAGTTATTCATTTGTGCACATTGAGAGATCTGATTTGTGTAAAATATAGGATTAAGAATACCTATTCATATAAATCTATGATTTTCTTTAGGTTAGTTTCCTAATTGAAGGTAAGGATTATGGCAACATTCACCAAATTAAAGAAAGAAACCACCCAGAAGAGATACAGGAGATTCCAAAGTTGTCTGGAGACTGGAAGAAGCCAGTGGCGATTTTATTGAATAAATTTCTTTTGTATTTCAAGATATTTTTTTAGTTAAATTTGGTAAATATATATGTTAAAATGAGATGTCAGTGTTATTTTTGCATAATTTAGAGAACAATTAATTCATCACATCCAGTACCTTCATGTGTTTGTATATAAGTGAAACACGTACACAGAATTAGACATGGGTTTAGAGTTTGTTTCACTTTGCCAATTAACATATCACTCAATAAGTCCTGGACCTGACATATAGATAGTGTCACTAATAAAAAATCCATATGATTTTTATGAAGTACTAACCTCCAAGTGGCACATGACAAAATATGGGCCAACTCAATTAGTTTACAAATTACAGCTATTTAAGTGCAGCTACTGTTGCAAATTTTCAAAACAATAGAAAAATCTGAATTTCATGTGTTGATAAAGCATTTCTTTCTGATAGGGAAAAAATACTGTTCAAGCAAAGCAATGGTTTGATAAGTGTTATTCAGGCTATGCTCTATCAGAAACAACAATTAAGAACAACTGTTTTAATGCAACAAGAAAAAGTTTTGGCATAAATATGTAACAATGGATGAAACATGGATCCACCACTTCACTCCAGAGTCAAATCGGTAGTCAGCTGAGTGTACAGCAGCAGGTGAAAGACATCCAAAGTGACCAAAGATGCAAACATCAGCAGGCAAGGTTTTGACCGCCATATTTTGGGATGCGCAAGGTATTTTGTTCATCAATTACCTTGAGAAAGGAAGAACCATCAATAGTAAATATAATATCGCATTATTGGTGCATTTGAAGGAAGAAAGTGATCTTTCACCATGACAACGCACCGTGTCACAAGTCAATCGCATTGATGGAAAAACTTCATGAATTGCTCTTCAAATTGCTTCTGCATCCACCCTATTCTCCAAATCTGGTCCCCAGCAACCACTGGCTGTTTGTAGACCTCAAAAGAATGCTCTGGGGAAAGAGATTTGGCTCCAATCTAGAGGTGATATTGGAAACTGAGGCATATTTTGAGGCCAAAACAAATCATTTTACAAAAAAGGCATCAAACTGTTAGAAAAGCATTGGAATCAGAATTAGTATATCACTCTAGAAGGAGATTTTGTTGATGAATAAAGTAGAATTTTGCTTTAAAGTTGTTGTTAGTTATTTCTTTTCATTGACAAACTTGTTTCTCATAGCTGTGACAGTTGTGTCCAACATTAGTCATTCAAAAATGACTGACTCTTGATTGCATGTTTTTTTCCAATAACTGCAAAAATAGAACAAACTGGACAATACCTTGCCCAGATTTTTCACCATATTTCTCTCTCAAAAGATTTTCTTGAGCAAATACAGATACCTCTGCAGAATTCAGTAGTACAAGGGGTTCTAGGGTCCTATACTACAAAATTAAATGTTATTCTAAGCTGAGATATACTGCTTTAAATTTGGCTCAAAGCTGCAATTATTTTACACACATTTTCAAATAAATATGTGTGTGGGTATATCTATCATCAGATGCTGCTGAATTTGTTTGTCAGAAAGATAAGTTGAATTTCAAATAATTGGAATAAGATAGAATTCTGTCTTTAGTTTTAGATGTCTAAAGTTCAATATTTGCTAAGAAAGGACTGTCTTAAAAGTTAACTAGAATATATGTTAAAAACTTATATAAACTTCAACCCTTTTAGTTATGTACTTTTGTTTTGGATGTGCATTGTAGTGCAGTGGATATCAACTCAGAATGACAAATCGGGGTGCCAAGTTCAAATTCCAGTTGAATTCCTTGCATTCACTTGCACACAAATACCCTTGGGAAAGGTATTAATCCATCTCTTCCCTCCAGTTATGGATTAAATAATAGGACAGATTGGATTCTATAGCCTTGGCTGGCAACCATTCTACTGCAGAAAGTAATAGCAACCTACAGCAGGATGATCATCCGCCCAGTCAGTCATGTCTCTTTTGAGACATGATCACCTGAGCATGTATCACGTATGGCACTTAACTGACTGACTTTTGTTTTTGCATAAAATCGGGAATCAGAGCATATATTCTGATCTGGCCACCTTTAATGCAACAAACTTTTAAGGGGTGTCTTTTCTCTGTCATCTGCCTAGGAAAAGGAAATTGCAACAGAAAACCCAAGATCTAGGGGCCTTACTATCATTGAATCCTTTGTCAAGCTCTTCAAGTAAATCTTGATTTTAATTTGTGAGATTATAACATGCTTGCAGCACAAAACCTGAAAAATCTCCATTGGCACAGGCCCGAGGGCTGTATATGAGTCCAATCTACAGAACTTACAACTCTCATAAAACCAGAAGCTTTCTGTTACCAGATCTTCAGATGCAATCTCAGTGAAATAACTTGTCTCTTACATTTCTGACAGCTACTGGTAAGCCTGAAACAGACAGTGTCACTTCTCAAATCTTCAAAGTAAAGCCATAATATATAAATACATATACATTTGTACTTGCAAATGTTTTCATTCATTTTTCTGATATCACTATCTTAACTATTATTTATTCCTAATATAGTTATATTATTTGACAGATACAATTTTATACAATCTTCAGCCTCATAAAAGACAATCTTTTTCACTGAATATTTTATGCTTGTTAATGATTCTTTATTACTTGCATTCATTTTGATGTGGATGTTTTGTTATGTGAATAACTGTTGTATGTAATTTTCCTTACTAAAGGTAAATGAATGCTAACATTGTAAAGAGGTCATCTAATCAGATATTTAAAAATAAAAATAGTTATGATGTATATCAGGGATGCCGAAATATTTTTTTTTTGTCATTATCCACATTCGCATGGAAAAATTTTCCAATGCTCACTTATATAGTAAATATTCAAAAGCCTACCAAAATTGTTCAGTAAAAGTTTGTTACTGGTTCATAAACTGACTTTATGATTTAGTAAAAAATACCAAAGGGGGATAACAAAAAATGCTGATAAGTCATCTGTTACCAGATCTTACTATATACCCTCAGTGAAAAAACTTGCCTATCTTACACTTCTGCCAGCAACTGGCTGTTTCTACCATATTAAAGAGTAAAAAAAAAAAAACTTAACCATTGAAAACTATATATATAATTTAGTTTTATGGTCAGTGTTGACAAAAAGATTAAATGATTTGTATTCATAATTATAAGAATTAAAAAGAATGTACAATACTAATAAATGATAAAAGTTCAGTGAATATTTCTTGTTGTTCTTGGTCTTCCTTATCTGATCTATATCCGAAAAAGGTTATTTCATCTGCAGATCTATTTGAATATTAATGATCCTTCTGAAAACATTTGTTGTTTGCCATGATATTTATATCTTATCTAGGAATAGGACCCATTTATTCCAATGTAGCTTCTTGTTTTTTTTTGTTTTGTTTTTGTTTTTTATGCAGATACTTTGCATATCTCCTTTGAATAATTTTTTTGTATGTTAAAACCCCTTTTTAATACTCAGAATCCTATATTGTCCACCAAAATTTCCAATTGTCCACTTAACAGTTGAAATCATCCACTGGTGGGTGACACCTCCTTGGTTAGGAAACTGACATATATCTTTTTTAGTAACACTAAATGATGCATATTAGAAACACAACTTTTTAGATTTACTTAAGAAGCATTTAGCTTGGTTTTTCTTGCTGCAACTCTGCATTAAATTGCTTTTTTGTGAAATGTTTTTTCTGACTTATACAAGAATCTTCGTTTTGTGTCCTTTCATGATGTAGGTGATTGTTGACTTCTCCTGTCACTCTTAATATTTTTCCTCTTGGTATCTCTTCCAAACCCCACTCCATCACCCATTTGCTCAAGCTCATCAAATATGTCTTGTGCTTCTTCCCCCGTCTCTCTTTCTCTCTATACAAGAATCATATCATTCTATTAATCTATTTTCATGTATAAAATTTGTATAGATTACATTTTTTATTTTAGAGAAAATAAAAAACCTAAATGAAAATTTATCATCAAATATTGAACACTATTTCTATTATTAAAAAAGTTGTGTTCTCTTAAATTATTCAAATAAATCTCACTTTTGTATCACTATTGATTGAACTCTGGATATGGGGGTGCTGAAAAATTCTCACAAGGGATTAAATGATTATCAGATTTTGGGGAGTAGAGTAAACTGACAACTTTTTAGTACTCCTTTGTGAAAGTGTCAGATGGTATGGTAAATTTGCTCTTTATAAGAGAAATATTAATGAATCATTATGAACAAAAACAAACTATTGTTTTGAGAATGATTTTCAGATATTTGGCAAAATTGTAAATTATTAGATGATGATTTTATTAAATCATAAGATAAGGAATTCTTAAAACTGCAATAAACTAATTTTTTTCTTGAATTTTAAAAGGTATGATTGATTTTGATATCTGCATCTCAATTGATATTGTTGTCTTGACAAAACCCCTATCAGAGGTTAAAAAAAGAAAATAAGTCTGTTTTGTTTTTAAGGTGTGATACATGTAATAGTCTTGATGGTACATTATTTGAAAGTATATAGCTAAAAAAGAATACAAAATCTGTAACAATGCCAGTCTGATGTTATGGACTTTACAGTATTTTAGTTGCATCTGTCTGCTCTCACACTGGTTCCTTTTATTTATCTTTACTCAATCATGTTCACAGTCTACATCTGGGCCTATTGCATTGCTTACTTCACAAATTAAGCCAGTTTTTATACATTGTGATTGGATGAATATTTATGAGGATGCTGCTTTACATGTCCGGGTTTCTTTTTAATAATGCACTCAATGCTTCAGTGTTTTTACTGCTGACTGGTATGTGCCGTATGTTCTCTGTTTCTGATACAATATACTCAAACAGTTCTTCTTATTTATCCTTTTGTAACTGATTTCTTTGGAAACTAGAAGCAGTTGGGTTAGCTACAACGTCAATAAAAGATGCTGCAAAATTCATTTATTTCTGGAAGATCAAGAAAATATTTAAAAATTCATCACTTTAAAGTAAAAATACAAATGCAGTTCATTTGTTCATGCTAGGAGAAATTTGATATAAAGAAAATCATTTTGTATAGATTAAATTAAATTTCATGACCAACATTTTCAATAATATGTTGAGTCAGGTATTAGACACATACACACACACATTTTTATGGAAAGTTTTGGAGATTAATGAAATAATTAACTGATATAATTAATTTATTTGTTTGAACATTATTTTTAATTGATGCTTGTATTTGAGTAAATATTCTGTTTTTAATTAAACAGTTAATTTAATATATATAACTCTATCAGCCTGAATTATTTTTTAAGAAATTTTGTTACAAAATGACACATTTTTGTAACAAAATTTTCTCAAATAATCAGGCTGACAGTCTCACACAATAAATAAATAAATAAATATATATATATATATATATATAAATTTAATTAAAAACAGAATACCTACTCAAATACAAGTAGGGATTAAAAATAATGGTCAATAAATAAATTGTGTGTGTGTGTGTATATATATATATATATATATATATATATATACCTAAACAAGTGATCATTTGGTCAATTTTTACAGAGAAAAAGTCCTAAAAAGAAATCTGTTGTTTATATACAAGAAAAATTCAACAGTATCTTGTCACTTATTTTAATTGTATGTAAAACAGAGCGATTGCTGCTTGTATATATATATATATATAATCTGAAGGCTGTATTCAAGCATGAAACATTGTTGCTTGCTACTCAGTGTTGACCATGGTGACTACTTATATAAACACTCACACACACAGGGGTGGGTTAATAAAGCTGTAGTATAAACAATGGAGGATTTTATTTGGATCAAAAATTTTCACTCAATAAGATTCAAGTGCTGACTTTCAACACTGAATTGAGTGTTATTGAGATATATATCTCTAAATGTGATAACAGTAACAAAGATGAGGACATGAGTCTAATTGTAAATAAGTAAAAAATCACATGAAATTTCTTGTGGTTTTCAAATTGGATAACACTGTTGAAATATGAGTTGAGAAATATGTATAGATAAACAATAATATAAAGTTATCTTGTTAATGTGAGGTTCACAACCACATGACATTTTGATCTAAAAACAACCCATGCACCAAAATTGAAAGTTCTGTCTCTCAATTTGGCCTTTTTTTATTTGTTTTTTTTTTCTTGGTGATTCATTATATTTTCTTCAGACACCCACAATAAGAAATATTCAATTTTCTGGAACTCTTGTAAAAAAGACTCTTTCTACTGAAAAACTATTGCTCTGTTTACATTGTTCAGACTATTGTCCTCATCTTGGTTGCTATTTGTACAATGTTTTGGCTGTTGTTTGTTCTGGCCTTCTTTAGGTGCTAGGTATTTTGGCCAAAATGCCGTACAAATGGCAACCAAGATGAGGGCAATAGTCTGAACAATGTAAATATTGTAAATACTACTTCATCTCAGGAATATAAACAAATACTGAAGACTATTGCTTTTGAAAACAAAGTTTCAAATATTAAACGTATATTGAAGAAAATTAGTTTTTATTTTTTTTCCTGATATTTTTGTTTTTTCTTTTAAGCATTGGCCCAATTTGTATGTAAATGAAGTTAAAGTTCAGCTCTGATTTATTAGTTATATTCTCTGATCCTGACAACATTTGACTTATTCTTATTTACTACACTATCTACATTCTGTTTCCTGTAGCCACCATTCATTAACTACAATAAATAATATCTATCTATCTATATATATATATATATATATATATATATATATTAAAATTAAATACATATAAGCTAGGGTTAAATAGGGACTTAGGTGTTTTGAATCTTTATAAATATTTCAATAGCTAAACATTTTTTAGATACAATTAAAAAATTTTTCTCTAAAACAATTTATAAGATAGGTTTACGTTTACAAATATTTAAAAAAAAATCTGTCACTTTCT
Organism: Ascarosepion bandense; assembly: GCA_037127315.1. Classification (NCBI taxonomy): domain Eukaryota; kingdom Metazoa; phylum Mollusca; class Cephalopoda; order Sepiida; family Sepiidae; genus Ascarosepion; species Ascarosepion bandense. Next base: position 494,473 of record JBBBDQ010001827.1, on the reverse strand, counting down.
GCGTCACGTGATGTAAACAATCTCTCCCCATGAACGCTCTTGCGAAATACATTTCTAATTTAAATTTTAAAATCATTTGTTTCTGATGAAGGACCGAGGACGGTCTGAAATATAAAATATAATAATAGAAATAAACAAATACTGTCAAAAAAATACATTTTTAAACTTACAACTTTTTAGCAGTTTTTCCTATACATATTAAGACAGTATAAGTGGATCATCACTGTTATATATTTCAAAAGATTAACAGAATATTTTAATTTTTAGAATTCCTTCATGTGTAGTGCAAAGTCACGAGATATTAAAATGAAGGGAATTCAGCCATTTTCTTTGAACTTTTTATTATGTATGTTAGTCTGTTTTAGTATAATTTCTATAAGTAAAGGTGAGATTAGGAAAAATCCGGGGCGCAAATTGATGTTTTGGTAGTACTTGATGGCGGCGCTCTCAAGAACTTTTCTTCTGAATAAATTGTGTACTATCTATCTATCTATCTATCTATCTATATATATATATATATATATATATATATATATATATATATATTGTTTTTCTTTAATCCGAAGTGGAAGAGTAGGAAGGTAAATTCCAAGAACCTGATCCTAATCAATATTAAAAATTTTTAATATTAAAAAGTGATGCAGGTAGAGAGCTCAATGTATTAAGAATACAGAGCCAATATAAATTAGAGAAAATTTTTAAAATTCAAAGGTGTCGGATGTACATTTCGACATAGGATCTCTAACAGAGACTACATCACATCAGCGACATTGTTTTTCCAAATGGCGAAGGCCCTGAGTTAGTGTGGAGGGGTTTTTGGTTAACAACGGTCACAAAGTGGAAAAGGACAGAGCTGGTAGTCGCGGGGTTACAGGGTGTTGAAATGGTATATTTAGGAAGGGGAGGAATAGGAGTTCATATTTTATAAAGATAGACAACTAAATGAGTTAAATTACTTTTTAAAGTTAAGATTTTGGGCTGTTTGAAGAGGTGTATTTAGGCGAGAAGGAATGGGTTTCAATATAAGATTTTAAAAATTTTTTAAAGTTTATTTGATTAAACCTTTTAGGTAGAAGCGAATTAAATGCCAATTACAGGAAGTTATCAGCTTAAAAAATATTAGACAAAAAAATATTAGAGAAAAAATTTTTTTAAAATTCAGCATTGCGCAAGCAGATATAAGAACAAATTAACATATAATAAACCTACAATAGACTATGCACACCTATTTTTTAAGCTACACTGTTCAAACTTTCTAGGGACACATATCTACAGAGAAGCCAGGTCGACACATACTTTTTGAGTTTAAGTTCAGCAATTTTTACCTTTTGCACTTTTTGGCCAACGGAGACGATTGTTTATATTTGCTCCGTAAAACATCTAAGATCTAAGATGGTTGCTAGATTACATCACAGAAATCAAATCATACGTGTCAAATGCAACTAAAAAAAAAAGAGCCTTTATATTTAATTTTTATTCGAAGTTTTAAAAATTCATTTGGTCAACAAAAAATGTGAAAAGTTTTCCCTGTAATTTTGAAACAAAAATATTAAAAAAAAAAAAATGGGTAAATTTTCATTTTAGAACTCGAAGACTAATATCCCTTCAAATTTTTCCAAAATAAGCTTATTTTAGTGCAAACATATTCTGAACTTAAATCAGCAATTAGATATTGAAGAAAACAACCTTTTTTTATGTTAACGACCAGAAAAAAATCAGACTTCTTCTGACTCTTTTTGTCAGCCATTACCAGCTTAGTGAGAGTCATTTGCTGCTGAACAATTTTAGGCATAGAAAGAAAATTTGGGCCTATTTACTTCCTTTACAGAAAAGTCCTTGCAGAAATTTGTATGCGATTTTTTTTTTTTTTTTTTTTTCGTTACATAATTTCAGAAGTTATTAACATTAAAACAAGTGAAATAAATAAGTTATTTGCATGTATAAAAAGTTATCTGCATGTGTTTGCATATATAAGGGATGTTAACCTTTTGGTCCTAAAACAAAAATTTACCATGTCTACATTTTTAAACATTCTTCGAAAATTTCTGAAATTCATTTAGTCAATAAAAAATGTAAGTATTTTCCCCCGTAATTTTGAAACAAAAACAGACGCAATATTGTTTACAATGTCACATAAAACATCAACTCATGTTTATGCAAAACAAAAGAAAATAGATTTTTTTTAATGGAATTTTTTAACAATTTTTAAACAACAATTTTTTATATAATTATTTTTTAATATAACTGAGTTTTAAAGTGAGGCGGTGACTACAAGCACTTGGAAATCGCAGCACACTGCATTAATCATCTAATCAAAAAATGTTCTGAGTTGCACGGGCAATGCTGGGCTATGATATATATGTGTGTGTATATATATATATATATATATATATATATATATAAAATAAAAAAAACATCAAACATTTTGGGCTGATTAATTTTAATAAACTTTTCAAAATCATGGTTAATCCTGCTCAAACAAGGAGCAAATTCTGTCAGAAATTGTCTAAAGTTCATTTCTGAAGAAAAGTACAAGAAATTAACTTACTTTCAAAACGAACTTAAGAAGGAAATTCTTTCAGAATTTGTCTAATCTGAAAAGGATTATTTATAATTTGGAAAAGTCGATCATTAAAATTGTCTGCTGTTTTTAATAGTATTTGCATTAAAGAACATTTGCTGCCTAAATACACACACATACACAGTCTCCTCCAAAAGTATTGGAAAGGCAAAACTAATCTCTTTGTTTTGTTGTTCACTAAAGACATTTGGTTTTAAGATCAAAAGATGAATATGAGGCAAGAGTTCAGAATTTCAGCTTTTATTTCCTGATATTCACATTTAGATATTTTAAACAGCTTAGGACATAGCACCATTTATATAAGATCACCTTATTTTTAGATGAGCAAAAGTAAAGGGACAGATAATCTTAAATAGCATTTGATATTTGGTTGCATAACACTTTCTAGCAATAACTGCATCAAGCCTGCAACCCATTGACATCACCAAATTGTTGCATTCTTCATTTGTAAGGCTTTTCCAGATCTTTAACACATCTTCTTTCATTTTTTGTTTGTCTTGGGAGATTTCTTTGTCTTTTCTTCAAGAGATGAAATGCATGCTTTATTGGTTTATAGTCTGGTGATTGACTTGACCAGTCTGAAACTGTTCCTTTTTCCCTTGATGAAGTCCTTAGTTGTGTTCGCAGCATGTTTTGGGTTATTGTCCTGCTGCACTTTCATCTAATTAGTTTGGATGCATTTCTCTGTAAATTGGCAGACAAAATATTTCTGTCGACTTCTGAATTCATTATTCTGCTTGTATCGTGAGTTATATCATCAATAAATATGAATAGGCTTGTTCTGGAAGCAACCATGCAATCCCAAGCCAAGACATTGCCTCTATCATGCTTCACAGATGAGCTTGTAGAGATTAATCTTGGTCTCATCAGTCCATAAAAAAACATTCGTCTAGAACTTTTGTCACTCATCTCTGTACTTACTTGCAAATTCCAATCTGGCCTTCCCATTCTTGCTATTGATAAGTGATTTACATCTTGTGGTATGGCCTCTATATTTTTACTCTCAATGTCATCTTCCCTCCTGCACCCTGGAGGTTGTTAGTGATGATACTGTTGTTTTGGATTCTCCCCCCCCCAAGCTCTCACAGTGTATCTGTCATCAACTACTGTTGTTTTCTTTAGCAACCTATTCTATAAATGTTTCTCAGTCTACCAATAGTTTCTTTTTCAAGACATTTCAAATTGTTGTGTTGGCTGTGCCCAATGTTTGTCTAATGGTTCTGATCAATTTTCCTTATTTTCTCATCTTCAAAATGGCTTGCTTTTCTCCCATAGACAGCTCTCTTATCTTCATGTTGGTTTATCCTTTTAACAAGAAATACAGTGTTTACTTTCATAGCTATTTAATGTTTAGACAATTTAAATTTAAAAAGCAACATCTTGGTAACAAAATACACCTGTCAGTGATATATGCTAATAGTTTTGCTCATTTGAAAATTACATGGGTTCAAACAAAAGGTGGTATATCTTAAATTGTTTAATCTATCTAAATGTAAATACTAGGAAATAAAAGCTGAAATGTTGAACTCTTATTTCATTTTTTCATCCTAAACCCAAATGTCTTCAGTGAACAAAAAATGAAAAAAACAAAACAAAAAACATAAGAATGGGCCTTACTCTTCCAATATGTTTGGAAGGAACTGTATGTATGTATGTTTTCATATATATATATATATATACTGTGCACTTTTTCATTTAAGAGATGTCTCAAAAGCCAAGAATTAACACTATCGCTTTTCCAAAGGAAAGGTACTCCTTAGAGGAAAAAAGCCCCTAGAAATGAACACTTTATACATCATTTCATTTCTGTGAGGTCATTACTTAAAGTGATCTTTTGCTCATTAATGGTAATTTATTTCAGCACATAACCTGAATAAAATAAAGATCACAGATCCAATTTTTCTAAAAAGTTTTTCAGCATATCTGATAAGGTTTAAAAAATGCATAAATAAGTCACTTTTACTTGCTTACTTCTATTGAAAAATGAGAGTTGGTAGGTAGAAGAGAGAATGTGAAGTTTTATAGTATTGAGTGTCACTTGGCAATATAGGTCAGAAACTTTTTGCCTTGTCACTGATCTTTTGAAAAAAATGTTGACAAAGTCTTATTTACAAATGCAAGCAGTTTTCATGTCGTCGTGTCTATATGTGTCATATTTGACTTTACTCACTTATTACTGAAGAATTATACTTTCTCTCCTATCAGTTTATTGCTTCATGTATGTTGCTAACTCTGAGAAACATGATTATAGGTAATCAATATGGGATTAAAATTTAATTTGTGATTGATTTTTGTAAATATTTCATGACATAATCTATAACCATGTTTCTTAATTGGATATTGATTATCCACAAGTATATTTTATGAGTTGACATTCACTTTTTAAAATTGGCTGATAGTATTTTTTTTAAAAAGATTTTCATGTATGTAGAATCTTTTCTTTTAAGCATAATAGATATAATTATATACTTCAATCTAAAAATGTTGGTAAGTAATAAAAGAAGAAAAATTAAAAGAAATATTTTATATTTAAAAGATAAAATATTTTAAATTATGAAGACTTTGCTTTTTATTATTATTCACTTGTGATTTTAGTTTTATAGGAAATTTTAATAACTTATTTTTTAAATTTCATGTTGAAGATTTTTTGTCTTTTTAAATTATTCTGCTGATGTTACATTTAAAATGCAAGAAGGCAAATGACATTTTGTAAAAGTAAAGTTTTACAGAACCCTGTGTATATTGACTTTTTTTGTTGTGTTAATTAAGCATAAAAGCATTCAAAGAAACTTATTTCCATCAAATGATGTTAATAAAAATCAGATTATGATAGTTATAAGGATATAAAATGTCACACATGAAATTATATTTCACATGTTTTTGAAATACATTTTATGGGTGTAGTATTGTATGCAAATTAGTAGACAAAGAATAACTAGAGAAGTGATGAGGAAAAAACCCTGTTGTCACAAAGGACATGGAGAGCTGTGCTATGACTAATACTACGCATAGAGAAATGCAAAACATAACAATAGAAGTGGTCTGGATTTGATAATAAGTTACTCATTTGAGAGATTAGTTACTTCATGTGTCATATCCTTTCAGGATGTAGGCAATGATAGACTTCCATTTTTGCCCCTGTCCCTTGTCACTCTTAATGTTTTTATTCTTGTTATCTCTCCCAGACCCTGTTCCACCATCCATTTGTTCATCCCATCAAATATGTCAGGCACTGTGACTATCAGAAACCCTCCTTCCTCATTATGGGTCCCAGGAACCTCATTTGTTTCTTCCTGATGTTAAGTATAAGTTTTCTTCTTGTTTGCATCCTCTCTAACACCTTATCATTGCTCACATGCTTAGTCTATGGCATCCTCAGTATCCTTCTGTAGAATCTCATTTCTGCTGCCTCGAGCCTCTCCTTCACCCTTGAAGAGATTGCTCAACATTTGCTACCATACAGAAGGACAGATATCACATAGTAATCCAGCACTCTTTTTGTTTCTAATGCGATTTCCCTATCTCTCAGTACTCTGGTTAGCTTTTGAAATGTATCCTTGGCCATGCCAATGTATCTTAGATCTCATTGTCACACTTTCCATCCTCTGTCAGTATGCTTACTAGGTATTTAAATTACTTGTTTTATTTTAGTTTCATCGAACTGTAGTTGACATTTTGGGGTTTTCTTTTTGCTGATGACCATACATTCAGTTTTCTTGAAGTTTATGCTCAGTCCTTACTTCTCACTTTCTCTTGCTACCTTCTGTAGGATGTCCTGCATTTTTCTTTTTGCATCTGCTATCAGCATTGTGTATCGTATATTTTTGAGAGTCTGGCAACCTGGCAAGGACTCTATCTAAGAATTGTTTCATTGTACAGGTTGAATAGTGAGATTGGTTAACTAAATTTAAATTTACCTAACTACTTGGAATTGAAAGAGTTTGTTATTATAAAAGTTGAAATTAGAAAATGCTTCCATGTTTTTGTGTGAGAATACAAGTAGGAAGGGGTGCACTTACCAGACAGCAATATGGTGTGCTCATATCTATAATCAGAATTAGTAACATTTTTTGCTATGAAGATTAATGTTCATTCTTTATCAAAAAAATATTGTATTGATTTAAAAGCCTTTCTTGGTGAATGTAGGCAATATAAACATTAGATATAAAAATGTAATGTAAAGAGAATAATTGTAAGAACTTGAACCAGGTAAGTTATTTTATTTTTATTTATTAGCAAGGATACATGGTATTGCCCTAGAATTATATTCTTTAACATAATTCTTTTTGCACAACATAAAATAAAGTCATTACTAAAAAAATATATTTTGATGTTCAAAACAAATGTAGACCTTTAGTGTTTCTCTCCGGTGCCTATATGAAAATGTTTTTTAGAGATTCAATTTGTAGTTGTAGGACAACCAACAAAGAGCTGACCATGGAAAACCAGGTTGTGGTCAATCTTGAAGGATTGTTTTTGTGCCTTGTTGATGGCTATGAAAAAACTGGGCTTCACTAGAAATTGAAGTTGCTTGAATTCAAAGGGCATATCTACTGTAATTATAGAGGTCCTGGAAATTCCTTTTTGTTTGTTCCTATTAGAACAGTTGCCTTCAAGTTCCATTGTATAATGTTGGTGAGTCAATATTCTTGAGAAGCATGACTGATATCTCAGGTAAGACTAAGGAGGAACAACAGTTTGTTTCCGAAGAAAGTTTGAAGTGCCTGAAACTGGACATTGTACACCTGAATTTTCAAAAAATCTGTTAGAACAACTTTGATCCTCACACAGACTTGAAAGAAACTATGTGAAAGTCCATTACGAACAAATGACAAGAATAAGGGAATAAGTGCACATAAAACAAACTCCAAAAAGTTTTATCCATCATTGGCCAATGATCTTGAGGATATATAAAAAAAAAAAAAGCTAGTCCTAGCTTGACTTCACATTGGCCAAACACATTTGACTCATTCATTATTCCTTACAAACAAGAAACCTCCAATATGTACAGCATGCCAAAGACTATACACCATCAAACAAATACCTCTGGACTGTAGTGAGTTTAACCATATCTGGAGAAAATTCTATAAAAAAGTAAGAGACATGAACAAGCTTTTCAGGCAGACAAACTTGAATAACATCCTTAATTTTGAATAGCATCCTCATCTTTGTGTAAAGACCTCTGCCTAAGTAGGTCTTTACGGAAAGATGAAATCCCGCCTAATAGAGTTTACGGAAAGATGAAATCTCGCCTAATAGAATTTCTCTAGAACCTCTTTAACTAAAAACTTTCTTACAAATTCTAAGTTTACTAATGAATTTGACAATAAGAGGTTGATGTGCTGTTAAACAAGAAATTAAAGAAAAAGAACAGATTTGATTTTATTTCTTCATTTGCATCATTCATTCTTTTTTTTAGTAAGAATATCTAAATCACAAAACCAATAGTAGTTTCTATAACTTGAGATTTTTTTTAAATATTTAAAATAACTGAAAAAAAAATTTAATGTACATTTTAGTATTTACATCTAAAAATAATTTTCAGCCCTATAAAACATTTTACCATTTTTTAAAAACTTCTTTTGTTTAGCTGCTAAAAGTGCTATTTTAATCCTAAATTGACCTCTGGTGACCACAGAGGTCAGCACCACCTATCTTCTCATATTTTCCTGCTCAAGCTAGTCTCATGTACTAATCTACTTTCAAAAATGGCAGCAATACATAATATAAAAGCCACCACCTAATTCTACTTTCTATGATCTCAGAAATTGAATTCAAATCCTCTTTATAATGTGTGCAAATTCAATATCTCTGACCATTTTACTAAGCTTCTTCTTTTGGCTAGGAATGATATGCTGTACATTTGATAATGTCTAATGGTCTCAGAGGTCGATCTTATATAATCTACATCACAAATATTTTGTGATACTTCAGGCTAATACAGCAAATTCAATATCTCACGCCATTTTGTTAGAAATTTGTGCTCTTTGATGAACTGGTGACTCTGAATGACCTCTTAGTTTAACATCAGTCAGTTAAGTGCCATACGTGATACATGCTTGGGCGATCATGTCTCGAAAGAGACATGACTGACTGGGCAGAAGATTATTCCGCAGAAGGTTGCCATTGCTTTCTGCGGTAGACTGGTTACCGACCAAGGCTATAGAACCCAGTCTGTCCTGCTATTTAACCCATAACTGGAAGGAAGAGACGTATTAATACCTTTCCCAAGGGTATTTGCGTGTAAGTGAATACAATGGATTCAACAGGAATTCGAACATCACTTATCCTATATTGCAAGAAAACTCTGGATTCTTAGAATTTTCTATTTCACTTTGATGTCTGAATACACACACAATTTAGTGTCATAATATATATTTTCCTTTTATTTTTTTCTAATTGTTTCAGTTGAAATTGTTACTTTAAACATTGGTAGAGAAACAATACCCTTGCTTGAATTTTAAAAAAATCAAATTATAATGAAACACAGTTCAAATTAAATTTGTAATGTTACATATCCTGACAAAAATATTTGAAAGTAAAAATTCTGTACCATATTTCTATATCTAAATAAACTGAAGTTCTTACAAATAACATTGAAATATTCAGTTATAGATTAAAACACAAAACAATGCATTTTAATTATATCATCTATAATATAACATATCCATTTACTTTAGGATATTATTTTTTATAATTTTACAAGATACAGAACTTGCCACATAAGTGTTGGTTCATAATTTTTAATATTAAAAAACAAGACATCAAGGATTATCTGCTTCTTTAGTAGAATTCATTGGAATTGCTCTTTGCTGCTCTAGCAGACTATTCCTTGTTATACTACTAACTGAAAAAGTTAGTCCTGTATCAATTACACTGAGGAGGGATGATAAAATAACTTCTAATGTTGATTTTTACAAGCAATTTGGACATGAGAAAATGAAAGTTTTGTAGGTGCAAAGGTTTTTTCAAAATGAATTTGAATAACTATATTCAATAAATCACTAACAAAATAGTTCATTGCATTAACAAAGATGTTAATTGGAAACTTTAGCAAACCTGTTGCATAAACAAGTTTATTTCTATTATTTTTTTCTGCAGAATATGGTTCTAATCTTAAATGAGCTTAAACTTCTTAAAATACTTTTCTTGAATGCCCTATAAAACAATAGTCTCTGAATAAAGATTTTGATCCCTGTTGTTCATCTTAATTCATAGAGAAGTGTGTTTAATCTCTGAAATAGGTAATTTACTATAGTCTGAATTCTAAAAAGAAGTGAACCACCAATTGGATAGATCCATATAAAAGTATAGAAAAGATCATTATATGAAAGACCAGTGAATGGGTTCAGTCATTTGGGAAAATGCAGATTTTGAGAAAAGCAAGATTATATTTGGAACCAAAATATATATCAGGTTGGTGCAAAAGTTTTTTCCAGTTTTAAAAGGGGCATTTTAAATCCTTGTAATTTATTTCATGCATATTGTTATTACTTAAACATATCCCCATGATTAATTTATAACTTTTTCTTTCAGATTATTAAAACATCATTCATATTTTTCTGCAATATTCTCACCCATGTTCTTTCCATCTAAAGAACACATTAGGCATGCTCTACTCTGAGTTTCACAGAGTTTCCAATGTAAAAGCAGCAGCATGATCTATTCAGGACGTTTATGAAATTGATGCAGTGAAAGAAAGAATTTGTAGGTGGTGTTTTTCTTGTTTTTGAAAAGGAAATTTCAGCTTGAAAGATGAGGCTAGAGGTGGTCGCCCAAAAAAACTTGATTCAGATGTGTTGAATGCCACTGTTATTCAAAGATCTACGGTAACCTCAAGAGAACTTGCACACCAATTTAATGTATCCCATACAACTGTGTCATGCCAACTGAAAAGAATGGGGAAGATTTCAGTATTCGAAAAATGGGTTCTGCACGAACTGTCTCCAGTGAACCTGCAACAACATGTTTCTTGTTGCAAATCTTTGCTTTCATGACACCTTCAGACACCATTTTTGGGCAGATGTGTCACAAGTGATGAGAAGTGCCATTTTACCCCATCCTACATATTCTCCTGACTCAGCTCCATCAGATTAACACTTATTTCGAGGATTACAAAACCATTTAGATGGCCTTAGGTTAACATCACGAGAGGAGATTGAACATGAGTTAGATTCATATTTCACATCAAAATCTAAAGAATTTTGCAAGCAAGGCATTTATAAGCTCATTGACAGATGGAATCAAGTTATAAAGAGCAAAGGTTGTTATTGTTATGAATAAATATTTTCAAAAACACAGATGAAATTTTAAATCAGCAAAAACCTTTGCACCAACCTAATAGTTCTTTTTAAAACCCTCAAAAGTTATTGGAGGTAATATGCATATGCAAGAGATCAAAGAGAACAATAAACCTGAATATACATGAGAAGATGACAAGTATAAGAAATGTTCATAGGTTTTTAATCAGATTTTTGCATTTTTTAAATTATTATAAAGTTTATAAATGTAGTATATATTATAGATTAAATTTCTCCACAAAATGAGACAAGCATCATTAATGCATACATACATACTTGTTTTTTGTTTTGCTTTTATTTTTAAGGTAGGGCTGGGATTAATTTCACAAAAAGCTAGGTGGATCCTGCCTGACAAAGAATCTGTTTATCTCTCCACATACTGACTTGTCATAATTTGAGGCAAGGTTTTTGCAAAGCCAAATGTTCTTCATGATTGCCCAACTCAGGCACTCACAGTAGTCCAAGTACACCAAGTGATTTTACCATGACACCATCTCTAAGAAGGTTGCCATTCAAGACTTGAGACCCCATCCCAGCCTATATATATGCTTTTGTAAGACAGGTCTTGATTTATTTTTTTTTTTTTTACCTGTGTGTTTTATTAAAAAACAATCCCAAGTCATGACATTATTAAAAAACTTACATGTGTGTATATATACTGTCATTGTATCTGTGAGTATCAGAAAACTGTTTGCTAGACAAAAAAATTACTGAAAGAGAGAAGCTGGAAATAAGACTGAAAACAGAAATGCTATAAGCAAACACAGACAAGCCTTATAATTTTTGAGAATTATATAGTACTTGTATAAAAACTTTAATACAAGTACTTTTAAAATTGAGAAAAACTGCTTTATCATGATTGAAAATTAATGAATACTTTTTTTTATAATCATTTCACTGCAAGCATAGCAATAGAGCAACTCAGATGTAAGGTGGGTTACTGAGTGTTAAAAAATCTGAAAAAAAAATTTTTATAAGACTACTAAAAACCCAAAAGATAATGACTGACATCGCATTTAAATTTTTGAAGATCAAAGTTGACTGGAAAGCAAGAAGACAAGAGTTTCACAAATGCAAAGTGAGTGAAGAAACTGTTAACATAAAATTTATGGCTATATCAAGCTATTTCAACTGTAAAATAATGAGATCTTGCCACTAATCTACTACTGCATTTAAATTCATAAAGTTTACGTAACAGGAAATTTCATCCAAACAATTATCATGAAAGTATTTATAGAAAAGTTACAGAGAATCTACATTATGGCCATAGTTAAGTGACTAAAGCTGAGATAACAATAATATTGCAGATTCTTCTTTGTGTTTTATCAAGAATCTCTAAATATAACATATCACTTAATAAGTCCCAGGCCTAACAAATAAAACAACTACTTTCAGACAAAATGACTTTATTCATCAACATAGTCTACTCCTGATTCCAACATGTCTCTAACAATTTGATGCCTTTTTTTGTAGAATGATTTGTCTTTGTCCTCAAAATACACCTCAGTTTTCGTTATCATTTCTTTATTGGAGCCAAATCTCTTTCCCTAGAGCATTCTTTTGAGGTTTACAAACAGACAGTAGTCGCTAGGGGCTAGATCTGGAGGATAGGGTGAATGCAGAAGCAATTCGATGTGCTATTTATATAGTTTTGCCATCATTCAAATGCATCAATAATACTATATAATATTTACTATTGATGGTTCTTCTTTTCTGAAGGTAATTGATGAACAAAATACCTTGCGCATTCCAAAATATGGATGCCAAAACCTGATATTTGTGTCTTTGTTCACTTTAGACAGCTTTCACCTGCTGCTGTCTAATCAGCTGACTGCCAATTTGACTCTGAAGTGAAGTGGTGGATCCATGTTTTATCTCTTGTCACATATTTAAGCAAAAACTCCTTGTGTTGAAACAGTTGCAAACAATGCTCTGAATTGTCAGCATGCTGTTTTGATTGACTGTGAAGCAAACACAGCACTCACTTTGAACACAGCTTTCTCATCAACAAATGTTCTTGCAAAATAGTGAATACACTACCTTCTGATATGTTCAACTCCTCTGCTATCTCATGCAACTACAATTTACGATCAGACAAAATGAGTATATAGTTTTTTGTTGTTTTCCAGGACAACTGCTGATTTTGGGTGATCTGAGCGTTCAGCATCATTTGTGTCTGTACGACCACGTTTAAAGTCAGCATTTCATGTCTTAAATGTTGTTTCTGACAGAGCAAAGTCTGAATAACACTTATCAAGCCATTGCTTTGCTTGAACAGTATTTTTTTCCATCAGGAAGCAATGCTTTATCAACACACAAAATTCAGATCTTTCCATTGTTTTGAAAATTTGCAACAGTAGCTTCACTTAAATAACTGTAATTTGTAAACTATCTGATTAGACCCAAATTTTGTCACATTTAGGTATATCATTCTCATTGTATGTGTGATGCCACTTCTGGTAGCCATGCAGTTATATTCCTTTAACTCTTTAAGTTATTTTTTTTTTACCACTGCTATAATCTGGTATTGAACTCATAACTCATAACAGCCATGGGTTTAATAGGAGGACAGATTAGGTTCTATAGCCTTGGTTGGCAACCAGTCTACCACAGAAAGTAATTGCAACCTACTGTGGGAAAATCTTCTGACAGTCAGACATGTCTCTTCCGAGACATGATTGCCCAACTGTGTATCACGTATGGCACTTGACTGACTGACTGAGTATAATATATAAATGATATTACAGTTAAGCATTAATGATTTCTATTATCTTGTTAAAAATACTCCACTCCTACCAAATATAAAATATTTTCCTAAGTTGTTCAATTTTTTTTATCCTTTAATAAAACTACAATTTGATAGTTTACAGCTGTATTTATGATATAAATTTATACTATAACAGTAGATTGCCTCCCTTCTTAGCTTCACTTTTCCAACTGACCTGAGGTGAAATGACTACACTGAATCTATACCAGCATCTACAGCTAGGAAGGTTGGGTCACTATATTTGGTCAGAGAGTTTTTCTTGGCTGAATCCATCTTGCACATTTATAAATCTACCATTCATCCATGCATTGAATACTGTTGCCATATCTGGTTGGGTACTTCTGTTATTCATCTCGAGGTTCTTGACAAAATCCAAAGATCTACAGTGTAATTAATCCCCAACTTAGCATCTTGACTTCACTTACTTTCTAATCAGTATGACCTGGCTTCCCTTTGTCATTTCTACAAATATTTTCATGGCAACTGCTTTAACAAGCTTTTTTTCTTTGGTGTCCTGACCACATGAATTTAAGTGTGATACTGGATTGACATCAAAGTTCCACCCTTTTACTGTTAAAATAGTTAAATATAACCATCTCTTCTCCTCTATCAGTTTCTTTCCTCACACTTCCTGCCTGCAGAACACCCTCCCATTTATTTGCTTCCCTGATAGCTACAATCACCAAAAATTTAAATGCAACATCAGTTCCCACCTTCTACCTTCTTGATTCCCATCCATCTTTTATTCTTTCTTTGACACCGCCTGTACTTGGTCCTTTTTATCACTGTAACCATCTGTACACTAGTGATGGTCCTGCTTTGCTTGGGGTAAAATGATTAAAAAAATCAAAAACACTTTCTTTTTTTTCTTTCTTTCATCCTTCTTTTTTCCTTTTTCTCTTTTTTTTCTTTTTTATGGCTCTTGTGGCAAAGTGTTCTTTGAGAACATTTTTTAAACTTTATTTGTTACTTACCATTTTTCATGAATTCGGGTTGAATTTGTTGCATTCACTTACTCATAAATACCCTTGAAACAGGTATTAATTTGTCTTTTCTCCCTCCAGCTGTTGTTTAAATAGGACAGATTGGGTTCTATCGCCTTGTTCGGCAACCAGTCTATCACAGAAAGCAATGGCAACCTACTGCAGGAAAATCTTCTGCCCAGTCAGTCATGTTACTTTTGAGACATGATCACCCAAACATGTATAATGTATGGCATTTAACTGATTGATTTACAAATTTAATATTTACTTGAGTGAAAGTAACATTTTAAATCTAAGGAAATTGAATCTTGTACTTTTTTTTTGACAGAAAATAACTAAGAATTACTTTTAATTAGGTATAAAAAAATAAAAATAAAAACCCAGATTTAGAATAATGAAAGAAAAAGTTTTCTATTTTAAATGCATTGTTTTTATTGATTAGTATTTTTGAAAGTTCAGTGAAAAGATGTTGAAAAAAAAAACAATAGAATAGCATTGTATGTTTCAAAATTTTATTTATAAACCTTTCTTTCTGATTCTGTTAGCAAAATATAAAATTACTAAAATTTTACATGTAGACTAGAAATATTTAAATTAGTCAATTTCTTTGGACTTTAACTTTTTAAAATCTTAAATTTATGGTGGACATTATAAAGAAGAAATAGAAGCTTTTTTATAAAGAATATAGTTTTGCATGAAGTCCTTGAAAAATAAGAATCATATTTTTTTCTTAATTTTTTTTTAGTTATGAATATTTCTTTTTTGTTCTATTTAAATTGAATTTGATAAATTGAAAACAAATTCTGAGTAATTATTAAAATTATTCAAATCTAAAATTAACTGTTATTTAGCCATTTTAACTTTTATAAAATTATTATCAGGATTTGTTAGGTTTTGATGGAGCATAAATCCCTTTTATCTTTTCATTTTCATTAAAATTAAATATTTTTTTAATAAGGATGAGTTTTGTTTTGTAGGCATGTAACTTTCTCAGTTAAAGCATAAATTGAGTAATTTTGCTATTTATCTGAAAATGATTTAATGAACTCTCAAAAGTATTTAAGTTTTTAATCTGAATTTATTTATTAGATACAGTAGGTTGATGAAAAGAAGACATATAGAAAGGAGAAAGTCAGTTGGAATTCAGAATATTATGACAATCAATATAGAAACTTTACAACAGTTAAATCCATAATTGATTAGTTTATAGTGATGAAAATCTTTCATTTTGAAATTTTACAAGTTTTTTTACCTTTTTATTTTCCAATGTTAGGGAAAATTGTTTGAGTTGTATGCATTTTGAATGAATAATCATCGTTAATTGCACAAGCTGTTTCCATGTTTTTCTTTGTCAGTTGTCTCCAAACTTTTTATTTGCATTTCAAATGATTCAGACTTGTTGATTTGAAGTCTTTATTCATTATTTGTAAGAGCTGCAAATTTATTAAGGACTTTCTCTTTCTGTCTCTATTTCCTTTTCTTTCTTCTTGAATTTCCTATCTTTACTCCTTTATCTCTCTTCCTGTTAAATTCTCTTTAATTAAATGTTACTTGATTACAAAACTTCTTACTCAAGTATTCAATGACATCAGGTGCATTTCTTCATTTATTATATGCTTTTTTTCTAGCACTCCATTAAAATTATCAAATTAATTCTTGCTAAGTCACAGCAGAAACAGATTGAAGACTCAACAAATTGAATCTGTAATATTTGTTTCTTATTAGAAATTTTTTTAAAATTCATTTTTTTGTGTTTGGCAGTATTATATACCATGTATAGTTGCAAGAATATCTAACAAAAAAGCACAAAGAATTATCAGTGAGGTAGAAGACATGATATGTTGAAATAGTATTATATATATATTGCCAGTATAATGAATCAAGCTAAAATGTCTGTTTTTTTGAGTGAGGGAGGTGGCCTGGAAGATAGGGGAGTTGGCTATATGCAGGCCTGTCCTTGAAGCTTGTAACAGTTGATTGAAAGGCCACTGGTGAACTGTGTATTGCTTTGAGTGTTGCTAGGTAGGTCCTTTTAAGCAGTCAGGGTGAATACATGAGTCAATGTTTTTTGTCATGGTTTTTCTTTAGTGGTAACATTCATAATTTGCTTCAACATTTAAATATCATATTTTGGTGGGGATTTGCAATGCTTGGAACCCCTGCACAGAGTAACATTTTGATTTTTTTAAATTTTACTTTCATACTGTTCACATTCAGGTGACTGTGCAAACCGAATCAGAAAGAGATTTAATTTGAAGTAAAGTATTATAGTGGGGTAGAATAATGAGATACTGGTCATTTTCTAGGGATCAAATATCTTAACTAGGTTATTATGGGAAAATAAATTGTTTACTCTGTAAATGCAAAAATAATTTTTTATTTAACAACCATATTGAAAATATTTTATGATGTATTTAATGTTTGGCTATCTGTTTATCTTAAACAATTTTTGAAAAAGGTTTTTTTTATGTATTATATACTGACAAGAGAAACTTGCTTTAAATTCACTTGAAGACCCAGCTTGAAAACCCCAAGGATGATTTCCTTTCATAAAAGTTGTTATAGCCCTGATGAAGGATGAATGTAACCAAATTGAACTCATAAATGCATTTGGCTTTGAAGACTTCTCTCGACTTTTACGAAGTTAAAACTGAGTAAATTTTTTTTTTTTTTTGTGAGTAGATAAAGCCCTCTATTGCCCTGTTTCACACTCCACCCTCTTCTTTTGAACAGGAGTAGAGGTGCATGCCTTGTTTCTTGTTTAGGAAGGGGTTCCTGGTTTTTTTCCATCTTCTCTGGTCTTAGTGTTAGTGCAGTCACAAGCTTCTTGCAATATTGAGATATTGAGGGTGGTGGAAATGTCTCTTTATTCTGAGGGTACTGTGTTGGCAGTTTCCTGGTTGCTGCTTCCAACTGGTAGTTAGGAGCCCAAAAACCATGAGTCTGCTCTGATCAACAGTTGAATAATATCAGGGTTTCTTGTAGTGCCATGTCAACTCTGATCATGTGGTGGTTTCCGTTAACATCTCCTTCCACTCCCACTCCATCCAAGAAACTCAAACCAGCAGAATATCCTACTGCTACCAAAGAGCAGTCTGGGACTTGTTCTGCGATTTCCTGTGTGACATTGGAGGTGATGAAATGCCAATCATTGTCCTGAAGAAATGTGCCCCTGAACTCTCTTCTGTCATCTCTAAACTCTACAACTACTGTCTATCGGTTTTCCAGCCTGTTGGAAGTCTTCCTCTGTAGTTCCTATATTTAAGAATACTGGGGAACCCTCGGACCCTGCTAATTACTGCCCTATCAGCCTCGTACCAATTTTTGGCAAAGTGTTCGAAGCTATCATAACGCTGAGGTGGCTCAGCATCTCATAGCCCACACGCTTCTCAGACAAACAGTATGGTTTCTGCTTTACCAGGTCTACTGCTGATATGCTAATAACAATCACTGAGTATATGTATCAGGCTCTCGACAAGAATGGTGAAGCTCGAACTGGACAATTGTTTGACCTAATCCAGTCATTCCTCTCAAATAGCATATTGAAGGTAGTATTGAACGGACATGCCTCCCAATACTATCATATGAACAGAGGTGTCCCTCAAGGCTTTATTCTAGGTCCTGTGCTTTTCCTGATCTACATTAATGATGTCGTCTTCCCTGTGCCTCTTCTACAAATACTTTCATGGCTTCTGCTTCAATGAACTTAGCTCACTGGTGCCCCCTATATATGAATTTACTTGATCTACTAGACTAGCAACTAGGTCCCACCCTTTTACAGTGAAACCGATAAAATGTAACCACAATTTCTACTCTAACAACTTCTTTTCTCACACTTCCCGCCTGTGGAATTCCCTTCCATATACTTGCTTTCTCAACAGCTACAATCTCCAGGAATTTAAATATAAGGTCAATAGTCATCTATCTCACTAACTCGCATCCTTTCTCTCAAGCTCTTTTCCCCATCACACCAGTATTCTCATCCTTCTATTACCCTACTTCTAACACCCACTATAACCTACTCCTCTTTCTCATCACTTTCTCCTATGTAAACCCCTGCACAACAATGGCAGTAAAACTGCCTTGCTTGGGGTGAAATGATAAAAAAAAAAATTTAGACTAGTGTATTCAGTTTTTGAACAAGATAGAAATAAGTTTATATTTAGTAGCACCTTAAAATTAGCATAATGAGTTCAAATTTAAATTTCAGCTTTTGATATCACTTTTTAGAAATTTGAGCTGAATTATCACTGTGTATTATGTTGTCATCAAAGTTCATGGCTGGTTTTATGCCATAATGATTTTATGAGAAAGATGGAATAAATCTTTCTGCTGATAAAGACCCCTTCTTGTCTGTGATCTTTGATATTAACCTCCATGAGTGACTCATTGTGACTTCTTAGGCTAACATTCTAAAAGATTATATTGAATCTATTGCTATGTTTGCTGCTAGAAAAGTTGGTTCACTGTGTCATGCTAGACAATTTTTCTCTTCTAAATCTATCTTATATATTTAGAAGTCTGCCATTTGTCTATGCTTAGAATATTGCTGCCACATATTGTCCTGTGCTCTTGCTACACATTTAGAGATTCTTGATAAAATTCAAAGAAGAATCAGAAATGCTATTGGTTCTGACTTGGTATCTTGGTTTCAGTTACTTTCCCATTGCTATAATGTATCTTTACTATAAATACTTTCATAGTAATGGTTCAAATGAACTGTTCATTATAGTGCCTAAATTTCATGAATTTAAGCACAGTACCTGGTGCAGTGGATATCAGCTCGGAACAAGAAATTGGTGAGCTGAGTTCAAATTCCTGTTGAAGTCCTTGCATTCACTTACGTGCAAATACCCTTGGGAAAGGTATTAATTCATCTAATCCCTCCAGTTATGGGTTAAATAACAGGATGGATTGGTTCTATAGCCTTGGCTGGCAACCAGTCTACTGCAGAAAGTAATGGCAACCTACTGTGGGATAATCTTCTGCCCAGTCAGTCATATCTCTTTCAAGACATGATTGCCCAAGCGTGTATCACGTATGGCACTTAACTGACTGACTATATTGGTAGGAAGATTTCATTAGTTCATAGTTGAATTGACTTGATGTAACTATAAGTTTTATGCTATAGTTTGCTTTCTCATACTTTTCACTTGCAGAACTCTCTTCCAACTTCATGTTTTCAAACCAACTTTATGCTCAACAATTTAAATGCATTGTCAATTGTTATCTACTGTCTTCTTAATTACTCTTTTATTGTTCTTGCTCCTTAACAATGTATCTCTCTTACTTGTTCTTTCACACTCAGTAGCCACTTGTGTCTTAGTGGCTTTACTGCCTTACCTTTTTATGATTTAAAAAAGTGTCCTTCATCATAATCAAATATAGGCACAAGTTTTCCTCCCCAAAAGATTAGCATCATACTTTTTAAAAAAATAATGAATAATTGGCAGCATGTCCTTATACAATTGAATATCACAAATTTTGAAAACCCAGTTCCAGTACAAACTTAATGAGTTGTATTACAAAATATATCTGAGAAAAGAAAAACTATTCTAAAGCTAAGGGAGGAGGATGCTGTGCAAATCACCTAAAAAAAACTATAATGAGAAGAGATTGAAGATACTTTCATTTTATGTACTGTTTTTTAAAAAAATGAAAAAAATTGGGCAAAATATCTATTTAAACTTACTTTACAATCTACACCAGGTTCTTTTGTTAGGGTCAATTATTTGGTACTGGCATTCCTGCTCCACAAAGAAATGATTTTGCTCTCTCTTACTATGTGCATCTTGACACATGCAGGCACTTACTATTTTAGGAATGATTTCTTTTCTAACATTGCAAGTTTGGATTGTGTATCTCTCACTTTCTCATTGTTTACTGCCTATACATTAGCATGTAGATAATCAATGATCTATGTGCTGTTTCCCTTCAGTACATTGATGATCATGGCTCTCCACAAATTCCTGTCCTTTGTATCACTTGCGTTTTTGGTTGTCAGTTCATTGAAAATAGGCATTAATCAAAATCTTTTAAGCTACAGTCAAAAAAAAAAAAAAACTTGTTATAAAATGTCTCAATGAAAAAATTTAAGTACCTAGAGTTGCTTTTCTTGAAAACAGCCACTTGACATTTAAAAGAAATTCCAGTGCTAAGCTTTTAACATGTTTATGTTTAATGTTCACTTAAAGCAGTCCTAGGTGTGTGGTTATCTGCAACATATTCCTTTCTTTTTGTATGTGAATGATTGCCTTTTTTTATCTTATTGTCTTTATATTTTTATATTGTTTATTTTTTGCTTCCTTTAGTTGTCACTTTGATTTTTTATTCTTGCTTGTTTTTAGGAATTTTCTGTGGTTTATTAGGGCTCAGTCTGTTTGATGTTGGCATTGCGTTCTTCTCTTGTACTGCACATCTTTGAAGTCTGTGTTGTGCATAATGTTGTGTGTGCATCTCAATAATGTAATAATGTTTTATCCACTGTTTCCTTGTATTTTGGCTGCTTATAGATAACTCCATTTTCTACTGTTTTCTCCTCTCTTGGTGTATGTAAATTTGCCTATGTGTATGTAACATTGAGGCAGGTTGGTTATTCTTTTTTGAGATTGTCATGTGTGCAAATTCTCTTTTTTATCTTCAAATATCAGAACATCTTTTCTGTCACTGAATTTCATTATAATAGCACAACTCTGTGTGTGGCCCTTTCTGCATCTGTCACTATTTTATCTTGCATTTTTCTTTCTCTTCCTTCTCTATGAAATAAGAGACATGCTTAATCACAGATAAAAAAATTATCATTAAGCAATACAACTTGTACTGTAAACAACTGTTTTCAACAGCTTTGTAAAGCAGATGATCCAAATTGTACCTTTTTGACACTGAAAATACATTGAAAATTACACCTATATATATGTATTTCTATTTTAGTCTTTCAATAAATGCTTAAAAAAAACTTTCAATTTATTTTATTAATTCAGTAAAGCAATTGGCTTTAAAATTGATATTTGGTAAAATTCTCTTTTCTCTTTACTGCTTGCTTGTTATCAAAAACTGATGAAGCCAGTTACATTGATCAATATTTTGGAAATGTTGCTGCTTTCTCTACACTTGTTTTTCTTGTTTGCTTCTGTGAACATTCCTGACCTGTTCTTTTCTATTTGATTCATTTGTGCTTTTTTCCTCAAATGACTCATCTTTGAATTCATGACATCAACATGGTTAGTTGGCCTTTTGTGTTTCAAACATTGTAAAAAGCCTTCTTAATTATTTGTTTTGTTGTATATCTTGAATCAGTGTTTATCTAGATTAATGTTAAAAATTAAGTCAGTTAAAATTAACTGATAGGTAAATTTAGATTGAGTTGATATTAAAATCTGTATTTTATTCATTCAGTACTTTTGTATCAAATGTTTGCATTTTGGGATATATTTTAAAATAAGTTCTACAGTTTTGCAAATATCTGTTAATATATTTTATATCTGTCTAAAGTATATAACTAATTACACACTGACAAATACTCTCTCTATACTAACAAAAAACCATTAATCATTTATCATAAAAAAACTCATTTAGTAACAAAGTCCAACAACACATTGAGGGAATTGAAGTAGACTTGTTGCAATCACTATTTATTTATTGATAATTTTCCTTTTAGAGTATTATAAATGTAAGAATTAAAATAATCTTCCACTCTCTCTCTGGTCCTGGGCATGACAGTAAACTACAATCCGGCAACAAGGCCTCTGATTAGGAGGTTGTTAGGAGCATGGAACTACCTCTTAATTGCTGTTGTTCCCAGGTCCACCCTGACTCGGAGTGGTAGCACCTGTTAGGGTCCCAGATATGGGCAAATAGTTTACCCCCAAACTGGGGTCAAAACATTATGAAAGCATAAAAATGCTTTTATAGAAATATATATACATAAAAATAAACTTTTATAGAAAAATATACATTTTTGAAGAAAAAATTACAACACATTTTTGAGGAGAAAAAATTCTCAGCAAAACATTTTTGAATACAAAACTAGAATACATTTTCAGTTTTCTAAAATAAAAAAGAATAAAAACAAAATTTTCATTAAAATCTGACTAAATTAACCTTCTCACTATAACCAAACATTAAAAAATACCTTAAAACCCCATTTTTTTTGGCATTAAATGACCCACAGAGGTTGATATGCTTTTAAACAAAAATCACTCACTCCACTCTCTCTCTCACTTTTCCTTCCCTCACTTTTCCTTCCCTTCTTCCTCTTCCTTGCATATTTTCCACTTCAGAGATAATGCCCCCTCTTTCTTGCCTCAGTAATCATTCAGTGGTCAATGTTAAGATGTGTCCATGCCTAATGACTGCTACAGCTATGCTATCTTTTTACCTATTACTTCATATGATGAAAGACAATAAAAAATTCTCTATAGTGATTAAAATATAACATTTTCGTTTTGGAGGTTTTAATATTTGCAAACCATTCCTTGCCCCAGTTAACTGATTGAAGGTCATTTTCAAGACCAACTGCCAGTTTTACTTTGTTGAACCTATTGAACTTACTATTAGCTTAGTTTTGAATCACAATTATAAAATACCCAGTGAGCACTGAAATCATTGTACAGTAGTAACAGCTTGCAAAACAAGCTTGACAGTTTTTCTGTCACTGTTGATGGATAATGTGTCAAATATAAACCAGTTAAGAGTTATTAATATTCTTGGTGCACTTTAAAAAAAGAAAAAAAAATCAGGTGTGTTGATTATGAATAAATGACGTATTATATTCTTTGTACTAAGGCTGATTTGAAGCTAATCTCCACAACTGAAGGAAAAGATTAACCCAGACTGTTAATCAGATTAGGCTTTCATAATAGACAATAGGCAAAACCTTACCACACATTACAAAGTCACAAAGGTTATTTTTATCATTTAGAATGATTAGGATTGAAAATTTCATGGTGTATCTTTGTAGTAAGGGATAGAATGCAAATTAATAACTTTATTTTAACCAATTAATACCCTTCGTTCTTTAGGTGCCATGTGTGGTACATGCTTGGGTGATCATGTTTCTTTACAATTGGCTGAAGAATTCTCATAGTAAGCTTGCTGCAGTAGACTTTTTGCCAACCAAGGCTATTGGACCCTATTTGCCCTGGGGAAGAAGAGCTGTATTCATAGCTTTCCCAAGAGTATTTGCACATAAGCAATTGTAATAAACTCTACTGGAATTTGAACTGGACTCTGATTTCTCATTCTGAGACATTATCTACTACATCACCTGCATATTCAAGAGTACAGAATTTGCTATTCCTAAGTGTTTACTCATCTAGATACTGAGCAAACTTCAGTGATTGGATGAGAACTGCTATTTTTCCATGATATGAGTGTCCCAAAATTGGAATAATGGGCATTAAGAAGTTATACTTTATTATAAATTAATACGATTGTTCACCCAATAAAAGCCCAAAAGCAACTCAAGGTAGGTTATTGAGTGAGGTTGTTAAGTTATAAAGGGAGGAAGTGCTTATTATGAGAACATTTAGTCTAGATAACGACTTGAAGAGGTTAAGATCATAGTGACTGGGGGGGGGCATCATTTCAGGAATCAGTTGAACACTGTAACAGTTTTTAGAAAGAAACTTCTTCCTTACCAATGGAATATGAAGAAAATGAGGATGAGCCAACCTTGTGTACATGGCATGACAGGTCCTAGCTGTGAATGCCTGAAATGATGAGACAAAGGAATGTAGCTTGTCTGAACATTTGCAATGGAAATAAATTTTGAATTTTAACATTCAGTTTATTAATTTGATATAAAGTAATAAAATCCTTCTCTAGTCACTGTGATTGAATAT